>VWPW01031427.1:216736-278207 GCA_013389825.1 Crypturellus undulatus
TCTGTCCAGGTCCCTCTGGATGGCAGCACAGCCCTCTGGGGTATCAGCTACCCCTCCCAGCTTCGTATCATCTGCAAACTTGCTGAGGGAGCACTCTGTGCCTTCATCCAGGTCACTGATGAATAAATTGAACAGGACTGGACCAAGGACTGACCCCTGGGGGACACTGCTCATCACAGGCCTCCAACTAGACTCCGCACCAGTGATCACCACCCTCTGAGCTCTGCCATCTAGCCAATTCCCAATCCAGTTCACCGACCACTCATCCAGCCCACACCTCCGGAGCTTGTCCAGGAGGATGTTGTGAGGGACGGTGTCAAAAGCCTTGGTGAAGTCAAGGTAGATGACATCCACCACTCTCCCCTTATCTATCCAGCTGGTCATCCCATCATAGAAGGCTATCAGATTAGTTAAGCGTAATTTCCCCTTGGTGAATCCATGCTGACTAGTCCTGAGCACCTTCTTGTCCTCCACGTGCCTGGAGACCACGGCCAGTAGGAGCCGTTCCATCAGTTTTCCAGGGACGGAGAGAGGCTCACTGGCCTGTAGTTGCCTGGGTCCTCCTTCTTGCCTTTTTTGAAGACTGGCGTGACATTGGCCTTCTTCCAGTCCTCCAGCCCCCGTTCTCCAGGATCTTTCAAAGATGATGGAGAGCGGCTTGGCTGCGACATCCGCCAGCTCACGCAGCACTCTGGGGTGCATCCCATCAGGGCCCATGGATTTGTTGGTATCGAGTTTCCTTAGGTTATCTCTTACCCAGTCTTTCTCTACCCAGGGCAAGTCTTCATCTTTCCAGGCTGCTTCTCTTGTCTCTGGGGCCTGGGACTCTACAGGGCTGCTTTCTTAACAACCTTGATTAGAATTCCTTTGCTTTGCCAACTGCTTTTTAAGTTTAGAGAGTTCACATGTTCAAGCTTTACTCTAGAACCTGAAACCTGATTCATAACAGAGAAAACTGAGATTAATGCAATATTTACTTTCAGAACACCAGCTTTACAAAAATACCAAATTACGACAAGATTCGGGATAAACTTAACAGTAAAATTAAGCATATACACATTTCCAAAGTTACAGGCAGAAAATGTTGTTGCGTAGATCAGTACAAAGTCACTATGGGCAGGGCATATATATATTTTTTGCCAATTCAGCAAAAAAATCGTACAGAACAGCTAGCATAAGTCAAACTCATCGAGGGCCTGATCTTTCTGCCTTCCTGTTATTCCAAAAGCAGCACCAGTGAAAAGAGCTAAAAGTGAAGTGCTTCATTTTCATAAGTGTGGAGAACAGAACCAAGCCCAAAAGAGATGAAGTAATCATATACTCAAATCTTTTGTGCAATATGGGGAAGTCTCTCTTTTGGCTCTCATGCTTGTGGCTATTTTGGATCAGCCCTATACCCACTACAATAGCAGACAAATGTAGAGTGGTAGCTGAACTGTGTGACTCAGACTTTTGTGACTACTCTTTCCAAGTGATTTTTCTCTTCTCTTCTAACACTCATTGCAGTGATGTTAATTTGTTCAGGAGAGGAGAGGGGGTCTAGAAGAATCACACATGGTGAGCTTCTCAGTTTCTAATTTAGACATACTTCATAAAAAAGAAAAAAAACTCAAGAGGACATGCACAGCAAAAGCTGTGTTTTGAGGTCATAGTATCGTATTTTTAACTTCCCAGATCATCTAAAGGTAAATTATCAAGCGATCTTGATGCATGCTAGGTTGCAATAGAGGTTGCAGTATGAGCAGTAAATGTACCTTGGTATACTTTATTTAGCATCTTAATAAGCTGCAAGTGGCCTTTTCAGCCACATTCAAATAACTTAGCTGGGTGAATGTAAATAAGAAAACAAATCTTAGGCCTATAAAAAAGGGGTTCTTACTACTGGCTTAGCAATAAGGCAGCTGTTGACCTTTAATAATTCATTCAGATCTTTGCCTAGGGGGAAAAATTTGGGTGCACATACATATATATACTTTTTTTTTTTTTCTCACACATACATAATCCTACCATTTAACCAGATTACACAAAAATTGTTCCCTAAGGGAAGCAAGATAACAACACATTTATTGTTTGGAAATGTTGCCACAGAAACCTCAAGTTTGCACACTATACAGCCTTGACTCTTGCACCCTGAGGAACTGTACTAACTACTGCTCTGCAATTTATAACTATAGAAATGAAGGGGAGATCTCATGTTCAGCATTTTGTAATGATACATATGAAATACAACTCAAGTCAAGAAAATGAATACTCTTATCCAAAGGAATGTTATTTTCTTCTTGTTTTAGATCCCAACTCCAGATTTAATCAGCAGTACAATATCCTTGCACTGTTCTGCCCAAGTACTGAACAGACGTTACTTCCATCCAATTACTTCCAATTGGCCCATTCAACTTTTTTTTTGAGCATTTTAGTGAAATGTCAGCATTATGATGAAATTGCTGAAAGGCCAAATATGCTAACTGAACACCATTTTGGTTGAATTTTCAATAATCACTCAAACCAGACACCTGCTCAGTACTAGCTAGATTAAGGTCGCAACTTATTTTGCATAGATCACTGAACAGTCCTCATCAGGTAGCAGCAATTGCTCACTTCTGATCCCTATCCGCATTAGAACAGGGAGAGGAATAAGAACAGTTTATACCAGTAACTTGAGGTAGAATTAAATCCCTATACTTATCCTTGCATCCAATGCATTGTCCCATTTTTCACTGAATTATCATAATAGTTATTTTAAGACAAAAATACTCTCAAAAATTTTTGAAGTAAGAATTTGTGTCCCACATGCTTGCTGTGAAAAGAAATCAGAGAACTGTATAAATAATATGTTGACCTTGGACAGACTGACAGATTTTGAAGAGTGCTATAGTTTGGAATAAGGTTTCCCCATCAGTGATTATTTATTTCTAATGGAATTCCTACTTAGGCTTTTCCTTCTTTTCACATGAAGACCCTTTGGGATCAACACTTTCCCTCATTTCTTCTGTATTTACTGTGTTTCCTTCCTTAAGGCACCTCTTTGTTATCTTTAGCTTTTGTCACCAACTATGCAGTTACAATTATAGCCTTGGCACTTTGACTTGTCTACGATGTCCACATTTCTTTGTTATGAATATATCCATCCAGTACTTGCATATAAACTTTGGGTAGCACAACCAGATGAATTATATTACGTCTTATCTCTTTATTCTGTTTTTACTTCTGTCTTTCTCCTTAGCTCAATCCTTATTTTCTTTACAATTATCTGCATCTATACAGTCATTTTAAATCTCCCCATTTGATAAATTTGTAATTTTCTGCCCTTCATTCCATTTTAGCACCATCTCATATTCATATTTAACCTTACACTTTTTGTTTCAACTAACTTTGATTTTATCAATAAGATAGCCACTCCTATTTATTTATTTTTTGTTATACAAAAATAATTCTCCACACTTTGTACAAGTTGAGAGATATGAATCTTAAAAAAGCAACAAACTAACTTATGAATTAGAAACTTGCTCAAATACTGCCATCTTTCTTCTGCACAAGTCTTTATCTGTGGTTTAGAGCATTTGCCCTCGTGGCAGTCTGATCTTGAAGGATTTGTTAACAGCTCCTTTCTCTAGATTTCAATATTCCCATGCCACAATCAGACAACAGTAACACTGCAGGCAATTCAGTTCATGCTATAGCCTCACATACACCATATACCTTCCATTTCAATCAACAGTGAAAAGCATAAGCAAATCTGCACAGTGCTACAAGATAACAAAAATTATTGCGAACATAAAGTGAAAGAGGAAGGAAAAGTAAAATTCCACAGAAAGATAAAATATCAACAATTTTCTTATTCTATTCCAGTATCTTTTAGTGTCTTTTTCCTAAGAGACTAAGAAAACTTAGAGATATCTGTAACAAAATAGAGAAAGAAAGAAGTTGCAAGTAGTAAGAAAAAAATGCATACTTAAATCGCAGATTTAGCCATTAACAACATATGGAACACAGTGTGAGACTAATTAGCTGTGTCTCAATTATATGGAAAACCACTGCCAAAATGCCCATGCCTGTACTCTAAAGGACACAATCAACAGTGGGTTTCCAGCAGTTAATACAGTGGAAATGCAACTAATACAGTGGAAATGCAAATAATTATGGCTGACATTTGAGAAAAGAATCTTATTGAAAAAAATAATTTCCTTCCCTCAGGCCTTTTCTTCCAGTCAAGCTGGTGAGGCCATTCAGATGTAAAACCAAATCATCCTAATTTCTGAGGCTATGCTGAGGATCTTGATCTGAGAATCTGATCAGCTCACATTTCAATCCTGCTGGTTAGCAGCTTTCTTCTCGCTAATGCACAGATGGGACAAATGTTTCCTGCTCCAGAATTTGGATGTGTCACAGCTGCTCAGCCATGGCTGCTATCCCTAGTCTGCTTAGGGTAGTTTGGCACAGGGTTTGTGTGTCCCTGCCAGTGCTTTATAAGCAAGAGTACCCCCTGGAGTGTATTATTTAGTTCTTATCCTGGTTCACCTCTGCCACAAAGACCAGGGGCACTGTATAAAAGTTACTGCAGGAATTAGAACTAGCCTTAGTGGTCCAGGAAAAGCCGCTTCCTCTTCCTCATAAAACCAAGTTGAGAAAAAAAAAAAAAAACATGCTTGAGGAGAAGCTGACCTGCACAGCATGAGGTATTCAAGCCAACATTCATAGCATGACACAAATAGACCGGGCAGACATAAACCAGGGAAAATTCCTGGGGATGGGATCCCAGGCCATCAAACAGAAACAAACCAGGAGACAAATTAATGGCATGTGGGAGAGAGACTTCAGTCTAGGGTATAAAAATTAAACTTCTTCCATCCAGATCCCTCCTGCATGAGTCACGGGGTGGAGGGAAGAGAAGCATTAGGTGCTTTCATATCTGTCCTTAGCTGACTCACAACAGACATTAGCAAAGCCCAAACTGTCCTGGGGAATTTGCAAGGTGGAATTGCAATGGAAGAGATTCCAGTGTCATATGGGAATCAATGAGGCTGGACAAAAGAACAGAATCTCTCTGTGACTTACTCCCATCTTATGAATAATAAAACCCTGTCAGAGAGTCTGATGAAAGAAATTGTGAATAATCAGAGTTAAACCAGGGTTAATAGAATAAAAACACTTAACCTTTTATAGTGAGATAAAGATTCTAGTAGCACTTTTTCCTGTAACCTGTCTATCCTTTATACAACATGCTTGGCAATTTTGCATGGTTAATTATCATGAAAGAGGATGTAAATGTGTTGAACTTGTACATATTCCTTTTAAGAAGTGCCTCTCCATGACATCCTAACTGGCTGAGATATTTTTAACATGTCTGCTACAGACCATCCTCGTGCAAGTTTTCCAGGCTTTTCTGATTCAGCTTTGGCTGGGGCTGCTCATTTATTCCCAGAAGCAATCCATCTTACCATAAAATATTTGTTTGTATAATACTTGTGACAAGCTGAAAATTCACAGCAAGCCGTAGTGTGCAAGCCAAAGTATAGAGCTAAGAGCCTACACTTCTAACTGCAAGAAAGCAGATCATGGGGGCCTTGCTTTTTGTTTTTTTTATTTTGTTTTTACTTTGATCTGCTATTACTTGTGAGTACAAAAACACTCCGGCCTTTGCACTCTCTGATTTTTACGTCCTCTCTAGTAGCTTTTAAATCCACAAATCCTGAGCACAATCTGAAGAAGAGATATCCTCAAAATAGTCCAAGTTTCCTGCAAACAGCTACTTAGCTAAAAAAAAAAAAAAAAAAAAACAAAAAAACCACATACCCTAGTGGGAGCACATCCTTATTAAAGAGTGCACTCAGGAGACTGATCTCATGACACTAAAGCACAGGAAGCCCATTTTAATTAATTTTTCTTTTTAAACATCTACTTTTTTGAAACACCCTTATTGCTTCTCTTTCTTCCTTCCCCAGACAAAATAATTGCCTCCCCATAGTCCAAACCACAACAAAGAAATATAGACTTCAGCCCTAGAAAAGGAAAACTAGCCTTTGCCAAAGCTGAATTCAAACACAGCATCATCCTTAGGTCATAAGAGCAACACACATCAATAGATCACCTCTGCCTTTTGCAGACCTACTGCAAAGAGATTTAGCTTTTGCCTCCCCACTCCCTCCTGCCAGGTGCCCTGGGACACACCAGGGCAAGATGCCCTGAATCACCCCAGTCCTGCTCAATACAGGCTCCTTCCCCGCTCCTGCCTCACCAAAAGTAATCATAGATTGGATAGGAGCTTGGGAAAGCAGCATATCTTTAAGGCAGCTAAGTCCTACTTGAACTTTGCACCAGTGAAACTTCTCCAATTTGCTCCTTCTTCACGTGTAAAGCAGAAGGTAGCGTTAAATAACATCCTTTTCAGGAAATCTTTGCCAGCTATGGTTCTCTGTTTCTTTGACGGAGACTAGCATCAACTTACAAGTGCCCCAGAGAGAAGAGAAGCTTTTCTGTCTCTTATCCATTTCCCTCGAGTTATAACAATACTAAGGCATTTGAGCCTAATAAGAGTCCCTCTGTTTGAACATGCCATCTCTAATGCTTTGCAGCTCTTTTTAAATATCAGAGGGATTCAGGACTGTTGTATTTTCACCATTCAAACTCAGGTACGAAGTGAATCACTACAGAGAAATACAGAAACTAGCAGATGGAACTTCACTTTTTTTTGGAGCCAGGTGTTGGCTTTCGTATCCCAAGGGAGTGCATAGAAAAGGCCCTGAGATTAATAGCAGAGTATTGCAGCCCCTTCACACTGCAGAACAGGGGTTTTGAAAGCGTCATCCTTACTGAATAGGACATTGGTTTGACAGCCAACACAATGTATTTTGCGGTGGTAGCTTGCTTACAAGTTAAAAATCAGCATGAATGCAAGCTGAAAGGAGTAATAAAGCACAAATATAATCCTGAAGATCTCTATGCTTGCAGACCCTCAGAGTCACTTCCCTTGCTAAGAGTTTTTCTTCATCACTGCAGCACAGCACGATATGGCTCTGAATTTGGAAAAAAAAAAAAAAAGTCAGCCTCTTGGGAAAGTGGGGCCTGACCCAGGGAGACCACTGTTCCCAGCACAAAAACCCTTGATCACACAGGAAAAAGCAAATGTTCAGTAAAACCAAACGCAGACCATATATTGCAACAGCTGTAATTACCACTGATGTTTCTGTTCCTAGAGGCAATTTTCAATTACTTATAAACTTTCTGTTTAGGTTGCAATTTGGTAGATCTTTTTGAGCATTCCGGCTTTTGGCACAGAAATTGGCCAGTTCAAAAAAAAAAAAAAAAAAAAACGCTCTTCCAACTATAAAATTCTTTGTGACAGTTGTCATTTGTTAGGATTTTGAGGTAGAAATGTGGCAGTAATCAGGCTACAGGTCACAGAGGAGATACTCATATCTAAGGAGCAGATACTTGTGTTTCAGTTTGGTGATGGGTTTCCTTTTTGGTACTGCTTTCCTTTGAGTTCTTTGCACAGGTAACATTAACATCCTTATTTCATGACTTGAATATTAACATAACTCGGATAATCATTTTCGTAAAAGTAGATGTTTTGTATAGGATTGTATTATAATTTGTTTTATTTTGGACACAGAAAAAAAAAGAAATATACATATATATATTCACACTGAAAAATAAGTATACAAAAGAATGTAAAATCATAAAAAGCATACACAGGAAAAGAAGAAATAGTGATAGTTAATCAGGCAACGTTAAAAGGATTGAGTAATAGTGAAAGAAGAACAAATTACAAGTTTTTCATGGTAACCCCTATGAAACCATGTAAATATATAACCATGAGAATGCGCAGAAAAACAGAGCAGGCTTAATTAGTCCTAAATAAGTCCTAAAATAAGAAGCTAGCTTTTTGCTGTTAAATAAATGCTTACTTCCCCCCTATGTCAAAATATTTATCAGAAATGAAAATCACATCTAGAATAATAATAAAAAGTGTTCCCTCTGAAATCTTTGCAAACTCAGTCTGAACACTGAACTGTCAAAGCACACTTTTCTGCTTTTCCTTACAGCAGTGAGCAAAGTTTTTCTGCTACTATAAAAAGCAGGACAAGGGAAAAATCTATATATAGAGATTTTTTTTTGAATTCTCTTTAGACAGCAAAAATTTCTGTGAATCAACAAAAGTACACAAACTTGGAAGAGGTTTTTTAGAAAGGGAAGCTGCTTCCTTAATAAGCTTTCTTCCATTATTGCATGCCACACAAGGCTGTGCTAAGACATATAACATTCAGCAACATAGTCACATATACATAGTTGCATATGTGCAAAGCTATGACTACCCACTTCTGAGGACTGTAATCCTAGCATGTATGGTTTTGGTGCTGTTTCACTGCCTTTCATCACATTTCTGCAGAACAGAAAGTTTACACAAAAATTACTTTCAAAGTATATTAAAAAGTTTTAATTCCCTATCCAATTCTAGAGCAAAGATAAAAATGTACAGTTAAGAATAACTGGTTTGATTGTTTCTTCTGTTGAATGCATTTTTCTCTGAGGGATGAGGAGCTAAAAGTTTAAGAAAAAAAGTAAAGGATGGATTCTGCTCCCAAAGCACAACCTTTTTTTTTAATTTTTTAGATTTTTTTCCCCCAAAACAGTATGCTAACTCCTTTCTGGGATTCAGTCCTCTTTCTTTCTTTGTCTTTCTTCTATTGGAGCAATACCTGGGAACAGGCCTAGAGACTGCTACCAGATTGTAGTGCCCTCCGGTGGCCAAAACAGCTATCGTCCTCACTCCAGGGCCAGGACACTTGTAAGTTTGTTATGAAGTGTTCTTTCAACCTGCTTTAAAAACAATGCAGATTGGCCAGAGCGGAGGTGCTGACTGCCTGGGAAGGAAACGTGGTCCAGCGGAGGAAGGTGCAGAAGCAGCGTTCAGAGCCTGGCTGCGTGCAGCTCCATATGGAGGATAATGCTTTTAGCTCATTTTTTGCAGAGACTTCACCAGAAAAAAATCTCAAAGCACAGGTCTGAAATGCTGGAGGATAAATAGAAAAGGCTTTTGGTTAATCTGTTAATGCATGGCTGCCAGGTTGGATTGTGGTAATTTTATTTGTGCAGTTCAGTCTTCAGTGACATAAGGAAGAGCACAAAACAATACTGAGGTCATATGTTCCAGTAAGTATTTTCTGCGTAAAATTTTTCCTGCTTAGCTTTCTTCTTTCATTTCCCAATGAAATATTCTATATCTTTCTACTGATGTTTTAATCTTTCAAATATACACAGTAACTACACTATCTTCCTGTCTTATCACCGTCAGGGCAAACATCTTAATCTATTTCTCATTTCCCACGTAAGAAAGCACACATAACAGTCTGTTCAACCCAGACCTTGCAATGATCTCAAATGCACATAATTACATCATTTTAGAAGAGTTCTTTATACTCCCTTCTCAGAGGCAGTAGAATTTTTCCAGGGAAGCAGAAAGAAAAATTCCTAGTACTTTACCTTGAAATAACTGACACTGAAAAATACCTATATTTATACATTACTTAAAAGTCTGGCATTCAGAAGTCAGGTGACAAAGAAATAGAGCGAGATCCCTTAATTCACGGCAAATAAGAACAGGTAGGGTTTACATCTTCAGTCATGAGAGTAGACGTTTTTGGAGATTGTAAGTGTGAATGTGGAGACCTGGGCCAGTTTATTAATCAATTAGCTTCTTATTTAATTAATCATAATTTCCTTTGTAATTTTCATTCAAGACATTGTGCTCAGAACTTTCCTATATTTATACTAACAGCCCCACAATTTGTTAAGATCTCTAGAAACCAATGAGAGCTGATTCTTTACTGATATCCAAACTACAC
Organism: Crypturellus undulatus; assembly: GCA_013389825.1. NCBI lineage: Eukaryota > Metazoa > Chordata > Aves > Tinamiformes > Tinamidae > Crypturellus > Crypturellus undulatus. The sequence continues at coordinate 226,579 of VWPW01031427.1, forward strand.
ACACAAACAAAATACAGTTCTACTCTTTGCACACAAATGAAAAGGGAGAATCAGTGTTGACCAAAATGCATTGACCTAAAGAGTATTTCCTTCCCCTGCTAAGAGTACTGACCTGCAGCTCTATCCTGATACTATGAGAATCCCAAGCTCTCTTCTCCCTAAGAAAACTAGATCTTTTATAGGCTTTAAATAAAACATCCGATATCTAACACAAAAGGCAGAAATCATTTTACCCAATTTTTGACAAGTAAAAGCTGGCCTTCAAACTTAAACTGTTTGCCTAGGCTCCTTCTCTAGTCAGAAAAGAGTAGTAGTCATTCTTAACATGGGTTGAATAAATCATCTTAGAGAAGACTTAAGTAGAATGCTTAGATTCTTAATGGACTGGATGCTTGACTTTCAGATAAATATTAATGTAAGCCAGTGTACACATACTATAGAAAAACATGCAGCTTGCAGCAATTTCTCTCTTCCTGGTTTTCCATCTTATTCACTCCCTCCCCTCCTTTGCTCAGTGTTTTCTTTCTCTCTCAAGACCTGTCATTTCCTCAGATATTTTTGTTTCACTTCTGGTTCATTATTCAGCCCTTGCTAGGTTTCTTCTACCCGTTCTTGTTCAAGATTTCCTTTTTCTCTCTTCCTTCCCTTTTGCATCTCCTCATGCAAGCCCTTCACTCCCTGTCACCTACTTGGCAGTGCAACCACCCTTCCCTCTCTCTGTATTCCTCTCTCCCAGTTGATGATGGTTTAACCTCAAGGAAGGCTTGGGGTGCACTAAGTTTGTGCTATGTTATTGCCGATGACAAAAGATCCTAAACAAACATATAACAGACAATCCTCTGGCATATTTAGATATATTTCCATGGAGTAACAATCAAAAGGGCAGATGTTTCAGGGCTGCACCAGATTATCAGCTTGCAGGCAGATCAGGAAGTGAAAATAAGATACCTTTCTGGTAGTAACTCAGAGCACAGCTACAACAAATGAAAAGGAAGGAAAAGATGATTTTTTTTTTCTCATTAAAACATTTCAAGCATGAAGGAGTGGGATGTCACTTTCAAGCCAAAAGTTATGAATGAGATTATAATAAAAAACAGTTAGAACCTGAACAGGATTGGTATTTCCCTTTTGGTTTATTGAATACAGTGTAGCTTTGGCTCCTTAAATTCATCTTGTTCTTATCCTCTTAAAAAGGAGACCAACAGGATCTCTAGAATCAGTTTCAGGGGGATATCTTGAAACCCCCCCATAGCAACTCACTTGTACAGCACAAACAACTCCACAGCAAACAACACACACATCGCAGCAGGGACAGAGCTGGAGGAAGCAGAGAGCAGTAGGACTTGCTTACCCATGTTTTTCTCCCATAAAAGTGCCGTGGCCAGCTGGTGTTTTCAATTCAAGCATACAGAAGGCTTCCCTGCCTGTTTGCATGACTGATTTCCCTTCACCTGCCATCACCACTGTGCTTGGTTAGAGAGGGCCCCATCATGTACCAGTCCTAGGGAATGCAATCTGGTACAGCCTGAAATACTCCCTCTGTGACCTTGCCATCCTTGCCTGTAACAGAATCAAGGCCTTTTATTTTATGGTACTCAACCTTAATTACTGTAGATTAAGCAGTAACTTAGGTGTTGAGAAACATATGCTGGAACTCTTCTTAGGAGTCTGATTTGCCTTGATCCCCTCTCTCAGAGTCTTTCTCAGACTTTGTTTGCTCAATTTTACGTGGAGCATTTTAGTACAATCAGAAAGAAGGCCATTGAAGTGATTTTTCAAAGCACCAAAAGCCCCTGCCATGTTTAGGTGGAAATTAAGAGGAAGAAAACATGAAAAAAAAAGAAAAAAGGTAAACAAATAAACCCCATCATTTTTGCACAAGAAGACACAACATATATCTAAAAAAATTCCTGGGTGGCAATACACATGGTAATTCCACTTGGACCCCCTCTACAACATTTAATTGTTGGGCTTCACACATTTTCCTTGTTCTGAGTCCATGACAGTCAGGCAGCCATAAGGACTGGCTGCAGTACCCTCACTGCTTTGTAAGGAAAACCTCACATTCCCAACCCACATCTGCTTCTCAGTACAGAAAACTTCAACCACCAGCAATGTTTGCTGCAAATAAATAGCACAGCTATTCAGATAAGTAACCATACAACAATCAAAAGGATAAGGATCAATTTAGAGAGTGGCCTTTCCTACTGAAAGGTCTGGGAGGAAGTTCTGGTTCTACAGCCTAGACAGAGATTTGCAACTTACTTCCATGGAGCCAGGATTTCCTCTCTTGATCTCTGTACTTATCTTCTTGATACCTTTGACAGAGGCTAAAAATAATGCAATCCCTATCTCTTTGTGTTAGGACACAAAGAGGAAAGGACAAAAATATTGTCCTTTCAGGCAGCCATAACACTATAAGAATTTGTGCAAAGTGCACTGAAACAGATTAAATTGTAAGACAAGGGGAAGAAGATAGAGCACATTGAGTGATATTCAGCTCTCAAGGACAGTGTTTCAGAGAAGGCACAGCATGTACAAAAATGCCATACGCAACAGCTAACTGCTATACCAGATCTTAAGTCTATTAGATAGCCAAATGTTACGTTGCTTTTTGCACTAAGCCATTGGCAGCACCGTATCAGCACCTCAAAAGCCTGAGCTCACTTCCTGCTGGTTAGCTGAAAAGGCAGTCCAGCTAAAATCTGATTGGCCTCATGCTGTTTGTAGAGCATGAAATGCATCCCCAAGAACTGCCTGTTGGGTGCACTCTGCCACTCAGCTGTAGCCCATATTTCTTTTGTATTCTGAGAACTGCATGTTTCTGATTCTGTAATTATCAATTCTTTCCTACACTTGCACTTTAAATCCTAGATCTCAGATGTCATCCATTTGGCTCAGAAGAAGCTTCTTCCTACAGCTAACTTTCTGTTTTTCACACATTCTGCAGACCATTCGATTATATTTACCAATAGATACAATTCTATTATACTTACCTCACTATATCAGCATCTCTTTATTAGGTTTTTGCATGACATATTTCCAATTAAAAAAAAGAGGGAAGACACTGGAAGTCTGAAAAGAGTTCCTCAAGATATACATGTGCGCAGTAATCCATGAGACTGTATTATAATCATTACACTGAGGTGCTTCTCCAGTCATAGTAACAGCATGGTCTGGATGTGTAGTTTCACTGTTCAGTTCATTCTTCCTCAGTCCTTTCTTTTCTATGTTCCTCTAAGGAATGCATGGAATGATCCTGGGAAGGAGGGAAGCTTCTTCTCCAGCAAAAGGGTCCTATAAGAATTTCCAGTCTATGTAAGCAAAGGCAACGTGCCAGTGTCGCTACACTGGTGAACAAGCTTCCACTAGCCACTGCGAGACTTGGAGGTACTGCAGAAATGGTGAAGGAAGCACCCTGAGAGCCCAGGCTGCAGAGGAGCGTGGCATCCTCTAATCAGGACTTCTTTTGAACCTTTTTGGATGCTGACATCTCAGCTGAAGTTAAACAGCTAAGTTCTTCAGAAGTTAGAACCTTAGTTAGAAAACCCAAAAGAGCAGGATATAACCTTAGTGAGGAGGATAGGTGAAGCATTAAGTGATACTACAATTATAACTTTAGGCTGCAGGTTCCACACACATACAGAAAGATTTTCTTGTTTGGTGGGACCAGAAGATCGTTTCAAAAATGAAAAATTCAAAATACAAAAGGTACTTGGATTTCAAATCCACATAGTCCCTAAGGACATAAGTACTCAGACGGCATCAGAGTACTGTGGCTTCATTTACAAGGGGAGAAAATCCAATACCGTAATGTTGATGCTGCGGTTTCTAAGTCATATTCACTACAACACAAGTATTGAGGTCCCCACCATCAGCCTGAAAAGATCTATCTCAGCATGGAGTGGTAAATCCCATTTTTGTCACTGCTACTACTTTACTTGTTACTTTACCAAGATAGGACAGAAAAAGGATACAATACGAGGCTAAAATAGGTCCCTTCAGGGACTCCTCTATTCTTTGATTGTTCATCTCTATATGAATTCCTGAACTATCACAGTGTTTCCATTTAGTCAGGCTTTCCAGAAAGGTAAAGACAAAATTGAGAGAGAGGGAACATCATTAAGAATTTAACTTCAATAAAAACCTGATGGAGTAAATAATCACAATGTGTCTTGCTGAACCCCCCTAAACCTTTCTGCAGGTCCCACGCTCCATTAGATCAATATTTACTCTAGAAGAAAGAGCTTATATGCAAGATGATACTTTACATTGGGCAGGCAGAAGTCACGTGGAGGGTGAAAATGCACAGCCTTTAAAAAGTATTAGAATTATTTATATATTAAATACTTTATTAGTATGGATTTTGTGTGTTCTTTCTTTTTAAAATGTAGCTTAAAGCAAAAGTATTCCCTGCCCCCCACCATGCAAGTAAGAAAACTGTATTAGCATCTGGATCAAGTCAGATTTAACTCTACGTTAGTTTAAATTTCTCTGCATTCCAGAATCTAAGCCTCCCCTCACTTGAAAGCACATAAGCAGCGATAAAAAAAAAAAGAAAGCAATGTGATTTCTAAATTTTACCTCATATTCTGATGGAGTCAGATTTCTAGGAGAATATGATCCACAGCCTAGGGTCCAGCTTGAGGAATGTGCAAGTATTTTCAAGTGTATGTTTAAATGCACTCTGCTTTTCAGAGTTTAAGGCCACAACATGAAAATAATTAGATGTGTAAACTTCCTAATGACACCAGTAATATTTTTTGGCTTTCTATTTTTAGCATTTCTTGGCAAGGTTTCCTCTTTAATCCTGCCTGCCTGTTTTTGTAAAATGGTCCAAACTGCCAATAGGATTTTAGGTGAAGAATGCCGTGTGGCAAGTTTTCTCTGACAGGAAGGGCAAAATGTGATTCTCCCCTCACCATTAGCCAAAATAGTGTTTCAAAGAATTTGCAAGAATCCAGCAGCCAGCAGTCCATTCATCTGTGTCAAATCCCTGTCAACTGATGCTCATTCAAGTCTGGGTCCCAGATTCATACCTTAAAACTCCTAACTCAGATCTTTCTTCTCAGGAAGCATAGTCTGAACATGCAGAATTTTGGGAACGCTCCAGTTTTCATATCTTCCCTGTCAGGGTTTGACAGGTTAAGCCAGAGTTTAGTTTGCAATCACTTCAGAGATGCAAAGGTGTTGAAAGTAAAAATTCAATTATGCCGCTCCTTGGCTTTACAAAAGCTGTGACAGTAAGTGTTCAAAAGACTGAAGGTAGCAGTGGAGTACAACTGTAATGCTATTAATAAGGATTCTTGCTATTTCCCTATATTTTAACAGGCTGTATTGAAAAATAGAACTTTTTTTTAATGTATCTAAGTAAAATAGAGAAATTCCTTAATGAAAAAGTCCTACAGCATATGAAAGCAACACAGAGAATCTGAATACTTCTATAGAAAGCATTAATCCCACAGTGGACTCCACAACCAGTATCACTTTAAGTATTTCATCTACATTTTGTCACCCTAATCATTGTCACTCTAAGATTAAATACTGTGTTTCAGGACAAAGTTAAGATGGTATTTTAAATCTTGTGAACAAGTTCTTTTGAGTTAACATCTGAGTTTTAGAAGAACAAAGACTTTAATCTAATTTGAACTGAAAATACTATCCTTTGCCCTGTGATTTGTTTTCCATCTAAAACCCTCCAACAGTGTGGAAATCAGTTTAGGTTTGCTTCAGGTTTTCAAAGGCTCTTAACCACATTTTTAGCATTTTTATACTGACAACCTCAATAGATCTGTCAAAGGCAAAAAGAACAGAGCAATGCAGGAAGCTCAGCCAGAGTGGCTAAGAGCTTTCAGGAAGAGCTGCTGCCTCTCAAGATGGGAGGCCATCAACATTGAAATCAGGCATCTAGTTCTGGCTGATTAATTCCACATTTTAACAAATGTTTAGCATCAATGAATAGCTTTTGAGACAGACTGCAAGTAAGATGTTTTTTCATTCTTAAATATGCTTCCATTTCTTCGTTTAACGATGCTGCAGTGCATTCATTGATCCCAGCTAATGCATTAAAACACACTCCTTTTTTTTTGTGGAGAAAACTGCTAAATGTTATGGTTCAGCAACAAAAGGGCTACTTCATCATTTTTGGGAGGGATTCTCTCAGTGGTGCTTTTGTCTAGACCCTCAGATCTTTACAGCCTTCCTGCTATGCACGCAAACACATTCCTAAATTAGAATTCTTTCCCAAATTAGGCTCAGGAAAGAAATGCCAAGCACACTATTCTGAAATGGTTCCACAGTGAAGAACCCTACAGATTTTACTTTTAGATTACAGGTTCCTATCTATCTGACCTGAGAACAAGTTTTAAAACCTCCCAAACCACAAAACCTAAAATCCTGCAAGTTTTGTCAAGTTTGAGTCAACAGATTCTTCTTTGTTCCAGAGCACGGCCACAGTTGGTGCAATGAAACAACCCAGAAGTCAACGGGAAATAACTTAGGGACAGCTCAGGAGAAGGTTAGAGGTCAAGTATCTCACGAATGGTTAACAGAAGTCACTGTTTCGTGCCAGAGGGTAGCTGCAAACTTCAGCTTCCTCCTTGGGAGGCAGATTGTACCCACAGCTTCTCCGGGTAACAGATCATTCACAGAATGGCTGAGGTTGGAAGGGACCTCTAGAGATCATCTAGTTTATTTTCCAGCTCCACCAGGGTCACCTAGAGCACACTGCACAGGATTGTATCAGCTACCAGACTTTACTCTGCCCAAGCTCACACCTCGGTCGGTTACCACTGGAAGGTTAGCACATAACAAGGCACTGGAAGAATCAAGCCAAGTGTTACACTCCCAGTCCTTACTGTGAAGTGAATATAGCTGTTCCTACGATGCCTGTCAAGCGCTCATGCAGGATAGCACTTTCTCCTGCTGGAGTTCAAAGGCAGGAAGAAAACAAGTCCAGATCCCTTCAAGACAGGCTCAAAATACAGCCCATTGTTGTACTGTTCCCTAGAATTACAGCTGTATGGAATCCAGATGCAAATCCCCAGCTTGCACTCAGTCTGTAATCATTCATCTCCCCCTGCATCACCTCTGCTTCTCTTTCTCTGTACACACATGCACCCATCCAGGCCCTGCTACTGCTGGGCATAGATTCGATAGAGCCCTTGCACTGACATTTCAAGTGTTCAGGATGAAATTCTGCATTGCTGAAGCGGCATACTGAATATGTGCACTAAATACCCATGAACTGAAGTCACAATAAATCTTAAAACATTCGTGAAGCTAGAACCTTCAAGTACAAAGACTCAAGTGGTTTTAATTTGCCTCTAAGTGATAGCCACAGTTAATTCCAGATTTGGCAAGAAGCAAGCATTCCATGCCCGTTAGGCTTATATGGACATGAAAAAGACTTTATGCTGGACATGTTCTTTAAAAAAAAACTAATGAAAACCTTTTGCTCCTTCAAATCCCATACTTGCATTAGTTTTTGAGAGTTTATTACTCTAAGTATGTGCGTAGCTCTGATCACTTCAATAACAGACAAAAAAGCATGACAGGGAGGCTTTCTCATTAGAATTTTGTACCAGAGTGACAGAGAACATGTAGGAGCAGGAATAAAATGCTGGGGACCGTATCGACCCTCTGCCTCCTTCAACTGTTTTTGATAAATAAACATTGTTTTATGACATCAAGCTCTGATTCATCCTTGCCAGTTCTCCATCAATTAACTAGTGTAATAAAGTATATACAACTTTTTAACACCTTGTCCAATTTTTGGCCAGCTAGTTCTCTCCACTGTTACCATGTGCAATGTGATATACAGCCTCCTGCCTGGTGCTAGGACCAGTAGTATGATTCTTAAAAATACTTTATTCATGACAACCACAACAGCTACCTGAACCTTAATCCAAAAGAAAGGATCCACAAAACGGTTGTAGATGGCTGTAATGCAAAAAACTTAAAATAACCAAAACAAATAGCTAGGAACCCAATATCCTGGAAGGCAGCACTGTCTGATGGGTAAAGCCTGAACTAGGTAATTGAAATAAGATGTTATAGACTGTGCTACCATTTCTTTTTTAGTAAGTCTTATTTCTTTGTTCCATTCTTTTCATTACAGCTGAGATGACAGAACGCTGTGTCATGACAGAGACAATGTATGATCTGAAAAATCTGAAGCACAATAATGCCTTAAAAATTCCCATACATTTAAAATGATTATTTAGGTTGTAGCTGCTTCATTTGAACTTGCATCTAGGGTCCTAGAAAATTATTCTTTTTCAGAGAATTTCAGAGAAAACTTAATTCTTTAATTTAATTAAAATTTAAGTGACTCCTTCAGACAGAAAGCATAAAGATGTCCCTGTGGATTTTAGATGTTTCTCACATTTATTCTTGCTGTACTTCTCTGGCAAAAACATTTGCAATAGTGTCTTCTAGCCCAAACTTTTCTTCCCATTTGGTCTTATACCTAACAGATCACTCAGCAAGAAACCAGGGTTTCATAAATACACCATAGTAATTCTCCAAGCAGAACAAACTACCAGTTGGGCAGAAGAATAATTTCTGACACATAAATTGCTGAACTAATAAAACAAACTGCAGACAATCCTAGACAAATTTATCCTTAACATTTTATCACTTTCTTGTAAGGAAGACACACAGTTAAAGCACAAAATGGGCGAACTGTCAAACACCATCATAATGCCTTCAGCAGTCATGAAAGGGAGTCATAAACTCTTCTGCCCACCACCTTGCAAGGAACTACAAAGGGAAGAAAGCAGGACAAAAAGAACTTCAACCCTTTGCAAACACCGAGAAACATCCAGCACACACTCAGCACTAGTAGGCACATACTTACTTCTCTCCACGGTAACTCAAGCAAATACAACAGGAATGTAAAATTTTGTCTAGTTGGAGAATCTAAACCTGTTTGTTCTGGCTTTTTTTTTTTTCTGCTGAAAAGAGTGCAGGCTTGACGAGAAAAAGAAACAACTGTGCATTGCTATCTTCTCATCAATTTTGAAAGCCAATTCTTTTTTTTTTTTTTTTTTTTTTTTTTTTTTCAACCAAAAGGAGGAAAAGGTTTTTTTAAAAAAAGAGAAATTATNNNNTTTTTTTTTTTTTTTTTTTTTTTTTTTCACCATACAGGAGGAAAAGGTTTTTCTCAAAAGCAGTCAATTATAGAAAATGCCAGGTCACACAAACAAACTCACAACACGAAGGCAGCTTCAATATCCAGCCATTGGGACTCATTCTTGTCTAGTACTATGTATCATAGTACTAATACATGTACCATACTAGTACATAGTACTAGACATGTACATAGTACTAGACTAGTCTTTTCTAACATAGATAGTGAGAATTCACATAAATAAAGAGGGCTTGGCATATCAGCTTAGTTTCCTGCATGCTTTCAGGTGGCTTCCCCTTTCTCCCCCAGAACCTCCCACATAAAAGGAGGTTAACCCAAGGGATATCGTGAGCCCATGCTAGAGATGTTGGGCAGGGGCATGAACTCTAAGTCCAATTCTCTTCAGGGTATCTGAATTTTAACTCCTACCAGAACACTATATCCTGAATAAATCATTTTCTCGGTAAAAATTATCTTTGCATGCCTGGAAACTTTGAGCAGTCATTATCAGCTAACAGTTTGCATGAGGCTGAATCAAAATTCGTCATCTTACGTGAGTGTACCCACAGTCTCTCATAATGCAGATCTGCTGAGGTTATCACTGTAAGTTTTGTTGCTCTAAGATGCAGAATCAGATCCATGTTCAGAACTGCATATATTTAAACCAACATTATACATAAACAGCTAGCAATTCAATTTTGTAGTACCTAATTCAAGACACCTGAAGCTGGGACCTATTCTTCCAAGCATCTGATGTCTAAATCAACAGTATCAAGCTGATCACCCCAATCATTTGTTGCTTTGGCAAACTGAGAAGAAGAAAAACATTTCTGAATGAAGAAGATAAGCAAAATGAATTGATGGAAAATTTCACATAGGAAGTCCATATGTGAAGGAATAGAACAAACAAAAAGGTCTAAGAAATACCAAAGTTAAGAATTTTTATCTGTTTCTCAGTTGCTAAAACATGACAGATTTATATCAGGCAGGAAACATCACAGATATAATTTCACATCGAAGTATCATGGAACCTACGCAGTCAAAATAGGGAAAAGAAGGAGGGCAGTGGGTGAGAAAGCTGTTTTTGTAAAGATATGTGAGAGGAAGCAAGGAAGCAAAGGAAACATGAAGGCTCTCCTGGGAGAACAAAGTAAGAAGGCATAAGAAAGAGTATTAAGTACTACTTTCCTCACGGAGGAAAGATCTATTATGACTAGCACCATTCAATGGTCGCCAGCCTAAGCTTTAATTCGGACAAATATTTTGTCATGTTTAATACTTCTTCTCAGGTTCTGCTGATGTCAAGAGCACATGAGCAGCTAAGAATTTTACTGTATAGGAACAGGCTTCAGAAACTGGTTAATGTTAAACAATGTTCAACAGTGCTTTGTTCAATTAAGAACTATGTTGTCTGAGCTAGTACACATTCAATCATGGCAGATTCAGCAGAAACATTTTGTCAATCTCTTATATAACGAAGTTAGGGTAGAGGGAAGGAGAAAGGGAAGGAAAGCACTGCCAACATTTTATATTTTCATGACAGCAAGCAGAGAACTGTTCAAATACCATTGCCACTGAAGCATTTATCAATGCTCTTGGAAGGCCAATTGAGGCCCGAGAAAGGAGGAAGGACCAGCTGGAAGGAAACAGAAATTGGAAAAGGAACGTGGATTTCATTCCACACCCCATAAAAGGATGGGCATATTTGGAATAACAATGATGATAATTTAATCATTGCTTTGCATAGTTAGGCAAGTCCATCACTATTCACAGGACACCCACCATGATGTGAACTTGTGCAAAGCAGCAGCTTTATGAAATTCCAGGGTGATTCAAGGTGTTTAACCTCTCTTTTTTAAAAAATTAACTATGGTTGAAGCAGGTCACAGCTACTTATATTCAACACATACATTTTTTCTCTCTCACAATTCTTGTTCATATTTTTTATTTCCTGAATAACAAGAGACTATGTATGATCCAGGAAATCTCCCTATTTACAAAAAGACCCACAGAATCACCTACAATTTTTTTTCCGGGTGAATACAATCTAGCATCCACCATCTGTGGGAAGAAACAATTCTGAAATTATAAAGCCACAGCAATGCTTAAAGGAACCCACAAGCTCCAAACACATATTTTTCCATTGTAAGTTTCATGAGAAAGTTGTTCATCTTACAGGATGTCAACTGAGGGCAGTGACTGAACAGCTTGAGGATTTTTCTTGTTGTAACATTCACATAATATTCTTTTAGAGGGAAAAAAAGTATGTTCATTCCTTCTTTGCTTATAATTCATTTCCTCTAAGGAAATAAGTTTTGAAACTGCACTTATTTTTCTAGAAAACATTGCTTCCCTCCTCCTATAAACTCCTACAAAACTAGATTAAGATGAATAGGGAGTATCCAGCCCATTTGCTGCAGGACAAACCACAACTGCCAGACAGAAGACAAGGACAGGATAATAAAGTGAAGATGTAAGTCCTTCCAGTAATAGACTTTACATTTCAGTGTATTGCACTTGGCTGAAACCATTCAGAAAGCTAAAAGCTATATTAAATAAATAAATAATCCTTGAGTTTTTTGAAAACTTCTTCTTTGTTTTGTTTTCCTTGGTCATTAAAATACAAGGATGGGCATTTGGCATTTAAAGAAACAGATACCGGAAAAAAAAATCTAGTTAGTCCTTATTAGGCTTTCCTCCTTTTTCCTAAGATACAGACTACGTAACATCAGCACCAGTGACATTACTAACAGATTTAATGTAACAATTTGAGGAACAGATATTGATATATGATAACAAGAACAACATCACTTTATTCCACCATTTATTAATGTGATCAAATAACACATTTATTAACAAATGGGTGATCAGCTCACTGGATCTATCAGCTGATATTAAAGGCTTTGAATCATGATGCCCCCAGTGATTGTCTTTTAAAGTTGCTCTCGCTGTGGCCAGCAATGCACACAGAAGACAGAATACTGGAAAAAAATCTTAATGATTCTTGTTGTTCGTCATTGAATTTTCTGCTGCATAACACAATACAAGGAAATGACACTAAAGGCTTTGGACCCTGTGGGCAGCCTGTGCCCACAGTGCTGCTGTGTGCTTAGTTGTCAATCCAAAACCATTAACAGTATTTCCTCCTAGGAAGAACTAGCTTTCTTCCTATTCTTTCCATCTGTACAAGTCAGTAGTGGAAGCTAGAATATTAATGGACAATCTTATCTCTGCAGGAAACTGCAGTCTTGGTGACTACTCTCCAGTATAACATCCTCACATTTTGCACATTTTCCCCTAAAATCAGGGATATTAAGATATAATATGGACACCTATGTATAAAGAAAGCCACATGGAGATCCATTCTGACTTGCTCTCTTGCAAGTGATAACTCATTGCTTAAAAAACACCAGAAATATGTCACTTCAAACCTATGTCAGTAGTGGCAACTCTGGGGTAAGTTAACTCCCCTGATTTCAAGAGAAAATAATTGTCTAGTGTAAGTATACTAGGAAAACCTGAAAGACCCCTAGAAAATCCAGAAATCAAACCTGAGAAAGTACCAAAAAAATCCACTATATAAAATACTCTTCTAGGGCCAAATTTAGCTATTTTCCTCCTCAATTTTGGACTACGACTTTCTGGCAAACTCTTAGTCAGAATGTTAATGTCTAATATTACTATTATTTCAACCACATCCTGGTAGAAATTCAGAATGCCTGTTGTAAAATTATATAGTTTCCTGCTAGAAGAGAAAGATCAATAGGATTTCAACATATTTTAAGCTGTTGCCTGTTGCCTTCTTTTTCATGTTCCAGATGTAAAAGAAAGTCACTGAGGTTAATACATCCTGCCCATGTTTTCTGTTCCATTATAGCAGCACAAATTGGAGTCGATGTCAACTTTGTAGACAACTCCACATTTAAACTCATTTTATAACCAATATTTTGAGAATTACTGGCCCAGCTTGCCCTATCACTCACACTAATTTTAAACTGGTGAAATATAATTGGCTTCAGGGAATAAACTCTTGATTTATACTAATGCAAACAAGAGAAGAATGCACAACATCCTTTCCACATACTGAGTATTTAAAAGTAATTAGCTCCTGAGGGTGGTGAAGCTCTGCTTACCTCCAGCAGTCCCTGTTATATATTTGTTTCATACATGCACCTTCCCCCACACCCCCACTATTTAGAGCTTTCCCCTACCAGAAATTAAGTATGCCCTATGAATAAATGCTAAGGAAAGTATCAGCTTTCCTTATCTTGGTGCTTGTTTTTTCTCCTTGCTCTGTCCCCATAAACTTCACAGGGAGGTGGTGCTAGAGCTACTAGGAAACTGATATTTCAGTTTCCACAAATCTCTGAGGGGAAAAAAAAAATCATCCTGACCATGTTTTTCGGGTTTAATATTGTGGCTTAGGTTATAGGCTAATGCCATATCGCTTTGGCAAGGGATTGCTAATGAGATTTCTGGTTTCAAGCAGAAAAGAAATCTGTAAAGCTCTTTCTTCTAATCCTGACAGAAGGCAAAATTTCAGCCCTTTAAATGAGTCACTTGTCTAGCACAGAACACCGGCCATCTTACACCTCAAAGGAGAGCAATTCTGGAAGGGAAACACACACTCTGAGTTTTCCTTGGCAGCTTTTTACAATAAAATGGAGCTGCTATTTGGAGCTGCTTTTGTTTGAAATACTAGACACCTGGCTGATGGAGATGGTTTCACAGGCAAAAATGGCCAAAGGGAGCCCCAAAGCAGTAATGTTCCTCTAGGCACATGCTGCCACATTTTTACTACTTGTGGGGTGTGTTATTCATGAATTTCTGGGAAACTGATCCTAAAAGCTTGCAGCAGAAATAGTATGATTTTAGAAGGGATTTGAAATGAAAGAGGATGCGTATTTAAGCATGCAAGAGTGGGAGAGGGGAGGGTGGGTGGTGGGCAAGAGCAGTGCACAGGACCCAAGGCAGCAAAACCATTTAAACATATGCTTGAAATTAAGCATTAATTTAAATCCATTGCCGAACTGAGCTCTGAGAGGTAAGCGAGGGTGAGGCAGAGGACTGAAAGGTTTGGTTTCAGCAAACCCAAAAAAGAGATGCTTGGAAAAACCATGCTCAGATAATGCAATCTCAAGCGAGATTTTCACATACTTCTTTACACCTGAAAGGCTGATACTGGGGCAATTTCCCTAGTTTTGCACTGAGTCCTAGCTCTGCATGGGGCGCCTGCGGCTGCAATGAAATTGTATTTACAAAAAACAAAACAAACAAACAAACAAAAAAAAGCAAGGGTCCACCTGCATGCCCACAGAGTGGGCTCTGTTTCCCTCCTCTTCCCTCCTCACCACAGGCTTGCAGAGTTGGTGGACACTGTCCTGCACAGGCCTCCCACCTTTGTGGGGACATGGCCATATTGCTCACAGTGTTCCCACTCCATGATTCCCACCAAAACCCAGGGGGCTACACTCGATATTCCCATTGCTATAAGTGGAGATGGGGGGATACAAATTTTTCATCTGTTTTCTCCTGGTGGTCTCAAGCTTCCTCCAACCACAAACCAGAACAACACATAAATCCCAGCCTCTCAGGGGCCCTGAGCAATTCAAGCCTCATTTAGTTAACTCCTTTGCTGTAAGAAGATACCTGGAACTGAACAGCAGTGAGAGTTTGTTATCTGTTCTCAAATATCTGAATCTGAATATGCTGGCAGCAGCATATTGAAAGGGATTATGGAAGAAGCAGGCCGATGGGTTTTGTTCTTCCACAAGAGGCCGTAAAGATCACAAGTCATTTCTAAACTTTTGCGTGGTAATAAAATGTAGGATGTAAGCATTCAGTTCATACAAACTCTCTTTTAATCATCTGAAAAAGGAAAATCAATAAAACTTTTTTTAAAAAAATATAATCACTATTGATATTTACTATATCACTTGGATGCTCTAATTGAATGCTTGACAGCATTTACACCACGTACTCTACTTAAAAAGAGGTAAGTCATTTTGCTTCACTAACACAAGGCACGTTAAAACCCCAAACTGCAGGCAAGAGACCGGCCTATCAGGCACTGAGGCACAAACAACATCACTACGACAGAGAGAAGACATTTGCCAAGCACTGGTCTCACGGTCACGAAGGCACAAGTGACCTCACAGCAGCAGAGGAGCCATTTACCTCTCACCGACAGGTGGGCATGGAAGCACCAGAGACATCACAACCCAAAAAGGGAGCAGTGTGCCTAGCACTAGCGGGTCAGGCTTGAAGCATAAGCTCTCTGAACTACTAGGAGGAGCCATTTGCCTGGCATTGGCCTTTTGTCTCACACAAAGTGACCTCATAGCAACCCTGAGGAGCAACTTCCCTAGCACTGCCAAATTAGACACTGAGGAACAAGTGACCTTGAAGCAAGAGGAGCGATTTTCCTAGCACTGGACACCAGGGCACTGAGACAGAAGTGAATCAAAACCCAAAAGAGGAGCCATTTTCCTTGCACCCCGCTATGAGGCACGGACGTTATTAGTGACCGCGCAAGGACAAAGAGAAGCCATTTGCCTAGCGCTGCTCTAGTGAACAGAGTCACAAGGGACCTCACAATGAAAAAGAGGGGACGTTTTCCTAGCACTGGCCTAGCAGACATGGTGTCACAAGGGACCTCAAAATGAAAACGAAGACCTGTTTGCCCGATACCGACTTAGTGGACACTGAGGCAAAAGTCACCTCACAGCCACAAGGAGGGGCCACATGAGAGCACTGCTCTGAGGCCAGGAAGCACTGGTGACCTCCTCTGTATAAAGAGCAGCCATCCGACCAGCTCTGGCCTGTCAGGGCCTCAGTAATAAGTCACATCTGCGAAACATCTGCCACATGACCAGCAGCGGTCTATCCTTCAGTAGGGCCCACGAGACCTCATAGCTACACGCAGCAGCCACGACGCTTGTTGTAGAAAATGACTCACTAAAGCAGAAGTGATCTCAAATATACGAATAGCAGCCATGTGAGCAGCTCTGCCTAAACGGTCACCAGGGCACAAGTAAACATTCCCATATTCATAATAAAATAACTGTTGAGCTCCCTCACTTCTAATACTGAGCAGTGCTTTTCTGATGCATAAGGTAATCAAGGTATGCCCTTGGTAGCCCATATGGTGTTTTTTCTAGGCTGACAGATTTTTAACACTGCATAAATCTACCTATTTTTCCCTACCACAACCATCGACACCACCCCTGCTATTGGTCCTACACCCTGTTCACCAAGTCTAAATGCACAGGACAAGGAATAGATGAAAGGAGAAAGTGTCATTGCAGAGGAAGTGTTTCTCTTAGGCAATGCCAAGGTCTGATACTGTCATGTAAGTTTTTCTTTGAGAAGTCACAAATCAAAAGTAACAAACTATACTGGAAACATGCCAAACCCACTGCAATTATAGCATAGGACAGGGAAGGTGACTTCTTTGGGCTAGTCAAGTCATCCTCTCCAAGCGGAGTTACTTCATCTGGCGCTTGCTGATAGCTCCACAAATAAACCTTAAAAAGGCGGAGATCTGAAGTCAGTATTCAGAGTCTGACAGTAGAGGAGTGGCTGTTTATATGTTTGCGATCCCTCTGCAGAAACTAAATGGCATAACTTCAGAAGTATCAACCCCTCGAGAAATAATTTTCACTGCTTTATAATACTGAAATTGTCACTTTCATTGTTTTACTGCTTTAATCCTAAATTTAGTTATTGTCAACTTCTGAACATGGCCTGGCATATGCGAAATGCTTTGCAAACCTGAACTACTCAATGTTCTCAAGGTTTCTTATGTCTCTGCTGTCTGTCCAGAGGTGGGTGGAGTAATTTTTCCTCAAAAGTAAAGTAGAATTATCTATCCAGGCATTAGAAGAGAAGAAAGAAGATCATGCTTTTGGAGGATAGCATAATGGTTACATCTACCTTGCCTAGTGCTACTACTGGGCTGCTTACTGGGCAGCTTGTTTTCTGAATTTGAAAGAGACCACAACAATTTAGTACAACTAAATTGAACAGGAACAATTGAGATCATTTGGAGACTCAAAATATGTTTTACCCCTCTGGATTAATCCTTAACTCTAGCACTTGCATGCAAAATTATTCAGCGGTTATTTGTCTCATGGACTGTATGACATGGGGTGCCTATGCATGACGTGTTTAATGCTCTCCACATCCAACAGTTCGGAATTCAAGGACCTCATCTGCACAAACCTGAGATAGATAGTGCAATCCTTGCAATAAGGGTGATTTTTTTTTTGACATACTAAATACATACTGTTTTTATTTAGAGGAAGGGCAGGCAAGCATAGATGACATTATTTAACTGAACAGAAGAAATTCTGGAGTTTCCTTAACTGTTCAGTCTTCTCTCCTACTCCCTTATTATTGCTAGTGGTTAGGAGAGGTTGTGTATCAGCCTGCTAACATGCCAAAGCAGAGGGAGGTCAGGGAGGACCAAGCAGTGTGGGGAAAGAAATAACAAACAATGCACTAATGTGCAGTGGATTTAAATTAACTAGTAATTGTTGCTGAGACATAGGTCACTTCCTAGAGAATGACTATGGCCTGAGGCAGAGCAAAGGTTATTAGCATCAAGTCTGCCATTAACTCTCCAGGAAACGCATGAATCTGGAGTCATTAATGAAATTATACTCAGTTATTTGGTAGGAGATGGATTAGTCAGGCAAGATGAACATTTTTGTTCTGGTGTCATTACTTTTACTGAGCAACACAAAAATCATATTTATTTTGTAAGCCTGCTTCTGTTTTGGAGGATCTACAGAGGGAAAAAATGGTTTGCACAAGAGCTACTCCAAATTCATTCAAAAGCCTGGGGAATTTTTATCATTATTGAAGAGGTAACAGGAGTAGCTCCTAAATTTTGTACATATTTGTCAGTGCTGTGAAATTCTCAGTCTTCCATTCTTCAAATACTTAGCTTTCCGCAGTACTGAGCAGTTTTGCTACTCCAGTGTCTGACTGCCAAAAATCTTCCATTAACCTAAGAAGTATGTACTAAGGGACTGTTTCTTATTATTCACAATATTTGGGTTTGATGAAAATAACTTTTTTTGAAAAGAAAAATGGCAGTCTTCTCATTCTCCCCAGACTGAGTACAGCATATGTATACCAAAGATACAAAATAAGTATTTTATAGGAGAGATGAGTCTATGAGTGCTTTGAACAGAGCTCAGGCAACAATGTTTTGTGTGGATGATAATACACTCATTTAATGCACTGAGCATTAAACGGCACAATTTAAAGCCAAGCAAAAATAAGAAGAATGAGTATTTCATAATGCAGAAGAAGAAATGATACACTGAATGTGCTGAGCCCTGCTAGGTCCCCTGGACACTGGTGAAACAATAGCATCAGGCACCAGGGTCAGGCACAAAACCACGTGTCTGGTAACTGTACAGGAGCAGCGCAGTGTTAATCATTGTTCCAAACTCTTTCTTTTTCTTTTTTTTTTTTTTNATGTCTGGTAACTGTACAGGAGCAGTGCAGTGTTAATCATTGTTCTAAACTCTTTTTTTTTTTTTTTTTTTTTTTCTGAAAAGGAATGTGAACATGCAGAGCCAAGGGGAAATTAGGTTTTATCAGGTTTAACATTTCCAGACTAAATTCCAGACTAAGTACAATAATTGTTAAATACTAGCTTATCTCAACAAATGTCCTTATGCTTTAAACAGGCTGGCTCTGGTACCAGCAACATTTTATGCCCGTAGCAGTAGGGAGTTCAGCCCTGGGTGATCAACGCCCTAGCTGTCTTAATCAAGTTCCTGATCTGAGGAAAGCCTGGCTGCCCACCAGCCTCTGTGCCAACACATCACCTTCTAGGAATGGGAGGGTGGCATAAAATAAGCCTGAATCTCATCCTGAGATGGCTGAAGTGTGTGTTAGGGCTTGAAAAGTTTAAGCCCCTCAAGAGAGACAGAGTCACTTTACTTTGTCATAATTCCTCTAATTTCCCTATTCTTCTACTAATCAATACTGTTATTGAGGTAACTCAATTCTTAAAATTCTTAAACTAAATTCTTAAAATTGATCTGAGCTTTGTGTATAAAATGCTGCATGAAAGTACCCATTAGAATCAAAGAACTGCATGTTCTGCTTTTCTAAGACCTGTGACCACCCTTGGTTACAAACTTCCATTAGCAAATGCAAATAAACTAGTTCCTGAGGATTGATTTGATAGAAGGAACTGGACAAATGTCACATGTTAAAAAGAAAACATACCCTGCCCATCCTTTTTTCTCTTTCCACCACTTCCTTTAAACTTTGCTTTTGATACCTCCAAAATAAAACCTAACCAAAAAAGAAAAAAATGTTTCCCCCAAAGGACCAGCTTTTAAAAGGCTTCTGAAAAGATATAATCTTTTCTGCTCTTCTGTTCTTCCGTTCCTCTGTTCAACTGCAGGAACGAGCCTTTTCCCAGCCTCCTCTCTCATTTTGGGGGAACACTGCTCTTTTACCCAAAGCCAAATATGTGGGAGGTCGAAAAAGGACAGACAGATGTGGGAAACTTAACCACCTCACTATGCCTGGGAAACAAAATGAAAAGATATGTTTTAATATTATGATATATGTGCTTGGAAAGATTAGAAAGAAAACAAAGGGATCTGCTAAATCGTTTAAACTTCTCCCCATCTAGCTATGTCCTTATTGCTGCTTTGCACTCAATAATTCTCCTATCCCAAAGACAGCCTCACCCTTAAAGTATATAAACTAACAGTATCATCTCCTGTCTAAAGCTACTTTACAGTGAGTCACACATCAAAAATAAAAATGCAAACTTCTGCATAAATCCAGATCCAAATGAGGATTGTTTAGGTTTTGTGTTAAATCAGCTTAGCCATTCATCAAGAGTAAGAGCAAACACTTAAAGCTTAGTTTGTTATAATGGTAAAAGTATCAGCCAAAAGCTCTGGTGCTACCCTAAAACTGAAAAAGAAACAAAAGTTTAGAAAGCCCAAATATGTTACATAACTCTGCTGGATTTCCAACAAAAACAGCCATGCTACAGACAATTAATGTCTGCAAAATTTCAGATTTTTTCTAATATGCCCTCTGGGGCCAATTTAATGTTTTCCAGACCCTTTTCTCCCGCTCGCCCCACCTGCTCCCCTGCCCTGCCTCACTTCTAAAAAACAGCAGTGAAATACCAGGAAATAGTCCTCAGCTGCTGTAATGATTTTTTTTTTGTCCAGCGATAGTGCGTTTGAACTGTTCACCAGCCCTCTGCACAAAACTTTCGGGGCTTTAAGCAGAGTGGGAGCAGGCGGGTGACTCGTGCTTTGGCTCTGCATGGCGTTCTGCAAATCTGTCAGGGCTCCACAGGCTGGTTTGGGGAAAAAAAATTAAAAAGAGTCATGCAAAGAGCTGCTCTGTAACATCAAAACACAGGGGACAAGGTATAGAAGCTGCTCATGCACCAAACCCCCAAAATATTATGCAAGACAATCTCCCTTGCAAGTCTTTTGTCCCCACTCTACCAAAAACACCCTTTCCAAAGACATTTCCAAAGGCATTTACTTGTTCAGACCAAAAGAAGAAGAAAGTTCTGTAACTGACATGATTATCTTGATATTTTTAAAGAAAAATGTGTTAGATATTTAATGTTATGGCCCATCTGGGATGTTGAGGAATGGATGATAAGACACATGGGTCCAGAACTGCTAACGTATCTACAAATTCAATCCTACAAATGCAGAAGAACAAATACACAGGAGGCAGGAGAGAAAAGTAAGATTTAAAACAAAAGTAGCTTTAGCAGCTGTAGCAGACAGAGTTGTGGAGTGTGTACATTAATCTATAGGCCCCAAACAGCAAGTGCTCCGATACGTGTATGATGCTGCTCTTGAAGCACCATCATGAGCCATTGTGGTAATTGAAATTTTGTGTTTATTCTCCCTGCAGTCTCCTGCAGAAGTGTCAAGCAGGCTGCTTGATGTGGACAGTAGAGGACACAAACAATGATCTTTGATTAACTGCCAAGGCTGCAACCTTAACCTTTGCCAGGGCCCACCGCCCTGCTTTCGGTCACTCCAGACTATAGGAGCTAAATTCTTGGTGTCGCCCTCTCTTGCCACCCATCACCTCTCTTGAGGGACAGCTCAAGAGGCTGGGAAAGACTTTGCCTACTCTGTACTTTGCTGCCTACAAATGAATCTTGCCATGCTGCCGAGCGAAGACCTGTCTTTCACTTTCCTGAACGGCAAGACAAAGAGAAGAGAGCCTGTTCTGTGTCTGGTACCCTTAACTGGCATCCCTCATATGGTGCCCCTCATATAGCACCCTTCATAGCCTTGGTTCGCTGGTTGTGGGGGACTCAAGTCCTAACACACTGACAATACCTTACCTGTAAGTATTGTTTGGCATGATGTCAATGCACGTGCTTTGGCTCAAGTATAAAATATTCATCTCTCTCCTTTTTTTCCTCTTGTCTTTTCCCATCTTTGTAGTTTTACATGTAAGTGCCTCTGAGTTGTGCAATCCAAGATGGCTGTAATGTCTGTTACTTGGGCTCCTGAACTCCCCTAGACCCAGGCCTCTTGCCTGCCAAGTCAAAAACTTTCACTGCAGAGGCAAAAATCTCAAAGTCATCTGACTCTAAGAGCATTATGAGAGACAAGAGCAGATAGGTTAAAGATGGATGGACTGAGCTGAAAGCAGTTTTTGTATTGTAACGGTTTCAACTTCAATATGCTCCTAGTGCAGTTAATATGTAAGTGAACAAGTTCTGCAAGAAAATTTGAAAAATTAATTGGGGTATGCTTCAAAGTCATACAAGCACATATATCGTAATTCTGGTATTGCAAAATTCACAGAACTGATCTGCCTGTATAATTGCAGCCTAGGGCATTTAACCACCACTGCCAGAGGAGCAATGCCAACATTTTATTCAGTTACTTGCTTCCCAACTACTCCTTCACATTTTTTAGGACATAGTTAAATTTAAATTTGATATTATCTAAGTTCTTTTTTCCTCTATTTGGGCACTCTGAGAGATCAAATCCCTTAGCCTTTTTCATATACTGAAAGTATATCTCTTGGGGTAAAACTTCTTAAGAGTCCATTGTCTTTTGGCTTTGACTTTTTGATCTTAAATAGTAATGTCAATGAACATGGAAAGTCTCTCAAAAATAAGAACTCAAAATGCTGGAAAAGAAAAAGTCTGAGGACAGTTCCCAAACCAAAATTCCAGAGAGACTGACCTGTATTTAATAAGTGTTTAATTTAAAACATAACTGGAAGACCTTGCAAAACAGGGCTTTGTAAAAGTTTTATCTGCTAACTTTGTATGGCAAATTTTATGTTTTCTCTTAAAATTTTATTTTAAAGGTGAAAAGACTGATTAAAATCTTGATTACTGGGGAAGCAATTACTCTTCTAAAACATATTTTTGTAACTAGGCTACATCTAGAACTAAAACAAGAAAATCATTTATACCTGTAAAGAATTCAAGGATTTCTTTTTGTCTAGTGGGTATAAACTATAGTGACTAACTCTCTTCAGAAATTATGCCACATTTATAGCAAGGACACTGAGATTGGAGGAGAGTTAGTTAGTTTGAAATGCCCTTATACAAACCTGCCCATAAAAGTGCATTCCTTAATGCATCTATTTTTAGCTTGGCAGGCTTCAGGTTAGGGGTTCACATCCTGCATTCCTCTTCCCCTAAATGTTCACTAAGTTTCCTGCAATGCTGATCGAATTCTCAGAGTGTTTAGATATCTGGCTGAGTGCAAACAGTAAGCACCATATGGAAGTGAGTTTGTAATGCTTTGTTCAGTTGCTGTCAAAGATGGATTGGGGTCAACCACCTAAGACTTATATTCATTCCAATGGCTAATACAGACTATGTTTTTCTGCCTGCCATTTTATATTTCTGTATTTAAACATAGTGAAAAAAATCAAAGAAGGTAACGAAGTGACTAAATCTGCAGGAACTTGCCTTATTGCATCTCTTTTTACATTATCAGCTGAAAACGTATTTAGAACAGTAGTAGTAAAATAATTATAGCAATTAAAAAGGTTAATTTGAAAGATGACAAAGACATTTAAATATTCACTGTTTGTTTTTCAATAATTGCCCTACTCATTTTTAATAGTGGTCATGAGCAGATACTTTTAAAACTTGTGCAACTCAAATCTACCACCTCATATCAAGGAATAATGAGGTTAAATTTGTTATAAATGCAATTAGAAAGAAAACTAAACACCCTGACAGATATATCAGCATTATCAAAAACTGCTTCTCATTTCGTGAATTCACTCCAAGCCAAAAGTATGAGTATGTAGACTTTGCCGTCTAAATGTACACAAGAAAACTAAGAGGTCTGCAGTTTTAGGGATGCTAAGATGTATTAACTTCATTTAAAAAAAAAAATTAAGGAGGACCTAGAACTTCTGAAAACTGGCCAGTTGTTAAGATGTCTGAGTCACCTCAAATTTTGGCTTGAGCTGTCTAGTCTCGCTCCCTTTTTGTGAAATTGACAGAACACTGAAATATCTTTCACAGGGTAAGCACAGTTAGGTTTACTGAACTTTGCGAAATTTTCAAATGAAAAATACTGTATAAAAGCAGGGATTTATTCTTGCAAATACAAAAACTCATGCTACAAACTGCCCTGAGTAGCCATTCAAATTTCCTGAGCTTTTCTATTTGGACAGTTTTGGAATAAAAAGCAAGAGATTTCTGGCACTCTCATGATGAAGGTAGGCAAATGTAGTAGGATTGAACAACGCATTAGTTAGATGGAGGATTACTATGCATTCAACAATGTGGCACTCTGCATAGAAGAAGATAAGCACAAGGAAAGTGTGCAGCAAGAAAATAACCCAGAGGGAGAGGATATTGCCTGTGTGATATTCTCCATCTGTCTTTCCCACACCTCTTCTTGTTCTTAGATACAGAGAAGTGATAACTGCAGTGTGTGCTGGAGAAGGAGGGGATGAAGAGAGGTATCTGATCACCTGCAGAAGTCTAGCACCATACCTGTGCCATACTAAAGATTTTCTTGCAACCTAGCTAATAGCAACTTTGGTTGTTTACTGCAATACATATACATAACATACATATAATACATATAGCTTTGCTGCTATGTCTTCATTTGTGATGAATTTTTTTCCTGTGCAAAAGATAAAAAGCAGATAACAGAGGCTTAAAGGACCCATTCATCAACATTCGAGATAGATCTACACAACACATGAGAATATTTATAAAATCAACCATGTCATCTGGTCTTCTCTTGGAGGGCTGTTAGCAGCAGGTCATGGGGAGAGTCTCATTGTGCAAATGCATGGCCCTGCCAAACCTGTGTTGCAATACTGTCATCAAGAAAATTTCCTCACAGACCTTTTGTTCTTCACAAAGAGTTAAGATGTGCTGCTATGTGCTTCAGACCACACACATTCATTACCCCCAGAGAGTACCCTCCTTTCTGTCAGGACGAGGATGAGCAAAAACAAGTTATAAAAGACTCATATGGTGAAACATGGTAATGATTTTAGAGAGGGGAAAATATCCTAGATTATAACCATTCGCAAAAGAATGAAGTACTTTTTCAAGAATATCTTGGAGTCTGATGAAAGAATCAGTCTTACTTTGTTGCATTCTTCAGTCAAAACTAAAGCTGTCACTTTTGCCTTTTTAGTACACAAAAGCACAGATATCCCAAAGGCTTGAGTCTTAACCATAGAAAACTTTAATAATAAATGGCAAACTTTTGTTCATCTACACAAAAGCTCTGCAAGGTCAGCTCTCAAAGGAAGCAACTAAAGAGCATGTACCATAATAGAAACACGGCATATAACGATCATCAAATAAGGCATTTTTTTCTGCCCTGGGAAAATTCATTGTTGTCTTTCTTGCAGGGTCCTTTTTTTTTAAGACTAAAACAGCAGCTTATGTTTACAGGCAGCTGTTCCTAATTTGCAGGAAACTGTAAAGAGTTTTCAGTCTCCTAAGGAAAACAAGAACTAGTGAGCATTTAAGCACTCAAAGCAAAGTCTGCTCTTGCTTTCCTCCTCATATATATATATTATTTTTCCTAAGTGAAACCATCTACCCTTTCCATGTTAAGTGAGATGGGGGATTCTCCATGAGGGACAACGCAATCTCACTAAACTGTGCCACATGGCCTCCTGCATCAAACACCTGAATGTCCTTTTGGGCCTGTCCTGTGGTCCAGATGCGGACTAGCTTTGGAAGCTGGATTAAGAAAATTGGGAGAGGGAGGAAGATGTAAATCTTCCATTTTATCTTTCAGAAATTAGGAGGAAAAAAATACAATGTACTATGACTTGAAGTCCAGGCTTTGTGATAAGGAATGACTTAGTATGGCTTTCCTCTTCATATCGCAAGGAGAAAGGTAAGAGTTCCCACAGGTTATCTATCCTGTGAAAGGCAATATCCAGAACCACAACCACTTGTAATTTAGCACACCAGCTATGCAGTGCTTCATTTAACATCAACTTCCAATGCACATTTTCCACCAAAGCTGAAAGTAGAATTTTTGTGGGTTTTTTTGTATTTTTGTTTTTTTGTATTTTTTTTGGTTTTTTTTTGTATTTTTTTGTTTTTGTATTTTTTTGTATTTTTTTCTACAAGAAAGCCCAGCAACTGATAGTACGTGCTGTGCTCTTGATAGCACAGACCATGTTAGCAAGAATGGAGCTGCTGGCTGTAGGAGACTCAGTTTGCACAATCTTCCTCTCATGCCTAAAAATGCCTTGCTACCAGATTGACATTATTAAAGAGCATGAAGGTGGAATTTATCCTTCTGTTAGTGCTTAGTTACAGGAAATGCAATTAAGATATAAGTACTTGAACAGATCTACAAATGCAAATGCCGCACATTTTGCCAGAAGTCATTTTCCCCATAACCAGCTGTTATTAATGCTATGCATTAAAATAACATCTAAGCAGCATGTGTGACTGCAGTTGCATTATGCTGGGCAACGCAGAATCCCTGCAAAGGAGCTAGCCCCCAAATGCTTACAGTAAAAATCAGCAAAAGAGAGAAGGCAAAAGATAAAGAATGAACTAAGAGAAGTATGATAATGGCAGCAAACCTTTTTTGAATGATAATTTAAGATGAATTTAGGTAGTAGATTAAAGCTCAATCAGAATGACTGCAGAGGAAACTGTCCTTTTCTCCACTAGCATAAACAGCTACTTTTCTCCATCTATTTTCTTTTTTACTTGAATAAATAAAATACAACTTGCTGAAAAATGTTTCTCACAGAATAATTAAAATAAGAGAAAATAGCAATATTTGGGATGGCAAACCTAACCCTGTCATGTAAAAAAACCCTTACTTTTGTGTAGCTGGACATTTTGTATGGTGTCTGGTTCTGTATGTTTTTATTTGGTTTGAGAAGCCTGCATTTAAAAAGAGATGCCCATTGAGCCTTCTTTGATGAGGAAAATACTAAGCACAAAAAGAAAATCTGAAAATAAGTTTGACCCTTTCTGCCTATAATTTGGTTTTCCTTTTAAAAACAAAATGGGATGATAGGCATTACTAAAAGCAGGGCAGCTTTTGTAAGATAACTCTGGATGCTGCAATTTTGAAGTAAAGAGAAGCTGTTTATGACAAAATAGACTGCTGCTTTTCCCTCTGCTATGCTTTCCCAACAAGTAGTTTTATGATACATAAACAGTTAGACTCCCTGAGGAAACACCATGGTGTTTACCCTTCCAGTTTCTTAAATTAGTTGTCAACAAGTAAAATATAGCTTGTTTTTGCTGGCAAAACACATACAATCTGCTGAGGTGGGAGAGGAGAAGAGAAAAGAATATTTGGCCTGTTCCTCTACACAATCTGCTAGGGGATTTTTAGCAACCTTAGTTCAAGGCTATGGCCAAGATCTTTCATCCATTTTTTCTGTAGCAAGGAACTTTCTCTGGGATAGGCTAGGTTTAGTTGTACTATACACAGATGGAATATTTACATTTCCTAAGAGTATGTGCTTGTGCTCAGATTCCCCTAAAGACACTGCAATTTCCCAAAAACAGTAGGATTCTGCAAGATGCTGACAGGCCCCAGTATATGCTGATAGCACCAGAATCCTTCATGGACAAATATTACCATAATGGAAGGAAAAGATAGAAACCCATCGCAGTTTTATGAAAGGAGTTAAAACAAGCTGCTTCTCATGAGGCCTAGGAAAACTTAACGCTTGTTTCTGCCATCTATGGGCAGAAACCTCCTCCTAATGGGCTTACCAAAGACATCGTTTGAGGAACAGCTCTGTGCCTTGCCACACTGGATCATAAGACCCACGCTTCTTGCTCCCCTTTTCGTCACCTTCACAGCTTTGGCAGGGCTCACATACTAAACCAGACCAGTTAAAAATGATCATGGGAAGACTGGTTTATTTATAGCCCAACCAGTAAGGTCCTCGATCTTACCAGGCACTCTGTCATGCAGCTGTGGGAAGGGCAGCACAGGACTGGGAATGAGGGCCCAGAGGCAAGAGCTAAGCCATGGCTGGTGCCTTTGGGATGTCCTTCAGGACTTGTGCACCATGAGCAGGAAACAGGCCTGTGGCATGGATTGGCATATAATCTGTGCTGGGTTTCCCACTAGAGGAACTATTTGGTTAGCAGAGGTTAGCATGGGTGGAAAACAACATTTATAGCACAGGGATGATCAATCAACCAGATTCAGCATGGGAAACAAGGGTACACCAAAATGACAACATAGATATGCCCCTTTCTTCTTGTTCACCTGTCTATCTATAGCCCCCGGTACTCACTTGTCACACATGTGTCTAGTAGATCCCCGGTACATGAGCAGGAGTTATTTTTGTTACCTTCATTACTTTTATGAATCAGCCCCCATTTCCTGCTTTCAGTAAATGGCTTGTTTTATCTTTATTAGTGTTATAATTTCATTAAAGAAATAAGTTTCCCCATTAAGATATACATCTGGCCATACAGAGTTAAATAGAAACATTGACTTTTTTACCTCCATTCAGTTAGCCTATGGGTTTAATTTTGTATTAGCCTATTGTATTACTAGTGTTTAATGATTTACTACTGGCAGAAGTCTGCACCTGTGCCCGAGCTTTTAGTCCTCTAAACATTGAGTTTTAAGCTAATGTGTTTGCTTTGCACTTGCCATTGATTGAAGAGCTTGCAAAGTCAGTTACCCCAGCTGAGCTGAAAGGCAATACTAAGTTCAGTTCAACCATCATATTGCAATTGCATGTCTCATCCCTATGTAAACTCTGGAAGGGAATGTGGACTTGACCTGGACAAACAAATGCTGCCAGGAAATTTATTGGTTAAACTTCCATAACTTGGTTTGCATCTCTATCCTAGGTAAATACCCAGAGGAAAAGACATGGTTGCCTCTTAGACATGCTGATTTAAAAATGTATATATTTTTGCCTTGTGCAAAGTCAAAGTCAGTTTGACCAGCATTTGTTGCTGTCTGTCTATGTACTCCATTCCATATTTTGACTTGCTTAGAGGAACATCATCAGGACATCATCAGGAACCCAGAGCTTCAAAGGCCATGGAGTAGTGAACAAGTGCTTAATATTTCCTACTTTCTAAATATGAATTATTTCAGTAAGATTACATCTATGTTGACCATTATAGAAAGGACTGTTTTTTTCCCTATGCATAGATATGTTGCACAGCACAATGATCACTGGAATTCTAAGTTTTTTGAGAACAATAATAATATTGAGACCATAATTATAATATGAATATGAATATATAACAGTAAAGTATGCCCAGCTTTTCTAGTTGCAATAGGGGCTTTGTGTATAATTCTGATTCTGTGCATGTGTGATACACTTTCATTTCCATTGGTTTTGGCAATCCAGTAATTCTAAGTTGCCATTGACAATGGCAGAATCTCACCTTAAATATTTACGCTTGATGTTTTGACCACTATATATTAAATATCTTCTTCACTGAATTTGTCATGTTAGTTGCTAACTACAGACCATTCTTCTGAAAGTGAGCATCTCCCTGACTCACTGAAGGGTATGGCACGAGCTTTTACAATAATTTGCTTTTTTGCCCAGGGTTATTTTGTTTGGTTGACTTAAATAAACGGAGAACCAAAAAAAAAAAAAAAAAAAGAAACATTAGAAACATTAGATACATTGCTATAAAACACAGCTAAGTCTTTCAGTTTTCTACAAAAAGAAATAACTTTAGGGAGGATAATATAGATCTTATACAATCAGAATCCCCTTTATAACACAAACTAAAGTTTTATTTAGCCATATAAGCTGACAACCAGACATTTAATAAGAAGCTGTAAATGACTAATTAATGTCAGGACTTGATGGGCTTTCTCAACACTTCTGTCTTAAGCAAAATAAGACCACCCATCCAGACAACACTTAGGCACTTGAAAGTATAGCTGTAGTTTCTTCAGTACAAATAGAAAGAACATTAAAGTTAATTAAGAAAAAGATAATTAAAATGATTAAAATCAGGTTTACACTCCTATGCAGAAAAAAAAAGTCCAGGAATCTTATCCAAAGAAATTAGTGATAACACCACAACTGACTGTCCTGCAAAAGGCATCATACTCCAAACCTTGCACAATTTTCCCATCTCAATATTTCTACCAGTGTCAGTGATAAAACAGAAACCTGATCGGAACTCCTGATCTCCTGCTTCGCTTTCTTGAATGTTTGTTAGAAATAAAGTCTCTTTCCAGTTACATATTTTAGGATATTTACCTTATTTTTATTTTTCCTGTAAACAGGAAAAGCTTTTCAAAGGGAGTTTTTCAGCTCAAAGGGTGTTTTTCAAAAACTTGTAAAAACATGGAGGTTGAAAACTTAGCCAAGCTGTATGGAGTCAGACGAATGAACCAAATCTTCCACATCCTGTTTCCAATGTCTATTTAACAGCTTATATAGCAGCCTATAGGAAAACATGGCAAGCTCAGGCTTGGTTCCATCTGTCACACACTATAAGAAAATGTACTTTTGTGACCATGTATCCTCACAGGAATCCAAAGATCCCTGGAGTACCACTAGGAAATTAGAACTGGGGGGAATGTCAAGGAGCCCAGACTGGCTCTGTCATGGTTGCTGCAGGGCAACAAGCCTGATGCAAGCAGAATTTCTTGCAGATCCTTCAGACTATAGGGTTGAGACTCAAAACACTTCAGAGACTCCTTCCAAGGTGTTATAGAACTTCCCTGTGAGTTTTCAGTGTCTTAATGTATCTAGGACAGATTTTTCATACAGGTAGGAATAATGAGAGAAGACAGAAGTTTTCTACTAACTGATTTCCTAGTAGAAAATTCACAGTTTTGCAAAGTCTTAGCTTTGTCATTTTTTCCCCCATGCTAAGTACCTTTGAATATTTTGCTTTAACAGGACATGAAATGAAATATTTATGTATACTGACTGTTTCACTTCATGTTAGTTAAACTGTATTATTTTACTATATTGGCTCACAGGTATTGCTCTTCCCACTGCTCTTTTAGGCTGAGAACCATGTCTACTATATATACTATAGTGTATATATATACTATAGTATATATATTTTAAATATATATACATATATATATATACATATATATATATATAGGCTTGGATTTTAAGTCAAGTCCAACCAGGCTTGTCCAAACTTCTGCACCGAGCTTTTGCAGTTGGAACCTTATACTACAAAATCAACTGAGAAGTCATGAGCATTTCTGCTGCTTTAGACCAGTGCTTCTTTGTTTGTTTTTAACCTTCTCTAGTTAATGGTGCAGCAAAGCTAATAAACATCTCATAATAAATGTGTACTCAATCATCTTCCCAGCTTTCATCTATTTTTCGTTAACAATGGCTACAGGACAAATTTTCCACAGGCATTTAGCACTGACCTACCTCTGATCTAGATGAAGTCAATAGGAGTTTTACTACAGATTACTGCAGCAGCAGAATTATGCCAACATGGAATACTTTTGACTACGCCTCTGCCTAACAATTAGAAAGAGCTCAAAGCACTGGATTGCTTTGAGCATTTTAGTTGTTCGTCTTTTCTTCTTCAAATGCTGGCTATAACCAATCTTTCTTTCACTGACATCGCTCAAACATCCCCTGGAAACTATGTGCAGAGAGACTCAGAAAAAATCTTTGGGTGGTTATGCTGGCTATACTTGGCCACAATAGCAGTACCAAAGATGCCAAAATTGGGACTCCACAAGCTCTTCAGCACCCATTTGAAGCTGGGACCCTCTATATTATAACATGTTGTGATATAAAATGAAGGATCTTGTCAAACCAGCAAAAAGCCCCACTTCCGCCCTTCTCAGTGGTCCCATGAAGCAGCATAACAGCAGTTTAGCTGTCTTAAAGCCTGTTCTATTCTCAAAATATCTTTCTGTATATCACTACTGAACAGTTCACTTTCCACTTCTCAGACAAAGGCAAAAGTACTGGACCTACAGCAAAAAGACCAAATTTTCTATGGGCAAAAGTGAAGAAGTGGATTGGGAAAAATTCCTTCAGCAGCATCAAGTCCTTGTTTTCTCCAGACAATATTCTAAGTTGATCTCCTCAGCAATTAGGCAGTGCATTAAGAAAGGGTAGAAAAGCTTTAAAAACACCAAAGATAAGACACTAAAATAGAAATACAGATAAAAAATCTCTTAAGGTGCTAAATTAGCTCTCAAATTAATTTGGTTATTCAATGGACTCAGGGTGCAAGATGAGACTCTAGGGAAAGCCTACATTTTGTTACATAGGTGCACATCTTGCTTTGGTCTATTTCAGCAAATTTGTTTAAACTAAATTACAAGCATTAACTTTTTCCAAAAATTTATCAGCTTCTTCTGGCAGTAGAGCAGCCTGTTCTCACTATTTGGGATCCCTGAGTACTTATTGTATTTTCTGTTCTGCTGTTCTGTCAGTTCCTGACAGGTCATTCAATAAGCTCGTCCTGGATGATCAAATGCATATTTCAGGCTATGAAATACAGTTCTTATTACTCGCAGTCATAGAGTCATAAAGGAGAGAGAGAATTGTATGCCATACAAGGGGCCAATACTAGAGATCAGTCTCTTCACTTCAAGAGGAACAAACTAGAAGAATAAATCTTTTGACCAATGTTAGGACTGTTTATAAACTCCACTGGAGAATGTCAGACTTGCAGACTAAAGAGAGGGCTGAATGTTCAGATGAACAGCCCAAGATGCCAACAAGCTACACTGAGATTATATCCTTAGCTTTTTTTGTGTATTTCATAATTTAGAAAGACAAAAAGTATAGAGCAATAATAAAAAAAGAGAAGTTTCAGAAAGCAAGGCAAAGCACAATTCCTCATCCTGTATTGAAAGCCATTTATAGCATCATTTGAAATGTGGTAGGTCTCTTCTGGAAGCATTCCCTATGCTCACCGAAACTGCATATGCTTTTGTATAAGTCGCACATTAAAACATATGAGTATTTTCCATGTTATTTAAAATAGTGAAAGTTCTATTCTGTTGGAATTTGAATATCAATAATCTCTATGGACACTTAGGAAATAATACTCAGTTATTCTGAAGAAGAATATGTGACTAAACCTCTGAGATTGAAACATTTTATCAAAAAAAAAAAAAGATGAACTGCTGTTGAATCACTGAAAGGCACAATCCTGGTTGAATGTGAGATTATATTCAAGTGAAATTTCAGTATTAAATCTCCTCTTCTTTGGCTTTAATGCATAATGGAAAGAGATAGTCATTCAGTTTTTTCTTTTGTTTTTAAATTTCTCAAAAATATCCTCCCTACTTCCTTTTCAAAAACATCTGCCTCCCCTTTTCTCTCTCTTTACAAATAACCCTCCTCTCTTTAAAAAGCAAAACAAAACACCAAACTAGTCTTACAGCATTCTGCCTAAAGCATACTTGTAGGTATTAGAGGAGAACAGAAGAGGAAATACCTGAAGCAACCTGAAAGGTCAGAACACTGGCAGCCAAAATAGTGATTTAATTCCCAATCAACTCACATGTAAACAAACCAAAAAATTGACATGTATGGTGCTTTCAATGCAAAATCTCATGCATTAAGCAAGATAGATATGGCATAGGCCTGGACCATTAAGTGCTTATCATCATCAAACATTATCTATTACCTTATCTATTTTGAGGGACTCTAATGACTTTTAACCAGAAAATGCACTCAGAGCATCAGGCCCACAGATGTGCATCGCCTGTGGTGCACAGTAAAGCTCAACAGGACTCGGCAGCCTCCTAGGGGAGATGTGACATACATTGAGTTTACATGGTCCCTGCAAGTTGTCACCAAACAGCATGGCCAGCAGAGTGTGCAGCCCAGGTGCAGGGTAACCAGCACTGACCTCGTGCTACTCTTACTGATGTGGGCTCCCTCACAAGGCTGGATCTCAGGGCGGACAGTCCCTGGGGGGGTGCTGCAGCTGTACAGCAAGTGCCCTCGCTTATATTGCAGATATAAATACTGGCTCAGTTTCTGGAAACTGAGTCCTCCGTCTAGAAGGTCTGTTACCCTCTTTGGAAGTGTGGACGTGGACAAGGCTTTTGTTTAAAACAAACTGACTTCAAGAGCCTGCCCAAACTCATGACTAAATGAATATGTGAAATGACCCACCAGCTTGCTAAGTATTGCCTTTCCAGCATTGTAAAAGCTATTTTAGTACCAACCATATCAAGGGGGTGGCCTGGGTAAGAAAAAGACGTTTCCAATACTGGAAGTAAGATCTGAAAGGCCCCCTAGACCTCCTTGGCAGCAGGTGAGAATAATGCTTATTTTTGCCTAAACCATGTCAGAAATGTTGTCCAACAACACCAAAAGGACCCTTTTTTTACCTTTGCTTCTCCCCCAGTCTGCCCATAATATGCCATCTTGACATCGTACAGAAATAGGGAAAGAGGCACCATATGAAACATCCAGCAAAAGCTCTTGTTGACAGTCTAGGAATTTGCCAACTAAATCCAAGCCAACAAAAGTAATGGCTACAATACAGTGGGATACAACCAAATATCTTCATGCTTATTTAAGTAAAATATATTTGTTAAGTGAAATGTATTTATTGTTAATAAATAACCAGCCTAAAGAATATGTGATAGCTTCTCTCCAAACTATTGTTTAAATCAGGAGAAGTGAAAGAAATAGCATACTTCAAGTGCATGAAATTAATTAAAGGCATATATTGGAATATATTTAGACACGATAGAGGATGTAGGAAAGAAAAACCATTATTCAATCTATGTTTCACAGAAGACGATCTAAAGCAGAAAGTAAATAAGCATCTTCTTTAGGAACACAAGAAGTCTCTGAAAAAACAGGGTACAAACCCACTTTGTATTATTTCCAGCACTTTTTCCACAAGTTCTTTCTTCTTTGAAGAATCTTTCTCCCAGGACTTGAACTGTTCCCATTACATACCCAACAGCATCAGCTTTGTCAGTTTTCTTGTGACAAGTATCTTGACCTTCCTCTATTTTTAGAATTTTTATTAACAAATACTACATAATTATCAATATTTCTCATCTTTACTTTCAGTAAAGAAAATGTTTATGACTTGTATCTTCATTAAATAAAAATTTAATCATTTACACTGTGTAAAAATAAAAAATGGTATACACATGAACATAATGAAAGAAAAAAAAAAGCCTTTTCTCCCTCTTTTTTAACTTCTTTTTCAAGCAAACAAACAAACAAAACACTTTCAGTATATCTGGGTAAGCTTTTTTTAAAAAAATCTCATTTTTCTCCATATATTAACATGATATTTCCTTTCACGTTAAAGGAAGAAATAATCTACTTCCTTCTGCGAGCGGTTTAGTAGCATGATTCCTCCAAAAGGCAGTGATCAACTGCCTGCTCTGCATGCACTAGTCATAAAAGCTATAGTTCCTTTCAAATGGAGTTTCGAACAGAGCTCAAAATACCTATGAGCAACTAGTCGTAATCCCTTTTTCACAACTGTTTTAAAAACCAAGCTAGTGTCTACAT
The DNA here is from genome assembly GCA_013389825.1 of Crypturellus undulatus. NCBI lineage: Eukaryota > Metazoa > Chordata > Aves > Tinamiformes > Tinamidae > Crypturellus > Crypturellus undulatus. The sequence continues at coordinate 261,683 of VWPW01031427.1, forward strand.
CTAGTACTGACTTTCTACCCTGGCTAAGTTTCACCAGTGATTTGATAGGACAAGATTCATGAGGATTAAGTCATGATTCCACTGAAGTTGATGATAAAGTCCCTGTTTGACTTGAAGAGAGCCAGGATCTCACTCTTGGTAAATATTAAGATAATGGCATTCCACTATCTGATGGTATCTCATGTGAGATCTTCCATAAATTAAAAATGCCTTTGTGTTTATTCCTCTATCACCAAGAGATATATTGGCCATGGTGATTTAGAGGTGGACAGCAGCATGCTATCATCATGTGGGCTTGAACCACAAACAAAACAGCTGGCACACTTCACGCACAGCTCCCTAACATGACTTTGGAGATGAAAGACATGCTCCAGGTAGTGCTGCCTGCACACATGGGCTTCTACCCTCTAAAATGAGCCCTCTCCAGGACCCGACACCAAGGGCATGCATAGGGAAGCCAAGGAGCTGCTGAGTCCTTAGGAAGTCTCTCTCAAAATGAGATCATTCACAGTAGTACACTGTTCACTTACAAAATAATCATTTTACTAATGCTACATACAGGAAAAAGCCAAGGAGAAAAGCTTTCCTCATATGCATATAGAACATGCATCTCATTTCATTTCCCTTGTCTGAAGCACCTCCAGCAGCTTGTAATCTTGGAGACATTTACACGTGCTTCTAGTTCCACTGGGCTTCCTACTGCAAGTTTCACAATGTGTTAGGTTTGTCGTGTAGTCTGGTTAGTTAACTGATCTTTATGCAGAGGGAGAGACTGAATCTCAGGACATGGCTCAAACTGCAAGTGCCATCTCAAGGGAGGCACACATCAGTGAGACCATTTTACTGCAGTGGCAAGAGCATTAGTATCTCCGTTTCTCTATTTCATGATTTTAAGGTGTTAGTGAGGAAAATAAAAGATAGCATTAAAAAAAAAGTTAGCTTCATGTTAAGCAATTCTTAGGTGATTGGATGTGCATTGCATAGAAAATTAATTTTATTTAAAGTTAAAATAGGTCAGTAATCCACTGCTTAGTACTCAATTCCAAAGAACTTCTTTTGAGTCTCTCACAGTCTAGTTCTACTGAGCAGGAAGCAATGTAAATAACCAAAGGAGTAAAGGGTTCATCAGAGTATTATTAAAGGGAGAGATTTTCAGATTCTTGGGGAAAGCTGGTATGCCACAGAAAAAAATGCAGAGAAAGCCACACTCTGAAAGAGTTTTTACTCAAGCAAGTGAAGTGAAACAATATATATAGAAGTATGAATTAGCATAAGCTGATGACAGTAAGGACCAGCATTTTCCTAAGATATTAAAAGGACAGGAACTCATGTATATTCCCCAATATCCCTAGACCTGTTTAATCTTCATTCAGTTTGCCTCAAATCCTGACATCCCTTATCAGCTTTGCCAAACCATGAATTCTTAGCAGCATGTTGCTGGCAAAAAGGAAAGAAAAAAAAGAAAAAAATATATATTTTTGATAATGCCAACCACTTTTTGTTGAGGAACCTACCTTTAGGAAACAGGTCCTTCTTCCCTTGTTCACCTGTGATCCCCAGTGAGTACTACATTGATCTTGGCTTGCAACCTGCCCAAAAAGGCAGAAGACACTTTCATGATAATCCACACTGTGTTTGTTCAAATAATCACTCACATCATTATGAACTGTGTTTAACAGCAGACTAGATTAAGGAGGAGTGTTATATAGAGTTTAGCATGGCCCATTTGCAGACACTAAAAAAAATACAACTGTCTCACATGTACTCCTGATCCTAAAGGTACTCAAGCTGACGACAACCAGAAAAAGAAGCATGCTAAGGGGAAAGTAAACATTATGATAGGAACAAATTTTATTCAAGAGGATCAAACTTTCTGAAAAAGGTATGTGAAGATGCTTGGCAGAAAAGACATGAAGAACTTTACCAAATATAATGGTTGAAGTGTGACTGAAGAGTAAAAGCCTACAGCAAAAAAAAATCAGGATATGCAGGGAAGAGTATAGAGAATATATTAGGGAACAAGACAGAGGCTAAGGGGAGACGAGTGGTTTTTGTAGATGAAGAATTATTTTGTGCTGCTTTAACAGCAATGTTTTTTATATGTATATACACACACACACACACACAAACACAATACTGAAGTTGGTAAAAGTACGTTCACTATAGAAACAAGAAAAGGTGTAAGGGGCGACATACAGTTAGAAACTTTTATAAGAAAAAGGCCAATTACAGCAACAACCAACAGAAACCTGGCTCTGGGATACTTAGAAATCACAGTGCTCTCCGTGGGACTCCACACGGTCTCCGGCACTCAGTCCCTCTGCTCGCAAATGCAGCATTAGCTCTCTGGGTCTGCTGCCCTGCAACCGAAACTTCCACTGTCCTCCTGCCTGCAAGGGTGCCCCAGCTGACACCCTTCCAGCCCCTCCACTGTTTCACTTGTTGTCTTAGTTTAAGTTACAACAGTTATTCCAGTTAAGTTGCAACTGTTATTCCTTGGTTATAGCAAGGAGGACCAGAGCTTATTTGCTATCATTACAGAAACTACAAATAGAATAACTGAACTCCAGGTATTCTAAGAAAAGCAATTTTGTTTTCCTTTGGTGGAAGATGCTTTGACATCTGTGTTTTCTTAAACTTCCTATTACCAAGCAAACAGGATCTGGGAAAAAATAAAAAGAAAAAAAAGGCAGTGAAAATATTCCAAAGACCTCTCTCCGCACTGAGGTGTCATTGTCACAGGAAAAACACTCCAGGACTCCATCACACAGAGCAGAAGATTGCCCCAGCTGGCCTTGTGGTGACAGACTGAGAATCCTTGAACCAATTTCCCTTAATTTCCCTTTCTGATGAAGGAGATCTGAAACATTTTGCCAAGATGATAGAACACTGCAGAGGATCATTATGATGGAGATTATCCTACTCTTGACAGATAAAATGGTAGTAACTTATAAGCGGCAAGACTAATCAAAATCACTGCAGTTGGAAAAGGCAAGAATGCATGGACAGATATACATCCATTAGTAATAAGATTTGAAAACAAGAAAATGGACACTCATTATTTGTGGTCCCATCTTTCTAAATACACACCCCAAGGAAGTCTATGCTGGTACAGCCAGAGACATACATGCAAGTCGGAGGCCAAGCTGCTGTCTTATTTATCTTCCAGTACTGTAAAAGTACTGGGATCCCTCATTAACTGCACTAATCAGAATGACCAACATTCACCAATCCCTTGATCACTATTTTAAATTTGTACTAATTGTTTAAAGGAAACCTGACGATTTTATTTCATGATTCTTTAAAAAAAAAAATAATTCCAGTTTCCAAACATTTGACTTTGTGAAATATGCACCTGTTATTCAGTTTTACATCTTCCCACCATATAAAAATGAAGAACACAGACAGAAATTATTATTTTGCTCATGACTCATGAGCTTTACTAATAGAAACACACTTGTTTTCTTACTTTCATATGTATTTGAAAGATGCACATCTTTCCTGGCCTTATTGTTGCCCAGTAAGAAACTATAAGGCATCACAGTAATAAGGTTTAAAACACTACCAGTCCAAACATCAGAGAAGTCTGTGTATTCTTTTAGTGTTCATATAATGACCTGTAATATTTCCTGTTTCAGTAAATACTTAAACTAAAGGAAGAAAATGGGCAAAGCTGAGACATACACACCCCTCTCTGATCGTTGTTTTTTTCAAGTGGGTATGAAAGGCTCTTGCCAAATCAGCATGTCTAGTTGTGGAAAAGGGAAGCAAAAGACTTCTCTAATACATCTGAGAAGTTCCAGAAGAGAAGCCTTTCCCCATCCTGTGGCTTGTGGCTGAACCATGGAAGATGGAAGGAAATGCATAGAAAAATGGGAGAACTGGAAGAGGCCAGAGGTAAACCATATAACATTTGATATCTAGAAAACAACATTCATGTAATTGTCTTAAGACTGCTCTGCATCCGGCTTACACAAGCCCCCAAAAGCTTTTTAAATACACTGAAGAAAAAAATAAAAAATTTGCAAAGGTGTGACGAGCCTATCCAGAAAACAAAATCAACTATATGTTTTTATTTCCTTACAGTTATACCTACAAAGTATCTTCTCCTGACTAAAGAATCAAGACAGAATCATATTTTGCCTTGGACGTATACAAGTGCTGCCAACAAAAATGGCATTCTGGTTATTTTGCCGAGAAAACAGATTTTCTTTTTCATGTCGTTTTCATTCCCTAATGTATTAGGGATTTAGTTTTGTTCTGTATCCTTACCAAAGTTATATTTTTAATACAGTATTCTAATTCAAATTAAATCTTCCCTCCTTCACTCTATTCACACAGTGTCTTTAATAAGTCCACATGTTCATATCCCTGCCTCATATACTCAAAAGGTTAAAAAGACTTCCAGCTAATGAGGGTATATGTGCAAGAACTTGAAGAAAATACTTGGTTGCATCGAAGTCACCCAAATGCTACTTTATGCTGACGAGTTTTCACTGTAATTTTTTTAATACATTACAGCTTGTGGGGCCTGATGTCCATAAAAGGAGACCCGTGAGTAGCATGGAAATTGCTTTGCAGTGCCTCATGCCTGGCTAGCATTTCCAGAACACCAGACCCATGCTAAAACGTGATACTTTCCAGGTTGCATAACTGCTTGGTTTGTCTGAGCTCTAAATAAAGGAATTGTTGTTGAACACAGCTCTTGCCCCTATTCCCAGGTGTTGTACGTGCAGATCTAGGGAGGATTTTTTTAAAATAAGCTTACAGTTTAGCTTTTATATTTCTTTTATGAAATGATAGCCTGATACTAATGAAAAGACATTTAAGAAATATTATGTGTAAAATCCTGCTGCACAGTTTTTTTGGAGGGGTATTGGGTACAAAGGGTCCAATTACATCAATAGATGCGAAAACTGAAATTTGCTCCCAGTGAGGGGGCAGGGCAGACTTGGGAGGTGAAAGCAAATGTTCTTCAACTTAGGGCTGGCCAACAGCATTATCATCAATATTAGACTGAAAATGGCAGCCACAGGGATGTCTATAGCAAACTTCCATCTCACATGACACACCTAGCTGGAGATTAATTTGATGGTATAACACCAGGCCTTCTCATTTTTTCTAACACTTATGCCCCATACAACGTTCAGCGACATTTTTCTAACATTGGTTTCAAAGTTAGAAAAACTAGACTGGTGCTCCTCAGTGTGATGAAACTTAGACCTTCCTTTTATGTGGGTGCAGGCAGATAAAGAACAATTAAGTTGTTCATTTAGTCTATTCTCCTATCGCAATGTAAACATTTTTTTATATTCTCCTCCATACCATTATCCATCACTAACTGCCCCTCCGCACCCCCCCCAAAATTCCTTTCATTGTAAATGAAACTGAAAGCATTTTTCAACCCTTAAAACTGAAACACTGCCTTAGCTAAACAGTCTTTTTTTATTAGCTAGGGCTTCTAATTTATGTCTATGGGCCATTACATTTGACCTTTGGGGAACTGCAATGCATAAACTATACCTCTTTATATTAGCAGTCAATTGAAAAGCTGACATTCTCCCAAGGTCCCTGCACACATCTATTGGTGAAGTGTTGCCATACATTTAAGTGCTTCTATTCTATTGCCATCTACATTGACATTGTTTAAGGCCTCCTAGCAAACAAATACTATTCCTCAGGATGTGCAGTCATGCAAACAAGCAAGAGGGAGAGGGGAGATCTGTTTTTCCTGTATGTTACAAAAGTCTCTCTCTGTTATTTTTCCCTGTGTATCTTTTGGCATAGAGTCTAAAGCCTGTGGCAAGGATTTAAATATTTGTCTGTGCTGAGAAGTAAGGCACTAAAAAAAGAGAGAAAAAAAATGGGAGAGAGAGACAGCTATGGAGGAATTATTGGCTGAGAACATTCCTTTGCACTACATGTTATTTAAAAGCACTACTTAAGCTCTGGGAAATGCATTTCTTCCATTGCTTTTTCCTCACCTTTGGAAACATTCACAGAAATCTAAATGTAGAAGGAAAAAATCCCATAGCAAAAGAAGTGCACAAGAAATTATTTTTCAAATGTTCTTTCTAATCATGAAAAGTATTTCTGTTTTCAGACTCTTGTCCTTCCAGCCCAATCTCACTTCAATCATCTTGCACTGAAATCAGAACCTTGAATTGTAATACCGACCCTGTTTTGTATTAGTGGTCAAAACTTAGCTTGGTTCAAGATCAGTGAAATTTCAGAGGAAAATGCAGCCCTTTAATGTGACTAGTTCAAATAGAAGATTTAGGTAAACTGGGAGGTAGTGATTGTGGTCTACCCTCAAAGTGCTCTCTTACTTAGGCAAAAAAAGGATTGGTCTAACCTTGGAGCTCATTAAGCTCCATGGGCTTGACTCTGAGCAAGCGATGTTCAAACTATAAAGACTCCTTAATGTGTTCTGTCCCATAGAGAGATCCCCTAAGGAAGCCTCTTCCCAGCAGACCCCTAGGACTGCCATGGCATGAAGAGGCTGCAGCCCAGAAGGTGCACAGGAGACGTGCCTCAGAGTTTTGCCCTCTCACTGTGCCCCAACACTGGGCTGGAGAGCCAGGCACAAGATCTTCATCCTGAACAGCTATCACACTATCACTTTGAACAGAGTTTTGTAAAGTACCATTTTCAAAGAGTAACACCAGAAGGAGGAACAACTTATAAACTCTGTGCCCGAATGAGTCAAATTCTGAGCTAGCATTAGGCAGCTCAAGCCTACCCCCAGTAGGACGATCAGAAACAAGGTTTGAAAGTCAGCTCACTGCAGACATCACTCTTCCTTGGAGCACGATTTCTGAGATACAGAAATCTGTTCTAAATAACTACAATTTTAAGTGCTAATGAAGAGCTCCTCAGAGCCTTTCCCAGGAGTTTACTAAGCTAGTGCCTTCCTCTTAATGAGACATCACCATGAATGGGGTCAAGCTTTACCACAGAAAGGCTCCGAGCGAGGCAACAGCACACACATGCAGGACACCCTCCCCAGGAGAGCACGGACACTTGGATGGAGGCAGCTGCTGGCTCCTCAGCTGTACCCGTACGTGGCAGGGAGAGATGGCAGGACTTGGCATGTCCTGAGGCACCTGAAAATTTTCGAGCAAAGCCTTGACTTTACCTCTCAGTTCATCTAAATTGAAGACCAGAAAGTGGTCAGCAGAGGGGTAAGATGCCCCCAAGAGCTGGGCTTCCCACAGCTGGGAGCTGATACTTTGTGAGGGATCTTCCTGAGAGATCTCCTCCAGAGTGCTGTCTTATCCTCCCATCCTGGCCATTCACGTCCTGCTGCCACCTTTTTCCATCTTAGCTGTCCTTTCAAGCGATAATTGACCTCTGCATCATGGTCTCATCCTGGCTTTTCTGAACTGATGGCTGCAAAGAGTGTCAAATGTTGGTGTCCACATCCCACCTATTCCCACAGAGGGTTGCAGCCCTTAATGGGATTTCAAAGCTTATAAACACATTGACTAGAAATTAGCCAGACCTCTCTGAAGTCAGGGAAGGAAGTGAAACAAAGCACACATACTTATATAGCAATCAAAAAAGCAGTTAGAAGATGTGAATCCAGTTCTTGCGAGAAAGATTACGTAGAGAGATGCCTGTGTATATTTAAGTGTATATCTCTTTGTAAGTGACTAATGCCCACTGTGTTGTAACTTTGCACACTATGCAAAGCATGAAAATTGGAAAGGATTAAGGACTGCAGCTGTATCTATAAAATGAAACAAAAAAAAAATGAGAAAGAATTTTAAACTGACAAAATGTTATTACTGTCACTGATAACTGTATCTTAAAAAAAGCCAGTAAACTTGAGTATTGTATATCCTCACCCTAAAAAAGAGACCTTGCCCTCAGGAATATATAGTTGAAGGAAATAACAAAACCAGAATAGGTAAGGAATAAGCGGGATGACAAATGTTAATTTCTGCTGGATTGCAGACATTCCATCAGTCACACTGAAAAGAAATTGTTTCAATGTAAAGCTTAATCAAGCAACTATCAAGTAATGAATGATTAATGATGGCTCATTTCTGAAGCAAAAAAAAGAGAGAGAGAAGAAGGTAGAGGGTTTCTTTGGCATTAACTCAATATAAAAATATGTTTAAGCCTTTCTGCAGAAACATTTCTCAAGACTGTGTTTCATTAGTACACTTTCTTTTGTTATAAACCTTGTGATAGTTCGTTCCTCATTTTCCTTTCTGTAGAAACTTCGGAATTTAATATAAAGTGATAGCTTTCTATAGATTTTTTATATACCATGTGTAGAATTTAACAGAAAACTTGATCCCTTCTCTCAAATTCCATAGGTGGTTTCAAAAATGCCAACATGACCTTTATTCTTAGGTTTATAAAACTCTATTTGTTCTATCACTATTAAATTCTGTAGGCTTTGTTTATAAATTCTTGATTAAGGTTTCCCCAAACCATTCAGAATCCATCCAGAAAAGGAATGTAATGCAAATTGCTGGGCCTAATTTCTATTTTGCTTTTTTTGTGTTGGATTCAGTAATATCCCGATCAGAAATAGTGAAAAAGAAATAAAATCACAGAAAAATATATAACCAATATGATTGGATACCCAGGTATTTTTTACAGCACTGTCATTGTATGATGGCCAGAAACATTAACTGATAGTCAAGATAGATGGAATTTTTAAATGGACATAGATCACACGGCCGTGACTTATTATTGTTAACTATATGGCACAGGAATCTTAAAATTAAAGATATTTTAGTTGAAGAATATGCCCTACCAGTACAGAACTGAGATTATGGAGTGGAAATAATCCCTCCCCTTTAATACCACACGCAGAAACCTGAGGTCTAGTACACATCTTTCAGGAAAAGAAAAGGAAAATAAGGGGTTGATGCAGGTAACTTTAGAGAAGGAGGAAACTTCACAATATCAGAGGTCTGGGGAACATTGCTGGGGAAGATCATCAGTGGAAAGACAGAAAGCAAGAGTAAGGGACAAGTGGCCTGAGGACAGAAAGTGGTTCAAAAACAGACCCTTTAAACACAGAGAATGTTGCTGTCATTACCAGTGACTGTACACACAATTTAAGTGTTGTTCTTGGATTTGTTATACAAAGTTAATTTCTTCTCTATGCAAATGTCCTATTAACAATTACGTGAAGTAAGATCTGACACTGAAGCCTTGCTGTTAATAAACTGTGAAAAAAAATCAAAAACAATTTAAATTTTATGGCAGTCTTGATCCTAGCCATTAGAATATACAATGCTAAAAGAAAATATTAGTCATATAGGTAATATATAGTCAAATAACTAAAAGCTCACTCTTAACATATACAATGAGAAGGGTAAGCACGGGACACCGTGTGTGAAGAGCTCCTCTTTTAAGAAAACATTGGTCCATTATTGCCAATTGTGAAGATCAAGCAATAAAAGAGGAACTCAGTAAGACTGCGATTCAGTCTGAGGAGGCTGTGGGTTCAAATCTCAAGTGACTGAGAACAGCAGCAGTCACTGACCAAACAAACAAACAATTAGAACAAGTTATATTCCCTTCCCTTGCTCCTCCAGTGCCACACAGGGCTGCTTCTGCCTTTGAGCACTGAGGTAGACACTCCTAAAGCACACTATTCGTTAGGAAAATTTGACCTCTTAGTCTGTCGTAAAAAATGCTATAGTTATCTTCCAGCATCTGTTCGTTCCTTGCGTCTCAATTTGCAGGCAGCTTTATGCTAGTGGGATACAGCTGCACCTATCGCAGGGGGCCTTGGAGCTTGCAGTGCCCCTCCAAGGGCACAAATGTTACCTGCAAAGTGGCTGCAGAGCTGAAAGCCCACAACAGAGCAGGAATTGCCCCACTGGACCTGAAAGCTGCATCATTAACATCCTGAAGGAAGTGAATATCCGAGAGTTCTCCCCCTCTTTTTCAAGCACTCCTCTTCCCTAGACCCTGTTCAAATCTGGTTATTCCCTAAGAGAATGAGCAGGATGTAAACTAGAAAAGATGGATATTGTGCCTGTAATTACCAGGGGGAATCCATCATTCTGCAGCTCTGCCACCTGTCTCAACAAACCAGTCCCAGGACAAACAGTGGGGAAGGATTTCAGCCCAGACACTGAGGAGTGGAGACAGTGCCAACGTTTATGGAGAGATCTGTAGCTCTTTGCTCAGACGCCGTCTTTAAGAAAACCCATTTGGAGTAAAAGAAGAAGCCTGTGCTTCTGATGTCAGAAGGGGCAGTATAAACACAGCAAACTATAAACACAGCAGAATGCTTTTCTAATACGTAGCCCTAACTTTCAAGCACATAATCAAGGCCAGATGCAGCCACAATACCAAAATCAGGTAGAGGACACCATGGCAGTAAATATGCAACAGCCCTCCCCCCTTACCTGCAAGAATAAATGTGACCCAGTCTAACGCTGAGGTTAACAGTTGGAAATTTGCTGTTAACTGCAGGATCCAGACTCGCGCTCTGGTCACAGTAGGCCATGTGATTAAATGACCATAGATCTAGAGGCAGCCTTCACAACCCAGACAAAGTATGCGGTTATTTGAATGCCTGCAGACTTCCTTCACTTTACTAGACAGTAAGAAAACAAAAATAAAGACAAACTCCAGCCTGGAATTTCTTCAGCTCATCTGTAACTCTATCATCAGTGGGATGCATCCCGCTTCCCAGTAAAAGTGGGCTCTGTAGCTGCAGCCAAAGCACAGTCGTCTTTATTGTGGAAAAGCTAAAAAAAAGGAACCAGTTCATTCAGCCCAAATATCAAGTTCTGAATAGTGAATGCTCAACACAACACTCAAAGCAAACCGTGCCAAGAAATCCATAAAACTAAGCTCTGCCACAGCTGTGGCCAGTGGAAGCATTTGGGCTGGAGCCCTCACTGACTGCGGGAAAGGACACTGGCAGCTGCATATTCTCAATAAAAAACCCAGGGGTCTGGAACATATTCCTTGCCCTCACTCCAACATAGCCTCAATCTGATGTACTTCCAGGCATGCTGCAAAAGCTATTTGTTGGATGGGGTAGGGGCTGTGGACACTTGGAGGCTCTTCTGGAATGGTTCTCTTCCTGATGAAAGCTGGCCACGGCACCTCTCTGCGTCCACTAAGCCGCTGAAAGCTCCTTGCTGGCAAACTAATCTGGCTGTAGGATGCTTCAGCACAAACCTCAAGGCACAGAGGTCTGGCATAGCTCTTTTAAATGTCAAAATCAAAGACACAGCATTACTTAAGCAATTAATAAAATAAATTAGTAAGATAATACCAATGATCAAAGACAACTCCTGAAAAGGCAAAGAACCTAAGAAAGAAACACCATAACTAAACTCTTGCCACGGAAGTTTGCAATCCTATTTTCTTGCGTCAAGAAAGGTACAGATATGAACTGGCACTGTAGAGACTTGAGAGGCAAGAGGGGAGAACAGTGATGAGACTCCTTCTCGGTTCATGGCACGCTTCGAAGACCCAAAGTTAGTTCTCACGTACTGTGGCATTTTGCTCTTTGAAGCCGATGAGTTTTGCTTGCATCTCACACATGGAAAAGGAGATGTGGACAGAACTCCTCCTGCTAAGGCTCTACAAGGAAAGATCCATTACTCAGGCTGAGGGAAAAGTCAAACCTGGGCTTCTGAGTAAGGGCAGACAATAGCCTAGACTAAACAGAATAAATGAAGGTCCTGTACGAGATCTTTCTTTACCATTTGGGATCTAACATTTGGTGGAAAGATCGGTTAATGCATATTCAGATGTGCCAAAATGCTCTTGGGTGATGCTGTATAGTAAAACACATAAGCAAATGCAGCAAGAATTTTTGTAGCGCTTTTTATCACTTCCAAAAGCTTGTGCTGCATGACCTTGGAATTGTCCCTGTTGAGAAAGTAAACACGTCTGTCTTGCAGGCAAGATAGTCCAGACATGTTAGGAGAGAGTCTGCTTTGCTAGGGCACTGCCAGGGAGAAACAAGGGCTTTGCAGAGAAGCAAAGCCCTTATGCAGGTCATTGGACCTCCTCGATATCCTTTGAGATTGTCCAGTTCTGAGGAACAGTGATTTCTTGAGGAACTACAGGAAAAAGATGAAATAAACTAATGGAAATGTTAATAAATAATAAAATTTAGAAGAGAATGAAATCATTACATGTATGGACAGAATAAGCCTCAGCTTCTGGCTAGTATATTTCTGCTCAGCATACCAGATATTTATTTTTGCAAAATAGACTAATTGGAAGATTCCAGTTTGTCCCAGGTTCAGTGACATAAATAACTTTATTTGATTATCCTGCTACTGTCTGGCTTCTAATTCATTAGCAGCAGAATTGCTTCATACCGGAGACTCCAGCTTGCGAAGTCAGCATTATAAGTGCAAAATCCCTTGTGCAAAATGATTATCCTGCAGTCATTCATTTCTTTTCCTCCAACTTGGCCATTTTTCACTTTCATAATGCTCCTTAAGGCTCATTTGGTTAACATTTACTTTCAGCCATGCACTTTCAATATAGTCATTAATCACCATAAGGATTAACTTTGATTCACTCTTTTGTACCAAAACTGATGTTCTCAAGAAGTACTTCAAATGTTCATGTGCTTAAGACCCCTTATTTCTGTTTTTTCCTGATAATTCTTATTCTTTCTGTATCTTTGGTGCTGAGCAGAGCAGAACTTGCTGTTCCTGCAGATGAATTGAATAGAGGAGTGGTAATATAACTGAAAATTAGGCACAATAGAAGTAGGCACAACAGATTTAGCATGAATATCTTTGAAAACGGGGATTTGGAAAAAAAAAAAAAGGAAAGGAAATAGTCAATAGCAGAAAACAGAACTACCCATCTTAAATCTTGAAAAAACAATTACAAGAGATCAAAGTGCTGGCTTACCATCACTTCTTTTTCTTCCATCTCTCTCTTTCTCTACAAAAAGATTTTCTTTTCATCTGTTTTTTTCAAAGTTGCTCATGTTTTTCTTCCAGAGCCTTACAGAATGCATACATTTTTTTTTCAAAGAGTTATAAATCCCACTGGATTCAAGGGGCTCAAGTTTTAAGGAAACCACCAACAATCATGATATCAACATGACGAGATCACTACAGTGGAAAAGACAAGATCATGTAAAACTTCAGGTCTGTAAATTAACAGAGATAGGAAATGTTTTAAATAAGAATGAATGCAATGGGGATTGGTTTCTGTTTTTATTTACATACAAATATAAAGAAGAAATGGGATTTTTATATTAAATGGTATTGACAGTGTCTATTGTTTTATATAACTGCCCATTTTGAACTTCTGGCAGGTCCCAATTAAGACTTTATTATTAGCAATTGCAATTTTGCAATTTCTGGGCAAGCAGCTCTCATTAAACAGGTAAATTCAGCTCTACTGGGTAAGCCAGAGCCTTACTCAGGTTGCATTTTAGACTTATTGTGAGGAAACGCTTCCGAGAGATTTTTGCAAAGAGTGAATTTTGTCCTGGAGAGTAACCTAGTATTAAAATCTCATAAGTGCAGCTTGGAAACTTGCACTTTTAAAGGCTTACCAATTTATGGCTTTACGAAGAGTTGGTTTAAAACAAGCCATGCCTCCTGCTGACCTCTCTTTATGGCTTTAATAAGACATCACAGTAAGGTAAGAATTATCTTGATTAGGCTGGTTCATAATAAGCTTGTTAACTTTCAGATAATAAATCAGCTTCAGCAAAAAAAAAAGAAAACAGGATGCGACTACACAGGAACCTGCAATCTGACAGCCAGACCCAGTATAGGTATTTATAATATTATATTACATAGAAATTCTCATTTTTATGCACATCTCCTTGGCCCTAAACTCAACTAAAAGATGTCATAATAAGATCTATTTTCAATATTTTGCTATTTTCTGATAAGACAAGTTTCCCAATAGTTGCAGTCAGGAGCAGAGTCTGTGGCACCTAACCACCAGGAGGCCACTCTACCTAATTGAAGCTCAAGTTTCCATGACAAAGCAACTACACATCAGGGGCTTAGGACCAAGAAAGCAGACAGAAAAGTCCAGACACCTTGAAAAATCCTTAAAGATGTCTATACATTCATCACTAGAATTAGCTACAAATCATATCCTGCTTAGTTTAAGTGCACAAAATAGATTATTCTTTTATTCTTTCAACAACTCTCAAAGACCAGTGTTAGTGTTAGACACTACTAAGTGTCTAACTGTGCATGAGAGTGAATGAAGAACAAACCTCAGAGAATTCTTCCCAGAGTCCAGAAGTAAATCACTCAGTCTGGAAATTTATTTTCTCATTATTACTTTTTTCCAGCCTACAATATTTATTCCAAATACCTCTCTTTGATAAACAACAAGGTAAATGACTTTAGAAGGAAAATCTTAATCTTAATACCTGGCAGATGGCTGAACACACTGATTATGCTTTCAAAATGTTTCACACACATCATATAGGCAGCACCATTTTTCAGAACAATGAAAGAAACTTAAAATTTCATTCACCAAAATAGCAGCAAGAATTAAAACTTCCCCTTCAAAAATGCAGGTAAAACCTCCATCAGCCCTCAGATGCACTGAGCAGAAAAGACACGAGTCAAGATACAAACATGCTTCCTATCCACTTGCCCTTTTGGAGACTGACGACACACACTTTTAACCCGCAACCTCTGCAACTGACAGAGGAAGAGGATTGAGCTCCAGTGTGCTTTAAGGCACACGGCACACTACCCTGAACACACTTATCCAGCCGTTTATTTTTAGAGTAAGGATAAGTTGATGCATCAACAGCCACCTCTGATTCCAGAGCTCACACTTCCTTTGGCCATTAGAGAGGGATAATTTTAACTAGCAGTGCAGCACAGTGGAGTCAGTCTCGGATGAAGACCCTGACAAGCCATAGAGTAAAATGATGGAGGGAGGGTAGGAAGGAGCAAAGGAAAACACACACATACACAAACATTTCCAAAGAGCTTATTTCACCAGTGTGACACCCACCTGCATTTTACACTTAGGGGACATGCAAGCCCTCTCCTGCCAGATGCAGCAGCAGCTGAAGTCCTACTCGGTTTGGGGTGGGGGGAACTTGGAGAGCAGTGTATCCAACGGTTGACATAAATGCACTGGTGCCAGCAGCTCTGCTGTCAAAACCCCAGCGTGTTTGGCAAATAGTCGACAGATGACAGGCTACCTGCGCAAAGCCAGACCTCCACTCGCAGGCACTGATGGTCTTGGAAGTGTTTCTAATTAAGCAACAGCTATTTCCCCAAAAGTCAAATGAATCAAGCATGACTATATTGTGCTCTACTCACTCACATATTTGTAACAACTACTATTAATTACAATTGCAGTGGAGTTTGTGTGCTTGTAGGGCAGATACTAGGTGAAGTACTGTGTTACATGAGTAAAGACTTGGTACTACAAATCAGAATATATGATGCACAGCACTACATGTTCCTAAAAAAAAAAAAAAAAAAAAAAGATGAACATACATACTGACTTTGAAATGTTGCTACTATATTTTTAACCATGAAAACTTCTAAGCACCCAATTTAACCAAAAGTGTGAATGACAGCAGCTTTTAGGAAGAAAATAATAAAAAAAGAGAGAGAGAGAGAAATAACCAGAATAATCTACACTGTACTGAATAACTATTTTTATTTAGTTAGACCAAAGAAACATACCAAAAAAAGCCTGTAGTTGTGTGACAACTCTTTTTTTGTTATTTTTTTCCATGAGAAAGTGACTGGCAGAAGGAGTATCAGGCAACCACAAGAACTACATAGCAGTAGTTTAAGAGAGTATATGGTGCACGCGATCACATAAACATTGTTAGAGACAGATATAAACATTGTTAAAAAAAAACCTACAGAGAAGGACACCACACACGCTCACGTTCTCTGGGTGGGACACGCACTCGTGTACATACAGAAGGTTTTCCAGTAAAGTGATTCCAGCTGCAGGCTTTTCCTTCAGCAGGAGCTTGCGTTGGGAAGAGCTGAAGCAAGGAATGAGCTCCGGGGAGGGCAGTGGAGAGCAGCACCCTAAGACGCGGCGGCAAGCGGCCGCAGCCCTCCCCTGGGGCTCAGCTGGGGACACGGCAGCGGTGCTGACACGGTGCGCGCCGCTCCGCTCCTGTGCCCGGGCAGGGACCGCGGCGCAGCCTCACCGGGGCACCGGCCTCACCGGCTGCTCCAGCATCGCCCTCCCGAACAGAAGCCTGAAGAAGCCTAAAAGGTTCCCAGCTAAAAGCAGAGCGGAGCCCGCTCTCCGTGCGCACCGCCCGCCCCCTCGCCAGGTTACCAGAGGAAAGTAAAGCCGCTCGCCCGCCCGCCGCCTTCCAGGATCCCACCGAGCATTCGGGAGCTGTCCGGGAGCAGGGGGCCCCCGTACCTGCGCGGCGCCGGGCTCCAGCAGGGGCAGCGCGCTCTCCAGCGGGGACTCCCTGCTGCTCCTGCGGCAGCAGCCGAAGCCGCCCCCGCGCATCCTCCCCACGCGCGGCCACCGCGACCGCGACCGCGACCGAGGCGACCCGCGCCGCGGCCCGCTCCGCTCC
>VWPW01031427.1:278231-450751 GCA_013389825.1 Crypturellus undulatus
CCCCAGGCCCGGCCCGCCTCCACGGAGCGCCCGCGGAGCCGCGGGGCCGGCGCAGGGCTCCTGCCTTCCTCCTGCGCGCCGGGACAGAGCGGGGAAATAATAATAAAAGCATTTTTTTTTTTTTTTTTTTAACGAAGAAATGACTACCTGAGCTTGTTTTGCAGCTCGGGAGCTTTTAAAAGCCACCTGCATGCTTTGGTGAGAGTCTGCGGGAACTTTTTTTTAAAGGACTTGGTTGTTTGTAAGCGTGTGTGCGCACACTGGCTTTGGGGCACATGTGACACACAGCCAAGGGCTGCGTTTTTTCAGAATCCTGCCAGCAAAAACCAAAAAAAAAAAAGCACATGACCACACACAAAAAAAGACAGTGTAAACACTGCACTGAGGTCACTTCTCAGAAGAGGCTCGTGCAGCAGCAGCAAAAGGTCGCTTTTGCTCTATCTTTCTCTACCTTCCAATTTTCCTTGAAAAATGTTGTTTGCAGCATTCTGGCCCACAGCGTTTCCCGGCACAGCATTCCCCTTGAACTCCCCGTGAACTTCATGGAGCTGCACTGGAGCTGCGCTGCTGCAGGGAAGCAGCCAGCCAGGTGCCAGTGTCACTGTCACTTCCAGAGTGCAGGTGGACGCTGTGGTTCCCCTCAGCCCATGAGAGACAGTGCGCCCCAAGCTCTGCTCACTGCAGTCATGCAGCACAGTTAATACGCTCTCAATCTACCTTCCTGATAAGACCCCAAGGGCTGTCCTCCGCTGCTGCAGTGCCTAAGCATATAAATTTGACGGATTAGCAAGACTCGGCGAGGTCATTCTCTAAATTAACACCAGGCAACCTGAAGGTGGTATTTGTCTGACTGACATCAGATGGCTCCATTGAGCGCATTCACAGATGAGGGGGTCAGGCAGAGGCTAGCCATGTAATCAGCATTATTCATGCTCGAGCTGACTACTGATATCACTTAAAAGGCTTGTTCCAAAACATGCACCTAAAGGAAATTCTCGAGGCTAAAGTGCAAGCTCATTCCCTTCAGTATAGGCTGGAAAAACTCTATTTTAAGCTATTTAGATGCTGTGTTTCAGACCATACAACTCAAAAGCCAGAATTCCTAAGGCACTTCAGTGCGTAGAGTTCATTGGAGTTTGATGCCCAGCTGATTCAGGCCCTTGTTAAGAACCCACTAGGTGCCTAACTACCTTTACAAATACGACCGCCTCGTGTAAAGGCCCTTTTTTCTGATACGATTTCTTACACAGAACAAGCTGTCGCCCTGCAAAGAAGCAAGCTGAAGCAACTTTGAATAAGGCACCATATCATTTGCAAAAGAATTGTTTGCCACAGTATGTATGCTGTTCCTCGAATAAGCGTGCTTGCCATTATTTAGCAGGCATAAATATTTATATTAGTCCTCGGATGCACTTGTACTTTGTGTATTTTTAATTTCTGCGTGTTATATATCTGCTTAATACAAGATTCATTTTTCTTACAGAGGAGAGAGTGGGCAAAAGGAGTGAAAGTTAAAGCCAGGGAAAAATAACCTTCCATTTGATTGAGCTGAAGGATAGAGCTAAAGGAAAAGCATGACATAGCTTTTACAAACTCATTCTGTTTTAACTGATCCTTCTAATAAAACATGCTTTGTATTTTTATAGCAGTGCTTATTACTTACATTTCTTAAACAAAATTGAGTAATTAAGACAAGAATCTTGCTCTTTGAAGAGGGGTTAAACATATAGACAGATCAGCTCACTTTTACACAATTCATACCTTTTGACTTCTCAGGAAAAAAAATGAAGAATATATAGCAGTATGAGAAAGAAATTTATCTCCCACTGAAAACAATAGCAAGACTTTATTTCAGTAGAACAAGATTTAAGACCTTTTCCTGAAAGTGTTTATCATGGCAAGGCTACAAATACTGGTAAAGGCATATATACTGCATAGCAAACTAGGAAGAGATGATTTTTCTCTTTGATCCTGAGCTACAGGAAATCTGAAACCATTAAACTCTGAACACCTGAAGACTTTTAGAAGCTCTGGAGAGAAAATGTGACACCCAAGATTTCTTCTTTGCATGAACAACATTTAAAGACTAGAGCGCAGAAGTAAGTAGATGCTGCTTTGAATGATGAATGCACAATAATAGGCTAAATATGCAAATGAAAACAACCAAGTTTCTACAACTAGAATCTCCCAAGATCAGTAAGCTCAAAGCTCTGGGAAAAACAGGGAGAGAAACTGATTGGGAAGACAGCCCAAGCTGCCCAGGTAGCAGATACACACCAGAAATAGAATTGCACATCACACATAATCTTATGAAATGAATTGATAAAAACACTCTCTCTTTAGTAAGAGCACCATGAAAAAGATGGTTTCTGCTACATGTAAAGATTAGTAGAGATGAACACATTTAAACAAAAAAAAAGTCTGCTAAAGTCACTTCTGTATGCTTTATAAATATTCTGCTCTGAACCTACATCTAGATATTCCAACAGATTTCAGCTATATTTTTTATAGTCTATTTTTCCCTCTGTCATCCTCTAAAGTTTGTACTGGTGAGGCAGAGTGTAAGAACATGTGGCTAAGTAATATGCTGGCAGAGTTTGAGAGCTTCTGGAGTTTGCAGATGTGCTATCGTGGAGCTTGCAGCTCCAGAACATCAGCAGGCACCAGGAGGAATTCAAAACAGGAGTCATAAGGGGATTGCTTTTATTTTTACCCAGGTATTTTTATAAAGTGAACTGAGGAGAGAGGAAAACCTGTAGATATTCTCAGCAAGCTGTTCTTCGTGCATCAGAAACATTTCCAGTTTGCCAGTAATTCCCAGATGCAGTAATGAACCTAGTGCAGTGGCAGAGAATGGAACACACATAAATGAAATCCTACCCAAGACCTGCAGTGCACCTTGGTAAGTCAAATTGGAGCAAGGTAGATCAGCCTTCAATTTAGATGTTCATTGCATTTTTCTCCCCCAAGCTTATTAGATATGCCAATGGCATTACCTTTCTCAAATGCAGTTTGGAAAATTACCATCTCCAAATGAACGCACACTGCATTTAATCTATATTCTCTAGTAGATGAAATGTATCATCCCATGTTAGTTTAGGGGCATATCAGCTTTATTATTGGTATGGATGCTATTTTTCTTGTGTTGTTAATATTGCCAAGGAAACATATGCAGGACACATTCCACTTTATTCTGCCTTACAAAATAAATAAAGCAAAAAAGTTTTTCTCCTTCCATATTCATTCTCATTAGGATACTTAAAGTCCCCACAATGGTTACATATAGTGGTTTGTGGTAACAGTTTTTGGAAGAATCCTCTAGTACTTACATTAAGAGTGGGTAGACCTATCTAGCAGTAAATAAATATTAAGCATCCGTCAGTATACCACATTTTATTGAACTCCATCCAACTGCAAATTTTGGATGAGAAATTGAAAGCCTACAGACTGGCTTTTTGGAAATCAAGCTAAAAGCTGATTAGATTCCAGGGTGCGTTCTCTGCAGATTTTTCTCAAAAGCTTCACACTGGCCAAGTGGGACAGACCTGGGGTCTAGTCCCTGCTTCTTGGTATACTGTGATATATTAGGAAAAAGACTGGGTCAGACCAAAGTGCAAGTCTTTCCACTCTAATAGAACTTTCCACTCAGCAACCATTATACTGCTGAAAGAAATAGCTAATATTATCCTACAGAAATGGCTTCTGAAAAAAGGAACCGGATAGTTAAGAACTGCCTTGCAGAAGCATGGTGCAAAAATTTTCCTAGGGAGAAGCAGCAACTAAATTCAGATACCTCTAAGAGCAAAAAATGAGGAATAGAGAGTGAAGGCATCTAACCCTAGAAGAGAGTACACTTGAGACTAATCAAATGTGCACCTCCTTGATCCATGTGTGTCTGGGGAAAGCAACTTTTGGCCTTCTCCTTGAAGAAGCACTTGGGCAGCACCCTATTCAGTGCAGTGTTAAACACAGGGACCCTTCTCCAGCCCTCCAAAGAAGTACCCACAGCAGGAGGTGAAGGCAGAGGGGGAAAATAGCTATGCCAGTTGTGCAATCATGAGACAGGCAGTGAGGTGGAGCAGATGTGGGGAAAAGAACAGTCAAAATGGATAAAAATACGTTGTGAAAGCGGTTGGATTGCTAGGTCTTCAAAAGCACAGAAATATTTTTTTAAACCCTTCGTTCAAGTTTGCATGCTCAGTAACCCCTTATGGCAGATTCAAATCCAAATATTTACAGCACAGAATGCTGAAAGTATCTAGCTCTGTGATTTCTCTTCAATCTTATTCATTCATATAGAAACACGTCTAGAAACACATAGAATGCAAAATCTCTTCAAACCCTCATGGGGTACTATTTCCTAAATATGTCTTCCATGTGCACATGAGCCTTTCATTTTGCATATTTACTATTTTAATTGATATTAAATACCCTTCTATATTTTATATATCAAATTAGGTCAATTAATATTTTTTTTTTGATTAGGTATGTAACACTTTCCTCTGAGAGACTATTTGGTATGAGTGGACTTTTAGACAACTGCTTATTTTGTGTAAAGTAGTGACATGAAAAAGTTATGCATTTATAGGAATTTATACTGCTCCCTATGGCAAAACATCCTCTTTACTTCCAGAAAACAGGTTGAGGTTCTTGCTTCAGACTCTAGACTTCCAAATTTTTCAGTTTCTGCAATTTTCTCAACGAAATTCAGGTTGTTTCAAATATCTGTATGCAACAGCATAAATGCCCTATTGTTTCTGCAGTTCTCATTTCAGTTTTGTGGCTGCTAAGTTTAGATCTCCCGCATTGAGTTAGTTACATGAAGAGCTTGTCCCTGTCCTTTTAGATCATTTTCTAGCTCTAGCAACAATTGTTTATATAACTAATATGCACAGTCTTATTTCAAGCTGCTATACTGTGCCACTGTCCCCCCCAAAAACACAAAAACGTCTCCACAGCTGTCATACACTACCAATTTTCTGTTTCAAGCATTAGTTCTGAGGTCCTTTGCTTGCTTATTTATATAAAAATGTATGCTTCCTTTACTGTACTTAACTGCTCTGAATGCAGTAATTTCAGAGTCTTCTTTCTCAGGGATCACTAAGAATATTAGATTACCTTACACATCTGGTAGAGATTTATAGAGCCAGTACATGCCTGCTTCCCTTCTCACTCTCACCAAACTTTCAAACTACTGTGATCAGAAGGAAGGGAAACCAACCTTAGTATCAGTACTGGGCAGCCTTTATTTTTTTTTTTCATGTTTTGATGAATAGGAAAAAAAGAAAAAAAGGTGAAAGAGCTATAAAGAAGTACAACTAGAGTTGAGCAAAATCAGGTATAACTGGGAAAAAAGCTTCAGAAGCACAACTGCATATTGGTTCATTTGTTACAGAGGACAAGGTAGAAAAGGAAAGTATGTAATCTTAACTTGAGCATTTTCCTCCCAATTTAGACATGTGTCAACTCAAGCCTGGAGTGGACACATGCCTACCTTTTCTGCCTACGTTTTTTCATCTGACTCAGATGTGTACAGGAGCCCAGTGCTCTTGGATTCAAGCTTTAAGTGATATAATGTGAATGCAAGACATTTTGCAGTGTGAATGCAAGGTACCAGTCCAGACTTAGCATTTATCTCTCCTCTCAGATTTTTACTTCGATTGATTGAATACCCTGCAGCACATTCAAAAATTCTTATTTGTCGAAGGGAGAGCTTCCTGACAGGCAATGTTGTCCAAGAAGGAAAGTTCTGTAATGGTAGGGAGCTTTCTCAATCTGCTTTTTCCAGATTTTCTGAAGGGATATAAGCAAAGGGATTCCAAATAACACCTCTAGCACTTTTAAAAATGAAGATTTCTGAATAGGTGTAGATGACCAAATAAATATAAATCAAATATCTCCTCTATGTGTATTGGGAATGAATTGGAGAATGGGGAAGGAAATAGGCAATTCGTGAAGTATCCTTCTTTACTATCTTCTCCTCATAGGGGACAACACCCTTTATTATCCCTGTGTCACGCTGATATTATTGATGCAATAATGTTAGATGTAAATAGCTATTCCTTGTTCCTATCCTATTTTGTTGGATAGGAATGTTTTTCTGCTAATATGCACCACAACTAGAACAGCTGCTTTATTATCTTTCGGCACGGGACATGTGGTAACAACTGCCTTCCCTCCCTGGTCGCACATGTACTAGGTGCGTCACGGGCTGGTCTTAGTCCATCAAGCNAGAACAGCTCCCTTATTATCTTTCAGTACGGGACATGTGGTAACTGCCTTCCCTCCCTGGTCGCACATGTACTAGGTGCGTCACGGGCTGGTCTTAGTCCATCAAGCAGGACCAAGAAATCCAAGCCTGCTGAGCAGGACAAAAAGCCCCAAGGGCTATTAAGCACAGGGAGTGTTTTATCACATCAGAGGATGTGTATTTAAAATCTAGGCAGAAGGAAGCTTTCAGGCTTTCAGAAGTAATTTAGTTAAAGGACTAACATGCAAAAATCTTAATCTCTGTTTCTTCCAATACTCGAGTCTAGATTAGCCCCGAGTTTAAGATCATGCCATCATTAGTTTATTGTTCAGATTAAGTTTTTCCTTGAAGGAAGGCAGAGGTGACTCACCTAGGATGCAGGATATAAGCTTAATTAAAGATGAGCGTGATTCTTAGCTAACGTGTAACACAGAAACATATGCAATTAACTGCAACCCATATGTTGTTTTATCTCACTCAACTTTCTGCTACAGATGGCATGACTCAAATTAACTCCTGGTATTATGTTGCAGAGTTTTGTACAGCACACAGATACATTTTAAGGATAAGACCTGATTTATTCCCGACTATGTAAACATACACATGATGAGAGACAGATCTTCCATCCCTTTCCAGGAAAAGCAGTCAGGACAATGAGGCTGTGGCTCTCCTATGCAGCAGCTGTAGGGCCGAGGGAGTCAGCCCCTGTCCCCTGGCTAACTTGGGGACTTGGCTATTACACCACAACCCGAGACCACGAGGAGTCATTGACTCCACCTTTCAGGCAAATTATAAGAGAAAGCACAGTTGGGTTATTCTGCTTCTATGACTAGAATCAGGGAATTAACATGCTTACTAGGGTTCCAGCACACTAATAACTTATATACTAACTGCTAATATTAGTACAGCAATTAGCATACAAAACTATATGAGTATTTATAGACTGTAAGAAATCCAGCCTCCCAAATCAAGAGCAGCAGAAAAATACAGAGACAGTTTAAAAATGTCTGGCATATATATATATATATTTCTTTCCTTCCAAATAACATCCAGATTTTATACTTCAAACCCTTTCAGTGAAGTTGTTGTCATTGACTGTTTGTAATAGGCAAGATCTTGAAAATACTTAAAAATATGTTTAGTTATTCTGCCATGACTTAGTTATAGTTTGTTCAATTTCATGGCAAAATATATGAAGGCTTTGCACACTAATACACCAAATAATTCAAAATAATCTTGATTTTGGAATGAGTATTTCTGACATTATTTTGGCTGTTCATCGTTGCAATCCTGTGCAATGTAACCCTGCATGTGCAGGGTGGTTGGACTACATATTTTCCAAATGTCCCTTCCAACCTCAACCTTTCTGTGATTCTGTGAAATTTTTACTTAAAGAAGAAGAGAACACTGTGGTAAGAATTGCTCTAGTTCTGTTACTGCACTTTAGATGTAGGCAGGCAGTAGGGGGCGTTGCTTTCAACTCTTCCCCATCGCCTTTCCCGAAGGGATGAGGGCCAGCAGCTGTAGCAGGAGAATGGTGCACATGGGCAGCACACAGCACTGCCGGCTGTTGCCAACACAGCACAACTGAAGCTGCTGCTCTGTGCCAAGGTGCTGGTTTAGCTGCCATAAGATGCCGTGTTTATCCAAACCCTTTGCTTCTCCATGCACAATTTGTTTCCTCAGGCTGCACATGAGCACGTTTCTTGTGCAAAGTTGGACCCTCTTGCTCCCCCAGCATGACCTACAATCACTCGTCTGCCAAAGCAGGACATCTTTGAAATGAGACCATTTCAAAATAAGCCATTACTAGCTGGAATGCTTGGTTAAATAACTTAAAATTTTAATGTACATTGTGTTGGTGAATACATGGGGTTTGAGTGTTCCGACGCTAGCAGCTTTGCCTGCAAGCCTAGCAAGAAAACAGCCATGGCTTGCTTACTCTTTGGTGAAGTGCCCTTTGCCACATTGGGAAGAGGATCTTTGCCCATTTAGCTAGGCTTAGTTAGCCTGCTCCTCACAGTGACGTTTTAATTAAAGCATAATGAAAATGTAGACATTGCTCCCAAGGATAGGAGGCCTACATGAGGAATTTGTATGTCACATTTCTGTCCCCTGGCTGCCATGCTGACTCTTGCCTACTGTGCTTTGCAGCTGACTCACAGACTCCTGCTTATTTGCGGGGCTGAAACATCTGCTACTACCCTAACAAGCAACGGGACAGTGAGAATGACCCAGAAAAGTGATTCACTACTTTTTTTTTTTTTTTTTTTTTTTTTTCTTCAGACATGGCTGCTCGGTACAAGAACCACCTCCATCCTTTGGCCATAGCCTCATGCTGTGGGGAACACACCTGCAAATGCTTAATAACCGCACATTGATATAGGGTTTCACTAGCATACTGCATTCCTAGGAATCATGGGCAGCACAGAGGGTGGAGGGCTCATAACACAGGGTGGCCACCACAGAACCACAAGGGTGGACCTATCCAGGTCCAACCCTTTAACTCAAAGTCACTGGATAAATAACTGCTTTTGTACTGAAAAAAAGTGGTTGCCAACCATCCTCTGGGAAACAGAGAAAGTCCCAAGAAAGGACTGCATATTTAGGACTGGGCAGGCATACAAAAGGGCAAGCAAGTTCTGCTGAGCAAGACTGTATCTAATGGAGCAGCACCATGACTCTGGTCAGTGCACCAGCTAGAAGAAAGGGATTGAAAGTGACCAATATCTGATACAGACAGAAAGGATTGGGTTTTTGTTGTTGTTGTTGTTATATAAATGTTGATGGATCATAGGCAACTTCGAGGACATGAACATTGCCTGACTGAAGCAAAACCATAAATCTCTCATGGCGAACCCAAAGATTCTGCAAAGGCAGCATTCAGAGGGCCTCATCAGGGTGAGAACATGTCCTCAGTGACACTGAAGTCCCTGCCACTGAGGCCCTTTCTCTGCCTGGATTCACAAAAAAAAGTGAGGCAGCTGCTAGAAAAGATACATTTTATAGATGCAGTATACTTTTGGCTTACCAAAAGAATCTTTGTAGTACCCCGTAGTTTAAATAGGTTTCTAAAGCAAATAATCATATCACTCTCCCTGGATTATAACCAAAAATTATTATATGATTAATAATGGCATTAAAGCTATTCACATTTTTGGCAGAAAAGTATCTGGCAGACAGAATTCTACCCTAATGTTTTAATTTACATATTTGTTCTATGCATTGTTAAATTAAGGAATGAAATGCAATGAATGAAACGAAATGCAATGCAACCTTCACCTCCTATCCTTCCCCCTTTATTCAGCCCTGGTGAGGCCACATCTGGAGCACTGTGTCCAGTTCTGGGCTCCCCAGTACAAGAGGGATGTGGAGCTGCTGGAGAGAGTCCAGCGCAGGGCCACGAGGATGATCAGGGGCCTGGAACATCTGCCCTATGAGGAGAGGCTGAGGGAGCTGGGCCCGTTCAGTCTGAAGAAGAGAAGGCTGAGAGGGGATCTGATCAGTGTCTATAAGTACCTCAAGGGAGGCAGTGAGGAGGATGGGGCTGGCCTCTTTTCAGTGGTGGTCACTGACAGAACAAGAGGAAATGGCCACAAACTGAAGCACCAAAAGGAAAAATTTCCCAACAGTGAGGGTGACAGAGCACTGGAACAGGCTGCCCAGAGAGATTGTGGAGTCTTCTTCTCTGGAGATCTTCAAAATCCACTTGGACGCAATCCTGTGCCACAGGTTCTAGGTCACCCTGCCTGTGCAGGGGGGTAGGACTAGATGATATCTAAAGGTCCCTTCCAACTTTAACAATTCTATAATAATCAACTGTTGTGGGCCAGTACCAATTTAAATGTATGCTAAAAATCTAGAAAAAATACTTAAGAACATTGCTATTTGAGCTAGAGAATAAAAGCAAGAAAAACAAAGCAAAAAATACATGCACAATGCTAGTTACATTTCTGGAGTGAAATACGTGAAGGTTGTTCTGGACATGTGTGATAACATTTTTCTTTGTCTTCTTGAGAACAAGTAGATCAGGGTCATGCTTTCTGCACTAACTGCACAAATGCATGCCTTGAGGATGTGCCAGCTAAGGGCATAAGAAGAAGCTATAGCTACTCACACTCTGCTGACAGAAAGATCAGGATAACCAAGAACTGCCTGAAACATGCTCCTCAGAAAAGCTTCTGTGCCCTGAACAAACTGTGAAGGTAATTCTGAAACTCTTCTGGGACTGTGCAGAGGTGGCCCCAGGCCTCATATATGCAAACCCTCCAGTGAATGTTGGCATTCAGCAACCTGCAAGAACTAAGCTCCCCTAAGAAGCAGACTATGGTATAAAGGTCCTCTTCTTGCTCTGTATTAGCAACATAACTTTCTGGGATGCTGTTGTTTTCTAGCAGACCCACTTCTACCTTACAGGTCTAATTAATTTCATTGCTAGTGTATTTTTAAGATAAATCCCTACTCTAGAAGGCTGCCCTTATGCTCTGTAGGTAGATATAAAGGCAGGATTCCTTAATAAAGGGGAAAGGGTTGGGATACAGCCATGAATTAAAAACATATGAGCCAGGAAAGGCATGTTTTCAATTAACTGAGCTTCCTCCCCTAGCCTCTCCCCTCCGGGTCTCTATGAATCCAGCTTGTTCTTTGAAATACCAACTGCATTTCCCTAGCATCATGCTTCACCTCACTAAAGCACTTAATTGAATGCTCATGAGGTGTCCATGCTCATGAGGTTTCCAAAAGCAAAGGAAAGGTGCATGCCCTGCACCTGAAACACATATCTGTTACACAGCTTGTTGCATGGAGGAAACAATCTGGGGACAGGTTCAGGGCCTTGTCCCCAGTAGGCCTCCAACAGACCTCTGTTGGCCAGTGCCACGTTCCAACCTCTGGATGCATCCTTGCTGCTCCATTTGTCCTGGGATTTGCCCTTCATAGACTGTGGGTCTCTTCCCACAGCCTACAGTTGACCAGGAGCAGCTTCCCCATCCAGGTGGGAACATGATGTTCAGGCACTTATCTTCCTGACATGAAAACAGACCTTTCTGGTCACAAATACAGATTAGAAAGAGAAGTCTTTTTAAGGAAGGCAGAAAAATAAATAAATAAATAAAAATACAGGCCAAAACAGGCCTGTTCTGCCTTAGTGGGCAGAACCTAAGGGCACTATATACCCTTACCAGTATTGGAGACTTACCAAAGTCTCCAATACAGTCAGTGTCATGGGATGGGGCACAGGCTCAAGAGAAGCCTGTGAAAGTGGCACACTTAATCAATTATCTGTGCAGAGTGACCTATTTCCTGGCTCCCTCCATGCCAGGACAGTTCACGTCCTGGTTGGCAAAGGGTGTTATTCCTAACACACCCCTGGTTTGTTAGACAGACTCTCGGCTGGCCAGCTCACATCACCCACAGGCAAATGCTCCCAGGCCCAACTCTTTGCAAGGAAAGTCAAGCTTGGGATGCTGGAAGAAACACAGTAATGCAGATAAAAAGCCCATGGTTTTATTATCGAGTAAGAGATGTGGTCTTTTAAATCTGTCCTTCGCTTCATTCTCGAGGATGGAGGAAAAAGTCAATTTGGCATTGTGCCCAAGAGTGCCATGCACAATGCGACACAATGTGCAACAGGCATAACAGGCATTTCTGGAGAAAATTATCCTCCTAACAGGACAAGCTGGAAGCGATCAAAGCTGCAAAACCAAAGCAAATCACGGAAAGAAAGCAATGAAACAAATTCTGGATGGAAACTAGGTCTCTGCTGCTTCCAGCCTGCAAAATACTTATACTTGCTTTCAAGCATCTCATTAATGCATCTTTCAAGAACAGAATTTGCATTAACTGTTAGCTATTCGTAAATTTGGAAGAGGGTGATTACAGCATAAAAATATTAAATGTTCTCTAAAGAGGACAGAGAGCTGACTCAAAAATAATTTAAAAAAATCATTGCTCTCAACAGTGTTGCTGTGGTGATTGGTTTGCTCATCATCAGAATGACATATAAGCTGTAATGACCAATTTCTTTATTTTAATATGTGACTTTAATTAAGGTAAAATAAAGTAGTATGTTTGATTAACAAAAAAGCGAAGTAGCTGGCATGCCTCATTTTCACAAGACTACTGATGTCCCCTTTTTCATGGGCCAATCTGCAGTACATTGCTCTTACTACATGTAATTAATTGCTAGTGCATGAAGGATCGTCTTCAGTACACTCTGGGAACACCTTTCACAACAAATCTTCCACAAAGCTACATATTATTCTCAGCTGTATTGTTAACTGGGAGGAAACTAAGAAGGCAGCTACACATTAGTTCATAGGCATTTCATGGGATCCAAGGTCATAACTACCTCACAGCCATAGTACAAATAAAATTGTCTTTCACGTTAATACACATTCCCTTGATATCTGTACTGGTTTTATTCTAACCCTAAAAGAGCTGGTTAAATGTATAGGTCCTGAAAAGAGGAAAAGTTAAGTTTAAGAGTCTGGATTGTAAATTGAAAGTGCTTTACCTTCGTCATTCATGCTCCCAATCAAGAAAGGTAGCACCGTGTAAGCAAAGAAAAAAGCAAAACTCTCAAAACTGTTTTTGAGCAGTTTGTACAAAGTGGCAAGACCATGGTAAATGTTGGTTTTCCCACAAAGACCTTTTTTTTTTTGCATATATGGAAAGAAACTGATTCAGAAAGACTTCTGTCCCTTAATATATTTCTGAAATACTGAAAATTGCACATGATCATCTCCAAATTTTGGAGTATGCACAGCTATATTTGCCTTTTCAGGTGAGCTATTGCAATATTTTATCTGATTATCCCCAAAGCCACTTACAGCACTGTAACCAACACTGACCCTAGGGCAAGAGCTGCTAGTTCTCATCTCTCCTTTTACATGAGAAAAGGACTCATTTTAAAAAGAGAAGAGGAAAGAAGATTGGAAGTAGAAACTTCCATTGCCAACAACTCACAAAAAAACCTCTCTGCCTTTCCCTCCCTACCCTCCAACTTCTGAAAACATCAAACTAGCACAGAAACCATGCCAAAACAGGGAATACTGCTCAGTTTAAAGTGCACTCTGGTTCATTGGAAGCGATAAGTTCAGCATAGCACGGCGACCTTGACATTAAAAGCATGTCACTCCCTATTCTCCCTGCAATGTGACCAAAGCCAGGACAATTAGCCCCTGTTCTGCATTAGGTGACCATGTCGCATACAGGCTGATTGAATTTCCGTGTGCCGCCAGCAGTGAAGAGCCTACCCAGCCTGCACAACCACCAGCAAGGGAGTTGAACCTCCTAGCAAGGACTTTGGTAGTTACAGCCCCCCAAAGCAGAGTTTTCTGCTGATTTCCCCTGTGCAGGATGAATATCATCAGATGGGCACTCCATCTGTCTCAGAGAAAAAAAAAAAGAAATCAGGAAATTAAAGATCTAGGGGACAAGGACCTGCGGAGGCAGCTGAGCTATTCAGGTATTTTTAAGAACTGGACAGCTCTAAAAGGCTAACTGCAGTCCTTACTATTCCTAGCGTAAATGCGAGGAATCAAGCATTAAGAATATCTTTACAGACATCCTCAAGACAGAGAGGTAAGATTTATATTACTTCCAAGCTCAGGCCAAGATTAGCAGACTCAAAGGCTTAAGATTTACAACATAAGCCTACATTCAGATTTCCTCAATAACACATTTTTTTCTGACATGCTAGTCCTATAACACCTCTTAGGTCACCAGTGGTGCTTTTCATTGCTATCAGTATGAAACTTAGGGTTTAAAGTTCGTTTTGCTTTCTGAAGACTTTTGCTTCAGTCTTAAGAGAGAGATAACAGCTACATTTCTGTTTGCTTTGTCAAGAGTGATTTCTCAAGCTACTAGACAAATTACCGTACGTCTACTGAGACCATCTGACCCTAAACTCCAAGCTCAATAAAACATGTTGATTAAAAACATGTTGATTACTCTAATTTGATCTATGTTAGAGAAGTCTTTTTCTTTTTGCTTATTTCTATTTCTTAGCCAAAAGGATAAAACGAAACAAGAATACTTACTAACTCCAAGCATTTCCACATATTATCCCTTGAAAAGTGCTATGGGAATGTAAGGACAATCCACCCAGTTTTGCTCTGCTAGCAGGCTGGCATCCCTCACTCCTTGTTTCTGTGACTCCTTAGTGTGACTCATGAGGCTGCCAGCAATGTTGCCCCCATGGCTCCGGGATACTGAGAAATGCTTTCTTGGATCTTCACTTTCACCGCTAGCTGCGTTTTCAATGCAGCTGGATAACGAGAGAAATGGAATTAACTCTGGAGCAATGTCAGTTTTTTAAACCTTCCACATCAGAACCATTCCTGCTTTTACATAGTGACCAGCTTCGATAATGCCAACCAAAACAAAGTTGCTGCAGAACAGAACACAAGATAGGGTAAAATAAAGCAAAACTGCTAACTACAAGCGAAACAAAGGCTCCGATTTCAAAGGGAGGGCAAGTTTCTGAGTAGAGGCCACTCAGTGCAGCCACTCGGGTCACGTCCACCAGGCTCCTCACTGGCTGTCACCGAGCCAGGACAGATGAGGATGGCAGACCTTCGCTGGATGATTCTCCCGCCACGTCGCCCCTGTTTTGAAGGCTGAATGGTGACGACGGACTGTGTACACTGTGTGCCTGATAGCAAAGCAAACATCCTGCCCTGCCACTTCCCCCTGGCATGGTGCATTGCAAAGCTGTGCTGGATGCACAGAGCAAACAGCACGGCATGGGTGACTGGCAGCAGGGAAGGGGAAGGATGTTATTCCAGGGACCATCTGCTATCAGCCCAGCAGGGCTCACATTAATGCCCAAGGCTTTCCAGGAAAAGATAGTCACTGTGCTCTGAAAAGCTGTTAAATTTATTCCCACAAATAATAGGGTTAAATAAATGTTATTTATTAATTTGCTTATTTCAGCTCTATTACAGCCCGGCCATATCAATCAGATGCCCACTGCCATAGTTCATCCCACAGGTCTACCCTTACACCATGGTGACTGGGATTTACAGCAATCCAGGGCTTTGGCACAAAAAGTGTAACTGAGCAAGCATCCTTCGAGTCCTCCTGCTTTGGCTTTCCATTAAAACCACTTTCCTGATATCAGACCTGGTTGGTCCCAGCTAAGAAAGGCAGCACAGGAAAGAAGAAAGCACAGAGAGCATTACCAAAGCAAATATTGCTTATTGAGGCTTCTTGAGGAGGAACGAAAATATAAACACATATAGATGCACATTTGCATTTACATTAGTCACAGTTTAACAAGAAGCAGCAACAAGCATTGCCACATAGCAACCACGAGGCATTGGCAAAAGTCTTCCTTAATACCAGCTTGTTGTTTTATATCTGAGCAGGGCCATAAGAGTGATTTACTTTGTGGAAATCATATCGAATGGAAATGTCCATCATAGGCTAGAGCTGAGGAGAAGTCATTAGCTGAGGCATGTGAGTGCTATTCCCCTTCCTTAGTCACAGTAAGAGCATCCACAAGAATTGCCCTCTCAAAAAATAAATACCCATGTGTCTATTACTTTGGCTTTTTCTTTTTTATGAGAATGCTTATAAAAATGAACATTATAAATCCTTCTGCAGTATGAAATCCTCTGGCATTTTCATGCAGGTAGCATGTTGTCGCGGCGATTCGGGCACTTTAAGGGCTTCAGAGGGTGAGATGGAGCATGTCATCTGAGGTGCAGGCCAGTGCAGAAATTGTAAATACATTACCGCTGAGTAAAGGACTTTGAGTAAAATAAAGACTTTGAAAATGTTTCACCAACAGCCTGAACTCTCCACCTTACCTTCGCATAGACAGCAAGAAAATTAAATGATAATTATTATGTTTGAGATTTTATCAATTTCCTCACTTCTTTTTTTCCTCATCTCCATTTTAGAATCATTATCTCTCTCAGATGTATTCTTTGACTTGGCTCCTCTTTCCTTATTTATTTATTTATTGCTAACTCTAGTCTTAACTGTGAGAAAGCAAGAATGATAAAATGAATGTGGTTTTATTTTGGGGGATGTAAGAGCCCCAGTTATCTTTATCTTGGAAGCTGATGTCTCTCGTCTCCCGTGGTGACTCTCACCTCCCTTGGTGATAGCTTCATGTTCCTCGAGAACTGGAGCTGCAGAAAGAGACAGTTATTCCCGGGAGATTTAAAGGAATGCCCCGTCTGAGGCACCTGAAGACTCTGAGTAATTGTGGTCCCAAGTGAAATCCAGCTTTGCAGGCAGAGTCATTCTTATCAGCTAAATAAGGAGATGCCAGATGCATTTGGGAAACTGATGTACAGAGTTGTTCAGGCCTAATTAAAGTACTCTATTTTGAAATAAAATTTGCATTTGCATGAAGATGAACTGCAATAACACACCAGGATCTGATTACTGTTTCTAAGCTGCATCTTCTGAGCTTGTAGAAAAAGTCAAAGGTTCAAACATGGTCTTCAGCTTTGGACCAAGATGGAGAACTAGCAGTGCACAGGTAGCCCAGAAAGGCCTCAGTGTGCACTGTCCTCAGTTATGCACCAGCCAAAACAGGGTAACCCCCCTCAGGGGCAGGAAAGGGACTCACAATAGGGTGATTTGGGTGCTGCGGAGAAGCACAATTTCTCTGCTGTGGTCACTGAATAAAGACAAGAATATAAAATGAAACATAGCTGCAGTATTTCCTGCCAGCATTTTGATCTTTTGCTGGCTTTTCCTTGCTCTGTCTCTCTCTCTGCTGTGATTAATAGACACAATAAAAGCTTAGGATTTTTCATCATTCCCTGTCTTGGAAAACTAAGTCCTTCATCCCTAACTATAAAGAAGACTGAAACCAATACATTTAAAAGAGGTATTATCAGGCTTTCTTTCATGGTGGGTGACCGGCTTTAGTATCTCTCTTCTGCACTCTAGGGAACTTGGAAGTAGCTATTTACAAAGCCTTTCATGTTTTGATTTGTCGGCTCCAATTCAGGTCATGAAAATATTACTATCAATCAATCAGAGCTGTATCATTTTAGATAGTGTCGTGTACAAGAGGTAGACAGGAGCTGTTGCCAAATAGGATTGCAGAATTACTATGTGGTAGGCTTTTCAACCTGCTCCAGCATTACAGAAGCAGCAGAGGCAGATGACCCTACTTGTGACTTCCCACCAACCAGCTGTATCCCTGTTTGAAGTGTAAGATGTTGGGCTGAATCCTTTTCTGATTAGTCCTAGGGTGTGAAGTTTGGGTTGCTTTGGTTTTATTTTCACTCACCTCAAGCTTTGTCCATCTTCTTCACATTCATTGAACTGAGCGAGAAAAATGATATGACAGATTCATCGCCTTTGCTAGTTCGTCTCATGGTTGTTTAAATCCACCAGGCTTGAGGGAAAAGTTTGCTTTTAGTTTCCCAGAAGGAGCTTCAAGAGACCGTAATTGCAGCATGTGTTAGTGTGGTCATGCCACAGTATGTACCCTCAGGTACCTGCACAAGCATAAGTGTATTCTAAAGCTACTTGAGGGACTCTAAATAAGCACCACCATACTAGAGCATCATTCCTTGGCTATTCTGTTTTTATCCATTCTCCTTAATTCCATTATTTTTCTATCAGGGCCACTTGGAAAGAAAACAGCATCTGAGTACCAGCCAAACACATAATAACAAAATCTAATTAAAAAAAATCACCCATACTGTTTGTCAGCCTGCACAGCATCACTGACCTCAGCATAAAATAGTCTTTCCTCTTCCCCAGCCTAATTTGATTGTATTTAAATGTTCCTTTGTTTCCCAGGGAGACCTGTTCACCAACTTGAAAAATCATGGAAAACAAGAGTTGGTGGCGCCTTCGGGGTTTGTCCAGTCTGTCTCCAAATCTCAAAATGTATCACTACTACATCATTTCAGAGAGGGATTGCCCAAGCAGTTCTTGAACTCCCCAAGCAATGACAGTGTCCCAGCTGCCCTAGGCAATATATTGCAATGCTTTGTTACCCTTGCCATTTCAAAGTATGTTTTCTAATGTCACAGCTGGGACTCCCAAGTGTTATATCAAGAAATAAATAGAAATGATTACTGAAAAGAAACTGAAAACTTGTATCACTCTCTGCCTCATAAATGTCTCCCCTAATAGTGTTGCAATGCGACCTAATACATTTCTCAACCATCTCCACCAACCTGTACGCAGTGAGAACACCACTTTCCAATCAAGCCCTAAATCGCTTTGCCTTCTGCGAAAAGAATCTCAGAACCCCCATTTTTTAATTAACATGCCACTGTGGATACCAGGCATTTCCAAAAATAAGGCATATCTAATTCTTTGGCCATGAGCAGCAAATTTTAAGCATCAGTTTTCCTTGCAACCCTAAAAAGATGGATTTAATTGTTAAGGCAGGAACATGGACATTAACCTTCAGAACTGCAAAAGGCAAGTAAGAGCTTAATTAATAATGACATCATGAAAGGTCATGTAAAATTATAGCACTGACAAGACTATGGTGCCCTTGGGATTTGCTCACCAGATGTGGAAATCAGACTGCAATGGAAGAAAATTGCTGCCATTTGAGAAGTTGAGACACTGTTGTTAGCTGCAGCTCTGCACACTGCTAACACAAAATGGCAAGGAGAGTTGTCCAGGGCATTAAATTAAGCAAGAATAGGTGGCAGATTTGAGTTTGCAGTCACCAGTCTTCTCATATGATGCAGGAAAACACTAAAGATGAACAGATGCTGCTACTCAAGGTGTGAAACTGTCTCTGTACAAGCCCCTTCTGTGACTGCGTTAATGTAAGTTATTTCAGCTAGGCTTTTTCCTCTTTCCAGATATTTACACTTCAATCCATATGTTTTGTTACTATAGCATGTATCATGTAAACTACAAGTTTACTATATCATGTTAAACAATAAATAACCAAATTCATAAATTAAAAAGAACCTAGACTGTAACTTCATCAAAACAAATCAAAATAACAAAAAAGAAACATTATTTCTCTTATTTTTCTGTGAGAACATAAAAATGCTCTGTTGAGGTACCTGGAGGGAAGACTCATTTAGTTTCCAAGAGACAATTACAACATCAGACATTAGGTAACTTTAGCCAAGTAATAGCTAGACCAAACTAGTCATATTTGCTCCCTGTACTATTAGTAAAGAGATTCATCTACCTTTAAGGAATGAATGATGCCATTCTAACAACAGTGATATGGATTGTTTTCTGGACAAAGATATCATTCCTCTTCCCTCCATAGAGGCAACTAACTCAGAATAGACACCTAATCTCTGGATGATGAGATGTATTGCACTGAGAGACTATAAGACTGACTGAGAACTGGAAATTCTTCAAAGTTACAAAAGTAAAAATGACTGCTTAATGTTTTAAGGATTCTTTTTTATTTTTTTGGTAAATAATTACAAAAGACAGGATTAAGACATGATTAAGTTCATTATCTGTTAAAAAGCTCCAAGTTTTGGCAGTATTAACTTTAATGATTTTTTTCACATGACCATTTTTCCCACAGAAACACAAAGGACAGGAGAAGAAACTGTGAAATGAAAAAGAATGTTGCTTTCCATTTCACTGCATTTGAAGTAAAATGGAAAAGAAATGCTTTGGAATCAAAATAAATCAAAATGTTTCATTTGAACCATAAAATGATTTAGGCCAATGAAAGTGACATTTTAATTTACAAAAAAAAAAAAAAAATCAGTGTGCTTGTCAGTGGCATAGGACAACATCTTTTGGTGCAAGTCCCCTGGAAAGGGAACTTTTCTCCATTCTCACATTTGCCTTAAATCCACTCCTCAATAACCTAATGACCTTTTTCTATTTTACGAGCAGAAGCTCTCTTCCTTTTCTGTGGTTTTATATAAATTGTGTTTGTGACAGTGAAATCCAAGAGGTCTCTGAGTGTCCGCACACACAAGAGCAACAGGCAATGACAGATCAGCCTTACAGACTGAAAACAGGTGAGCATTTTTTTCATTATTACATGCCACAAGCAGAAAGATTACTGCCATAAGATAGTCACTGGCATATCTGGATTTTATATACACACATCTCAGAAAATAATTTAAGAGACTATCTTCCTCGCTGTCTAAATCCAGACTCAATATTTGGATTAATTTGCACAAAATGTCTGTGCAATATTCACTTTTACTGTGGCTGTAGTTCATCATCTTTTTCTGTAAATTAAGTACTTTTCACAGTTACACAATCCTAAAGAGTAAATTGCATCAATGTGCAGTATATGGAATAGTTTTTCCCCACTGCCAGATACCAGATGTTGCTGCTGCTTGGAAAGACCTAAAGGGATAATTTATTACTTTAACTAATATTACAGTTTGTCACATACTTAACATACGTTCACATGGATAACTTGCAGCCCTTTAAAATATCATCTCTTGGGAATAAGCAGTCCTACAACCTGTTGCAGCTGCAAGGCTCTACTGGCAGAGGCAGCTGCAGGTGGAGAAGCATCACTTGCAGAGGGATGGGGGAAGTGGAGGCAAAGTGGGATCAGAAGCAGGGCAATTGTGAATTTACAGAGACCTGAGGACCAGGAGATGAGGGTGTCTGCTTTTAACGTGTAGTTTATGGCCATGAAAACATAGCAGTTCACCCGGAGGTATCTGTGTTCAGAAACTTAATTCTCCATTTCAGTCTTCATTACCTTCTCTCAGCTCCTTTCTCTCAGATTTTTTTCTGATACCTCCTGAATGTGTTTTGTAGAACAAAATGAGTACTTGTTAGTACAGTCAGAGAACTACCTGTTCACATTAGAATCTCTTTCATTCCATATTATGCCACATACACCACCTCCCTTTGGAATACTACGTATGTTCATTATATTGTTATAGTCTAACACCATAACTTAAATATAAAATAGCCAATATCTCAAATTATAATGTATGAGTTGCCTTTAAATTTTCCTAAGGTTTAACTTTTTTTGAATTTCTTTATATATGTACATATATATACACATATACATACATATATATATATATATATATATACAGTATCTACTCAGGCTAAACTTTTTTGAAAAATTTATACCATTTTAGAGAATAAGATTGGAGGGGGAAAAATTGCTCCCACATTCTGTCCCTATAAATGCGTACCTTTTCTGTTGAGTTTTCAGGGGCTCCTCGACTCTAGACACCTTGAAGTCAGGAAAGCAAGGATATAAAGGAGTGCATGAAGAGGAAAGGTTATATAATTATACAGATGCTGTGAAGAATTACATTCTTTTTCTGCCTCTACCAAAGGATTTGTAGAAAACAAAGTCATCTAAATTAAACTTTTCTTATGTGGACACCTATTAATTGCTATCTTTATTTGCTGAACACCTAACCAAAGACATTTCTGAACTGTACATGTGGCAAAATTCTCAGTCAATGTTAAACTCTCTGCAAGACGCACTTTGAACATATAGATTTACACTACATATAAATTATATATTCCCCTAAAACATCAGATCCTCAGTGTTCCTAACTGAATACCCAAAATAAAAGTTATCTGTGACTTGCATAAACTTTTCCATGCCTTTCTCTTGTTGATGTGAAAAAAAAAGAATAATAAGGCAAAAACAAAATAAACAGGCTTTATGAATGTCAGAGATGATTGCTCAAGGGAAGGAGGGTGAGGAACTAATGCAAACTCGGTGCTGGAGGATTCTGCTGTGCAGCAAACACGACAGGGGTGTAGGGACAGTACAAAGGAGGCCAGAGAATTCCTTCTCCAGCAGAGCAGATGCCAACCATCTGCTGTCAGGCTCCCAAGGAAAACAGAAGCACCCTGTGATACCGTATCAAAGTACATGCGCAAATATCCAGATCAGGTTTGGCGCCTAAGGGTTTAATTGCTCTAATTAAGGGAAATTAGTCTAATTTCCTAATTTACACCATCTGGATTTTGCAACCTTGTTAAAACCAAGGGCCTTACAAATGCTTAGTTGTTGCTAGTCTAGTTGTAGTAAATGAAAACAGAAGGGTATTAAAATACATTGTTCGGTAACAGAAGACTTCATTTTCATAACTAATTGTCCGTCCTAAATTTTGCTTTCGAATTCACAATTCACAAGAATGCAAAGAAAAACTCTCCCAAATCTCTCCAGAGTTTCAACACATTTCTGGCCAAACCATTATACAGCCCATGCTGATCTGTTTTACTTCTTAAGGAGTTCACAGGTACAAAAAAGTCCTTTCAGATATTACCAGATAAGATTTCAAGTTTGTTTTGGGACACTGAACTAGGTACATGTTTGTGTTGCCTAGAGGAAGTTTTGTTTACTCTTCTGAAATTACTAACTGGCAAAATACAGTGAATGGGTATAAATGATATTTGACTGGAAAGCAAAATAGAAATGCAATTATTGTGGAAAATTTCTTGAGAGAAGGGTATAAAACACAGATGACATACACAGCAGTGAACAGCTTCTCTTCTTTCTCACAATGAATCATAACAACTCCATCCAGAAAATTTGCCTCGTTATGTTTCATTTATTCTGAAGTGAAAAAGGAAAACAAAATAAAGAAAAACCTTTTCCAACAAATAGCACCTCATGGTACAAGCACAGAATACTTTCTAGACTGATAGGTTTAAAATGTTACCGAAGTTGCCTTGCCTCTGTTTTCGTGTGGCTAAAAGTCCTCTGTTAGAACATGAATCATCCTAATTGTTTCAGCTGGTTAAATTAGGGGCTCAGTGGACATGACCATCTTGTGCACCAGAGGTGAGGAAAGGGGTGTTCAAAAGGCATCCCCAGTTTCCATGGTTTCCTCAGCCAGGTAGAGGACAATTTCTAGCCAGCTGGGTTTTAATTTAACCTTTGTGGACCACTGGACAAGTTTATCCTAGACCCCCTGCTTCCCAAGCAGAAAGGAATTTCTCCACAGGTTTCCTTTCAGAGACCTGTCAGCCTGAATTGCCTTCAGAAAAACAAACTTCAAATGTTTCTTAGGTTGGAATTTTTGTTAGTGAGGGTGCCTTGTTCAGTTACTGCAACAGTTTGACAAATATCCGGTGTTAAATCCAAGGCATGTTGCAAATTGATTACTCTTTTTTTAATGAAGCTGCCAACCCTTGTTAAAAAGGAAAACAAGAAACAAACAAACAAAAACCAATCGACCAAACAAAACGTAACTACAAGCACAATTTCTTTTAGAAACATAAATCCCTCACACTTTCCACATTCCTTTGAGTTCCTGGGGGAGAGGGGAAGGTAAGCTGCCAAGGTATGCAAAAATTAGTACCACGAGGAGCCATGGGGATGCACTGGAAATAATCCCCACTCCAGTAACAGCGCACTTTACCCTGAACAAAGATGATGCTGGTACCTGGCAAAACAACATTGAGGAATTGACTTACATTTGGTTTAGTTAAATTATGGTTGACTGAAAAGAAAAAAGAAAAATCAAAACACTCCTCAAATGTGTTATACTTTCTGCCCAGAAATAACTATGAAATTAATAAAAAAGCACCAAAAGAGTCCAAATACAATGACAGATTTTTCAGTAGGATGAGAATTTCATGGTCTAAACTAATATTATAAACAATAAAGCATTACATTTTCTTTATCTGCAAATATAATTCATAATCACAGTCATTTTAGATTTGGAATGCTTTTAGGACTTTTACCAGCCCCTCTAAAGTAAAATTTAAGTTGGAAATTCATATTGTATTAATATATAATATTTATACATTAACACCCTCAAAGGAGATAGTTGTTGTTAGAAGTTCATTCTCACGGGTGCTTTTGATTTTATGAGAATATATAATAACAATAATGAAGTTAACAATTAAGTTTTATAATAATTAAAATTTACATTAGTCAAGTCCTGATTTCAAAACATTAGAGTTTCAAAATAAGATAATGGCCTGAGGATTCACAGAGTGTAGGGTCCTAAATATTTCTCGAATGGGTCCAATGAGTGTAGTAGAACTGTAAAGAAATTATAAAAGTTTGCGAAGTCCACTGAGAGCAGAAGTAATGTACAAGACCAACAACAGCCAACACTGTTTGAGTAATTCCATTGTTCTAAGTTCACCTTGTCTCTTGGATAAATAACTGGTAAGTTTCTAGAGGAAGGTGTTTTGAAAGATGCTTTAAGCACTCTAATTAGGATTTTGCAAAAGTGTGATATAGCTGGAATTTCAAAAACTCACAACAAGAGAAAAAACTCTCCGTTAACCCCAACGTTTTGGAAATAATTTCCCTCTTAATAGTGAGAAGCTTACCTACACGACTGGGCATGGAGGCAATTTTCTGCGGGAATGCTGCACTGTTGGGCTCACAGAGCACAGAGGGGCACCAGGAGAACCCTGCTGTGGATCACGAAGAGGTGCTCCAGCCCACATCTACATCAACAGACAGCGCAGACCAGCAGGAGTGGAGAAGGACAGCAGAAGAGCTGATGGTGAGAATTGGACATCTTCATCATACTCATTTTAGAGTGTTGCATTTGGGGAAGGGGCGTTCTCCACTTTTGGACTAGCTCCAGAGGGTCCCAAAGACCAAATGCCCATTTGTGGTTGAAACACATTTCTTCCTACCTGCTTTAGTTCAAAAGAAATGCAGTTCATGTGCTCTAAGACCTCCATAGGGTAAACCAAGGTGCTCTAAGAGTAAGCAACTAGGAGATTTACATCAACCTCCCAATCCAAACCAAAGCACTAATTTTTCTCTAGAATTACAGGTGTTCAGAGCATCACAAAATTCCCTTGGATTTTTAAAGGTCAGTTGTGATAACTGTAGTAATAACACTTCTGGACAGGGTTTTTTGAAGACAAAAATTATTTCCCAACGATTAACAGCAATACGGCTAATAATGCTTCTTCCTAAATATCAGTATATTTTTGAAGAAACTTTTCTGTACTACCAAAATAAATATGACATGTAGATTTGCATTTTGCTAATCTATTTAGAAACAAATGATCCATCATTCCTTTCCATTTAACTACAATGACCCAGTTGATGATTTGTAGCAGTAAGAGTGAATTTTATGAAACTTGTTTGCATACCCTGTGCATATGCTAAAACATAAAACCTATAGCACTGCATGCTGTGGGTAAAATTCTGTAGGCATAGTCCCTCTTGAGGTGTTGGAGAATGGAGGAAAAATGTCCCTTGAGGCTCCATCATTACCACTAGAGGTCAAGACCTGAATTTTACATCTCATTTAGTAGATGACATCTTTAGCACCAGCCTGAGGTATTCATACAAATCAAGCTCAGCAGAAGGTCACATATTGAAAGCATCAAAATCACCTCCTGGGGCACCTTAAAAATTTCCTTGGAAGTCTCCCAACCAGCTACAGAGAAGGTTTAACATTGCCTGGGATATGAGATCATCACAGCCCAAGATGATGTGGCAGCAGATCATAACAGTGATGGTTAGGAGAAGGCAGATGGATTCAGGAGATGAGGCACATAATCCAAGTAAGACAGTGATGAAGGAGTTTGTTCTTTTTCTTAATAAGAAGCAGAGAATTTCCTGTACTAAATCAGATTAGTAAAGAGATTTCCGCTTGGGAAATGGTGCCTTTCTTTATGCATGTTATTCTAGTTACAATCAAATCAAATATCTGAAGTTAGAAACATGTCTGAAGACTACCTGCAAAGAGAATTACGCTTTCTATTTGCAACAGGACATGGCATCATTCAGGACACAGTGTACTGTGATACTACTTTTGACTATATGAATCTTTTAGCTACTGTCATGTGTAGATGGTTGCTATTTTTCCTGCCAGACAGAATAGAAACAGGTGGTGCTGCTAAACATTTTAAAATATTTTCTCCTAATGTGTTTAAAACCTGTCCTACTTGTCTCCAACTTGCTGGATCGTTATCTGACATGGAGAGCCACAAAAACGTTTCTGTATCTCTGGACAGCATTCCTCCTGCCTACCCTAACTTCTCTAGTTTTTAGCCTGTAAATGGCTAATCTGTTTCAAAAGACGGTTTCTCGCATTTCAATATATAACCACTCACATCCTGATAAACAGGAATATGGTGCAGAAAAATTGCTATCATCCCTGACATTAGTAAACATCCTGTGGACGGTCTCTGTGGGAAGGGTGCAGGCACATGCCCTTCAGTAATTAGTCTGTGTGGGTAGAGGTTAAGCCACAAGAGCAAGGGAGCTGGGAAAGTTTGCCCTTACCATCACTTGTTCTGCAGGAGGAAAGAGGGGCTGCCTTCTCTCATTAGCACCACCAAGCACCAGACTTCCAGACTCCAAAACTAGCAATGTCAGCCCACTTTCAAAACCAAGGAGCAGTCTATATAAAGGATTTCAAGTGCTGTGGTCTAAGCAACACTGCAACTGTAGGTGAGTGTAAACAAGGACTCTGTAAACAAAATCTGGCATAAAAATGGCCTAGTTATTGGTAACTACAGTGTGTCTTGAAAGGGGCATATAACCCCCCTATAGTTCATGTCTTTTATTTCTTTGTAAGGGGTGATATTATTACACTATTATAAAAGGAACTGGATGGTTCTGAAAGACTCCCTACTAAAATAAAAAAATCCTTTATAATTAACTGAAAAAATTGATGCTTATTCTATTTCATTTCAGAGTCTGCAATCCACCTGCAAGAGGGATGGCGTTTACATTTTTATAAATATATTCACAGAATAATTATATTCCATTCCAGTCCATCCATGTGGATTCCTGTGAATGTGGCAACAAATTTAAACAGACTCCACAAATTCATGGAGTCTATTATCCAGTATGGACATTGTGTTCTCTTAACTATCTCTGAGGGCTGTTAAAATTGTTTGAAAGCTCTTTGCAAAAGAGGGGATAATCTTCTAATCTGTACACTTCACTCCCAGGCACCAGCCTCCATGTTCGCCTAAATTTGAAAGCTGCAATAAGTACTGGCATCTGGAGGGCTCATTGGGGCAGAAACACTTCGGGCAGAGACATGGCAACAGCTTTGGTCTCTGGGTCCCTGTTGCAGGTCCCCAAGATGACAAAGCCTTGGGGTATCTTCATCAACATCATTTGGACTTCAAACAAAAGCCAGTAAGTGAAGATTGTCATGGTGACAAGCAACAAACATAAGGT
The DNA here is from genome assembly GCA_013389825.1 of Crypturellus undulatus. Classification (NCBI taxonomy): domain Eukaryota; kingdom Metazoa; phylum Chordata; class Aves; order Tinamiformes; family Tinamidae; genus Crypturellus; species Crypturellus undulatus. The sequence continues at coordinate 305,534 of VWPW01031427.1, forward strand.
GCCCCCATTTTTAGTTTCTTGTTTAGGTCAGTTTAAAAGAGACCTGTAGTCTTCCTTCTGAAAATATTTTAATACAGTCAAGATGGTGCAAGTGAAAAGATAGACATAATTAGTACTTTCACATAATTTAAGTCGATTCATGAATCCAAAAGTGGCTGAGGGTATGCTACATACACTGAAGTAAGGGAGCTATTTACCAGTTACAACTCACTTTATATCAGCCCTCTCAGCTGCCTATCAAATATTAAAAGCAAGACATTCAGTCTCTCAAGAGGGTATCACTCATATATCAAGCGTATGACTTGGTGCTACACCTAACTTTAACAACATCATTCCCACAGTCACATGGAAACAACACATGCTTCGTGTTACTTCAAGCCTGAGATGTTGAAAGGAAAAGAGCTCTGCCTTGGGGGCGGCGGGGGGAACAACTCTGCAGATGGTCTGAGCAAATCGAGTGTCAGCTTCTCCATAACAGAAACCAGATGCAGAAAGGCCAGGCAGTCCTGTAAGTTTCCCTCCAATTTAAGATGTAGAATTTACATTAAAAGAAATTTCTGGAATTGTTTTGATATGATGTAATGACCATCCAAACCTAACTCTTTATTATTGTTATTCCTGCTAATGCAATCATGCCTGGGTGGCTCAGTGGATTCATCAGACACAATAAAAAATAGTTGAAATAGCTATTTTTCTGAAACACTTCAGCATCTGCTATAACTTTGTGCCCTTTGAATCAAAAGGATTAGAGTGTGGAAAGAAATTAAACTAACTCTTAGGCATTGAAAACTTTAAATCTACAGATACAATCCATTTAGATCGCTGAAGAGAATTTGAACTTCTTTAGGGACCCTTCTAGGGAATACAAATTCTCCCGCTTTGGGTAGGAACCGTCTACAGAAACTGAATACAACAATTTACAATTTTACAAAAGTGTAATTTACCAGGGAGAAATTCAACAAATCTATTACCACTTTCTATAATTTGCTTAAGAACAAGTCTAAAACATTGCAGTATTTTCGCTTTTCCTTAGACAGGTATATAAATACCTGCAACTGTTTTTAAACTTATCTCAGAACTTAATAATTGGTCTACAGGGATCAAGCAATGTTGATCACCTGCACTCAACTGTCTGAATTACTCGGGTCACAACATTTCACCTTGTCATTGTTTCAGGGTAAAGAATTGAAACTTCACACAATTTAAGCCAATTCAGTGGCTTTCTTCTCTTCCAGTATGAGCTCTCATGCAAGGCCTCCTAGCCTTCCCATAGGACTGACTAGAATTTCCCCCACAGAATGTAGATTTCATGACCTTCAAATTAGAATAAATCCAAAATTTTTTCATTGCCCATAAAAATGCAGTTTTCTTTCAAAATATATATGGCTCCTTTCAGTATGGCTCCTTACTAATAAAATACGATAAAACTAATAGAAAAGATTAACATTTTTTTTCTAGAATTCCTGTTAAATAAAAGAAAACTATATTCAGTTCTCAATAAGAGTGAAATGGAGAGCAATTTAAATGGGGCACCAGACACCAGTACAGAAAGTAAAGTCTCATCACACCACTGGCAGGAATGCAAGGCAGAGTTCTCTCATTAGCAGCTCAAACTTCCTCATGGCCAAAGATCAGTGGCCTTGGAAAGTATTGTAATTTGCCTAGGAGTTTTATCTTTGTCAAAGCCAGTACTCTAAAATCACCTCTAAAATGATTTATTAACAGTGGATGGGCAATTGCTGAGGGAAAGGCTATGCCAAAAAAAAATAGAGATGCAGTAAAGATTTTGACAAAAATACAGTGTGGCAATAATTAGAAAACTCAGTTGCTGCTATCTTTTGCATCCCTTTAAAGCTGCAATTAACTTTGCATCCCTTGCTGCATCAAGCATCCCTTGAAAGTACAAAACATCCCAACCCAAGCAACACCTTCGGCTATGCTTTGCCTCAGGCTGAGAAGTTGTAGTGGAGTCACGGAGAGAGCTCATTGCACAGGCCCTGTGTATGAGCAGTTTGATTGTAACACACCTCTGCATGGCNAAAAAAATATAGAGATGCAGTAAAGAATTTGACAAAAATACAGCCGTGGCAATAATTAGAAAACTCAGTTGCTGCTATCTTTTGCATCCCTTTAAAGCTGCAATTAACTTTGCATCCCTTGCTGCATCAAGCATCCCTTGAAAGTACAAAACATCCCAACCCAAGCAACACCTTCGGCTATGCTTTGCCTCAGGCTGAGAAGTTGTAGTGGAGTCGCGGAGAGAGCTCATTGCACAGGCCCTGTGTATGAGCAGTTTGATTGTAACACACCTCTGCATGGCTATGTCTGCCTGGGAAGGCAGCGAAGAAGCAGTAGCTGTTCGTCCTGCAACAACAACAACAACAAAAAACAGAGATTAAATAAGTATCTCTGTAAAATACTTTGATAAGCCTGATTTTCCAGGACTACATGATAATCCAAATATGTTCTTCCTTTATTTGAATAGGATACAGGGGAAGAGTGCAGAAAACTATCACGAGAAACTTGTCACCGTTTGTTATAAATTTGCATATAATTTTCTTTTACATGAAATTGGACTGTATTATAGCCCAAAATATGGATGTAATGAACAGTAGAGCAGATTTTTATTTATAACTGTAGAAGAGATAGCAAAAAATTAGGAAGTGATGAGCACATTGAAGTGCTCAAGTGAGACAAGATTCAGGATTAGGAAAGAAAAAGAATTTGGTTGCATTATTTTTGAAGCAGGTGGTAGTTTTAGTGGAAAACACAATGTTTAATTTAAGGAAATGAAAATACATTTAATGGAACTTTGATTTTGCTTCAGCCATTTCCCCTGGATGTCAGTGCTTCTCTGCGGTAACCATGTGAAAAAACCCAGGCAGCCTCTCCCTTCCACTAATTTAGTTTGTGCACTTAACTTGCATTTTTACAAGGGAAAAAAAATGAGAGAAGATATATTGAATTTACCTCTGGAAACAGGATAGATTTTTTAAAAAATTATGTAATGTAAATGCTCCAATACAGTGAATTGGACATGAAACAGCAGACGTTTCTGTAGTTTAACACATAAGCGTCCTTCCTCCCCATCATTATTTTTACTTTGTATATACCTATGTGTGAGCAGTTTGTCTGTAGGATAAACGCATTTCATTTTCCTTGTTCTCTTCTCCCTTCTCTTCGTCCCTGCAGCAAAGCAGCAGCAACTTATATTTCTGTTTTGCTTCTCTAGAAAGGTCTGTGGATTAACTGCCCGTGAGCGGCTGCACCGAGAGAAGCAGTAGCTTGCTCTACTTACATTTTTGTAATGTAAGTAGTAATGTACACAAGGAAGGAACCATTTGCAGCGCTCAGCCAGAGCCAAAAATGCTCTTCAGATTGTTGCCAGCAGTTTCCCCTAGCAGCTATTTTTAAGGGTCCCTGCTGCTGCTGGAAGCAGTCAGTGGCAAAAGGGTGGAGAGGGAAGCTGTTCAGTGCATGGAAACTTGGAGCAGCCGTGTTCCCGCATCCCAGTGTCACTGGGCATCAGGGCAAAACCAGGGCCCCAGATCCCTAGCAACTGGGCAGGCACCATCACATGGAGATGGGTGGGTGATATACCTTAAACAAGAGGAGTTGAACGTAGAAGACAGCTTCAAAAAGTGAATGAACTGAATATAATTACACTACTACACTAATTACAACCATTTTGCAAAAGCTAAGGATAGGAGACAGCAATAAGTTACAGTGAGCTATGGTGACTACCTCCATGAGCTGCTGCAATGCAGACAGTTTTGCACTGTAACCCCACATTTCAACCCCGTTGCCCATTGAGCCTCCACTCTGGTGTTCCAGACAACAAAGTATTTAGTAATCCTACCTGCTGAGGGCATTTACTTTCTAAATTTTCTCTGTATGTTATCAGCCTGAGGAAAAATAATTCTCATAAATATCAAATTCCCAATAAATAGCAATAAAGAAAAACAGTGAATATTGAGTCAGCTGTTAAACTCACTGTGAATCTTAGCACAGATACGCTAAGGCACTCTTGAGTTAGGTTTCTGCCTTAGCCTATACCTCTCTCAAGATGAAGGGGGCTAATGGATATACCACTCACCTGAAAACTTCCCCATGTGAATTGCAGCTCCTTTTCAGCTCCCAAGTTCTCACAAAATCTTGCCTTCTTCCTGTTTACATTTCATGTAGATTTATAGAGCTTAATTAAAATGAAAGAGCATTTATGCCTACAGAGAAGAAGTGTGATTTTTTTTGTTCTTCTAAATAAATTAATGTATTTAAATAAATCAGGAAAATATTTTCACATGAAAAAGGCAAGGAGAAAAAGCAAAGCCAGTGGAGACAAAAATATAATTGGATATTTTACAAGACTCCTTAAAATAAAAAGCCCTGTTTTTAAACAATTGCTTTTAAGCTTGGGAAAGAAAAAGCTGCTTGGAAAAATACCTCCCACAAATAGCAAACCTACCCAAAAAACATAATTCTATTCTCCCTCACCACAGTATTTCTGCATGCTCCTTTTATTCAATAATGTAGCTCAGCTGCTTTCCCTGCTTCTCATAATTACTAGAGCACTCTGCTTCTCTACATATTGCAAATCAGGGAGAAGTTTGTAATTTGAAACTGTTAGTGGCAAGACTGGTAATCATTAATTATGATGAAAAGTCACTTTAAATTTTCTATTGAGGGAGGCAGCTGTTTGAGGAGGAACAGACTACACTGCTTGTTCCTGTGTGGGACAAATAAGAGATGAGATAGTAATTTGTTTCCAAATACAATCAAATCCCATTTTAGTCTCCTTAATGTTGAAAAATACTCATGATAAAACAAACAAATTTGCCATGCTAATGCAACTGGTCATCCAGTCTTGTATCAAGGCAGACTGGAATGCAGGTGTTTGCTTATGCACTATTGATCTGATGGGAAGGAAAGAAGTTGGCATTCAGGTCTCTCTAGTCGAATTGAGCAAATTTGCCCCTTCCCCACTTTATTATACTTTTCAGTCAGTGGAGGAAGGAAAGAATCCGAGACAGATCTGCTCCACCTCTCCTGTGTTTCATTCTGCTCAGAAGATCAGGAAGTCTTTGGCACTCCATCCCTTTCATATCCAGAAATAAGGTAACTACCACTTACCTCAGGAGACCTCCCTAACCTGCTCTTCCAGCAGCTGAGCAAACTTATTTGTAAGTAACATTGTTGCCTCTTGACCCAATACATTGAAAACTCAGCTCTTACACCAGCAGGTTACTGAGAAACCCTTTTGCTCACACACCAGTAATAAATGCCAGTACTGTCCCCTCAGAATATCCTTGTAGGTTGTCTTGGCCCAAGATCTGGGGCTCATAGATGAGGCAGGGCTTTCTCAAGATAAACTCAGAAAACCCACCTCGATTATAAACTAAACTCGAAGTCTAGAACTGATACCATGTTCTTTGCCTTCTCTGTAGGGAATTTATCTAAGGTCATGGGAGAAAGAGGTGGCATACCTGAACTATTCTAGCACCATGTCCTAGCACAGTCTTCTGGTCAGCAATAACTCATTTTGGTTATGTTTACTTCATTAAATTTTTCATTACATCATTGGCTGTCCTTAACTAAGGTTTTCTTCAATTATGAAAAGAAATTCCTATCCCTTTGAAATTATTTCCTTCCCAGAAACAATTCTTGACATAAGAATCAAGTAGGCCTATTCCTGTGAGCCTTTACAGGAGAAACCATCATGCAAGATAATCGGTCCTAGAAAAACACGTCTCTCTTTACGGGATTAACTTTCAAGCCCCTACTTTCCAAGTGTATTTTATTTTATTTAACAGTCCCCTGCTGTTACAGCATATATTGAAGTAATTTTCTCTGGTTTATTACTTTAAAACCGAAAATACTGCTATTTCCCGTATTGCACATACACACAAGAATTTTTGAACCACTTATTCAGCCTGGAATAGGCGGAAAATCCAGACTTAGTCCGTGTAATACAAGAGGACACTAACATAAGCAATTATAGGTTAGTCATCAAAGAAAATAAAATCAGTATGGTGCAGACAGCATCACTTTATTTAAGGACACATAGTGAATTAATAAAAAAATAGCACTCTGGAGGCCAGTATTATTACATTTGTTGATTTATGTCATGTTATTCAGATTGATGCTTTTTTAATGTAAAGTTAATTTCATTAAATAAGTTTGTATTGTTTCTCTTGACAAGAAGTCCTAAGTAATTGAAACAGTAGAAGTAGGAAGTAAATGATAATTTCTTTTAAAAAAAGAACTAAACCCCAGGGCTATCCAGCACTCTGTGGGATGTTAAGCTTTTGTTCCCTGTTCAAATGGCTCTAATCCATGTCACTTTATTAGTGAAAGACTGTTAACATTTTTCAGTCAATTTAGGATATGATTTCATCACTATTCATGATAGGTTTGGGAATCAAACTGTAGCCAAAAGATAGATAGGTGTACTTATGATAGCCCATTCAGCTGAGCTGCCATTCTAATCACAAAGATAAGAGCTAAAAGATGATATCTAGATCCCACTACAGGCAGAGTGCTCATAATGCTCATTTGCATGTCGTCACTTCAATGGATCATTACTCAGTGAATTACATGAAAAATTCTGCTATGACTTGAGGGCAAAGCATTCAGATGCTCCAAAAATAACTCCCCAAATATAACCCCAAAACATGCAGATGGAACTAGACTATGACTGAGAGAAGACTGGCTTCCTGATGACTTTTATTAGTATGATACACTTTGCTGCTTAAGGATATTTCAAGAGTATTGCAGAAACAATCTCTGACTTTTTGTCTTATACAATAGAATGCATAGTCCCATCTGATCCCTAAAATCTAAACTCATATAATTATTTTTGCAATGGGAAATATTTTTGCTGCACTGAAGATATTTCTTTTCTGATATATCATAACCAAACATTGTTTGGAAGAATACTCTCTTCTTACAAAGAGTGGAGAAGAAACTCTGGGAAATTATGCTTCAAAAGATTTATTTTGCCAGGCAGAAATAACAAGAGCTTCTTATTATCTAATATATTTGAAGAAGTTCCAATGCCTTTGAATACACAAAGCATTTAAACTCAGTTATCAGGGGTTCCTATCTCTGCATTTCAGTCAGGCAAATGGTACATTAAGTTTTTACAATCAAAGCTAATACAGGAATTTCGCTTCTGATGAAGAAGCAGACCTAGTTTGACAGACAAATTGTTCATTTAAATTGTGACAGATCCCCAATTCCCCACAAAGGGCTAGAGCTTGACTGTACAGACAGAGCAGAAAGACAGATGGGATCCATTTGAGAAGCAGAGGAGACATTGCTGATCCAGCACACAGGCACCTGTGAAGAGTTCTGCAAAATGTCTTCAGAAGAGCTTTCAAGACCTTCATCTTCAAACTCCAGTTCTTATACCAATATACACAACCACTTAGAAAGTCCCCTTCATCCTAGAGAGAGGCCCTAAGAATGTTCTGTATATAATTGGGTAAAAGATGGAAATATATTTTGGTGATTTTTATGAAAAGCAAGGAGGGGCTAGCATCATCCCAATACATAGGGAAAAAAAATGTGTCACGAAGAAACCCAGGCATATAATCCAGACCAGACATCTAGAATAAGAATATGACAATACAGCACAGGGACAAGGTACACTATAATAATTCATGAAGAACGTTTTACCCTACACTGAAGGAAAGGTCTGCTTAATAGAAATTTGGATTATCTCTAGCGATCTGTGAGGAAAAAAGCAAGCACGGCACATACTTGTGTAGGAATTTGATTCATGGATTGTGTTTAAGTCTAATTAAAGCATAGCCACTGGGTGGGTAGGGACAGTTGTGGCCAAGCTGGGCGGATGGAGCTGAAAAGTTGGCCCAGCTGCAATGCCTCAGTAGACAGGGTGGCTCAGCTGCAATGTCCCTGTAGCTCCTGGGAAGCACAAGGTGTGCTGTGAAAAGCAGTGGCCTCCCAGCTTTCCCCATAGCAGCCCAGGGTACCTACGCCTAGCAAAAACTGCACCAACACCAAACTTCAGTTTTTGATGTTTTGATGCTTCAATAATTCAACTGTAAACAGAAACATCTTAACGTTAGAGATGCTGGTAATAAACAGGAATCAAACCTGCAGATAACATTAATTTAGTTTATGATATTCTCATGTCCATGGGCAGTGGAAATGCGAGTCACACAAGATGCAGATAAGATAACCATATATTACGGTGCTGGCACTAAGCAGGAATCAAAGTTATACATTTGCTTTTTGTCCACTCTGAACTGTAAAAAAGGGCAGGACACAGAGGATAACCACCACACTTCATGGCATCAGGACTAACAGCATCCTTATGTCAAAGTAGTTGTCATGTTTCTTAGCTGTCTCTCCTGAAATCAGCAGGAATAGTTTGGTGGAAAATCTCCATCAGCCTACACAAGATCAGATGCCCATATGCTCTATAATCCCATTAATTATTACACTCTTGAGCATAAAAATGCTTAGTGGATAACAGTGAAAAGAAGCATTTGTCTTTCTGAAGTATGAATATTTGCTCGCAATATCACTATAAATATTTTGGTTTTATGATAACAATTGCTAATGAGTCAGCTTAAGAGTTGCACTGGGGCAGAAATATCTGAAAGGGGAAAACAATATGAAGGATAAAGTTTATGAAATAGATTATGGGCATGCTTGTAATTACATGAAAGGAAAAAATATTTTAAAACTTTACATATTATATGGTATAGTCCATAGGATAGCAGGAGACCAACAAAAAAGCCCTAAACTTCTCTCTCAGATGTCAGTGGGAGTTCTGTTACTTATTCCAAAGGAAGTAGGATCAAATTCAAGTCCAGACGCAAGTAACAGAGTAAGCCCTCACTACTTCCATTACAACAGAACACTGGATGTCAAAGCCAAAGGGCAATTTTCTTGGGAATAAAAGCAATATATAAAAATGATAAAAGTTGGAAGTTTTTAAGGCTTCTTATTTATTTATGTAGTATAAAGTATCTGTTTGTGACATGAACAGTTTCCTCATTTATCTGCACTGTAAAACAAGTTTGTACCTCATAACTGTGCCTGAATGTCACCAACTGGTGAAAGCTATATGTGCTCTATCTTTCTTCTCTATAACACACTTTCAGTCTACTGGTCAAATCAAAGTCTAAACCGAACAATAATTTCACTTTTAACAAGATTACCTTTCTTGATATTTTCTATGGATAAAACTTTATATGAATACATCTTGTGTGAAACAGGAATCTTTAAGCCACCACTTGTCTTTTCAGTCGAAGCTATAACAAGAGAATAGAGCTCACCATAAGCTTACCTTTGAATTTAATAATAAAGTCACCATGAATCTTATGGTAAAATAATTTCCCTTTCTAAAGGTCTATCAAATTATCTCCCACTCCCTCTATTGAAAATAGGGAGTCACCATCACTGTCTCACAGACTTCAGTATGTTCATTTGGGATAATCTGAGCAATTTGAACTGATTTCCCTGTGAAATTTTGTTTTTCTTTTGCTTACCTTTTGCTTTACTTTCCATGGGCAGTGTCTGAGGTCTATAACCTGACACTTGAACTACAGTTTTGAGCTGCTGGTCACTAACAAGTTTTCCAGCTTTCCAGCACATGGCTAGACCTGCCATCCCTGATGCTCAGTACTGCATTTCTGGTCTCCGAAGGCTGAATGACAGCGGCGTGGGACTGGTCAGGTAGCCTGCCATTGCTGATGTCCTAGCAAAGACATATATTCAAGGCTCCTTGCTTACTGTCCTTTTTATCCACTCCAAACATGGATGCTGGTTCTGCAGACACCACACCCCATGCAAGGACCTCTCCTTATCTCCTGGTGATGGCCACCTGGATCCACTTTTCCCCCTTCCTGCCAGCTCTGAGATGTGTCTCACTGATGGCAGCTAGCACAGAGACCACGCTTGTGCTTGAGCAGCTCTAGGAGAAAACACCACCTGAAATCTTGCATTGACAAAAGTGGTGTGCTCATTCAAGTAGAATCTGATATTGTGGTGATCGCAAAGGTACATCTAACAAGAAGTTCAAAATCTAATGTGTAACAGTAAAATCTTCCATGTATGAGACCTTGCGAGCATGGGCTTGGATACATTAAGCTCCAGCTGAAGTCAAAATTTGTAAAACAGTTAGCATATTAGGATACAATTTTGAAGCTGTTTGAAAATGTAGTAGGGTAAAGGTTAAGTCTATTTTAGATTGAAGCACATTTTTCCATGGATTTCGATGGGGAGACGTTCATCCCAAATTAGGTAAGTGGTGGCATATGCAATTTGCCGTATGATTTTCTTATGTCCGCTGAAATATGCGAAAACAGAGATGACTTATGAGAACACAAAAACTTAAAGGTTAGAATGTTTGTAAGTTTCTATCTAAAGTTTTTCTCCTGTTTTAATTAGAAACGCCATCCCCTTACTTCCTTAAACCTCTGGGATGGCTATATGAAATACAACTAAACAAAATTCAACATTTATACAGAATCCCCAACATATTTTTTCTAACTCTTCTGACAGATAAATATTACATAAGGCTTAAAACTGAACCCACACTACAAAGCACACACAAGCAATGACATGTCCTGCTGATTTAACTGGCATCAGTTATGCTTATGAACCATATCCAGCTCGGACTGGAGAGAGTTTCTCCCAGTGGCAGAGTTGATGAACAATACAATTAAGTTACGTAGGTCCTTAACACAACTGTACATACCATACAGTATCTTTCTGATGTTAGTTGTGAACCAACTAAATATTTCTCAGAGTGCCACATACATATCTGGAACAGCCACATTTCCTCAGTGAACTGTGACTTCATGCTAAAATGCCACAGCAACTACATGCCAGGATGTGACCTTTGCCTCTTGCTTTCTTCACTTTTGATGTTCATGCTATGACAGTCCTATGCAAAACGCCATTTGCATTAGTGCTGGATAACCTCAAGAGAAAGAAGAAGGTGCACATAGGATTTGTGGTACTGAGGTATTTTAAGCACTTTTAGACAACATGTCTTCCACTTTAAAGCCTTTTGCTTATTCTAGTACATACTCTGGCTTTGTATTTTTTGATTAACAATCAGTATATAGGAACGAGGAATTTCTGCCTTCAAGAATTAATGTGTACTAACTCTCCATTAGTTATTTTTTTGAAAAAATAGCAAAATGGAACGTCTTCAAACAAGTCCATATTCTGATTTTTCTGATTATTTACAAAGTATTGGATAATCGAATTAAGCACTTAATGGAGTGGGGATACCCTTGGCTCACACTTTGGTCATCAACTGCTAGTTAATAGAGACTAGTATTTAAAGTTTTTAGCAGACTCAGCACTTTTAGAGTCCACCTTTAATGTCTGATTTAAAGAAAAATAAAAGTTAGGTACCACTGTAATTTAACTTTAAAAACAGTATAACACATTCCAGGCCAAAACATATCAGTTACATGCGAGCAAGCTGCCAAGAAATCTATTGGAAGGACACATTGCTTCCTGGGAAAGAAAACACAGCACTGTCTGAATTCACTGGGCTATGCAGTCACATAGTTAAAAATTGCACAGGAACACCAAACTTCAAAGAAGCAAGCAGGCCCCAGTGAAAAAGAGAAAGGAATTTCTCATTAACAAATCCAGAATGGACTGAATTCTGCTTCCCAGAATTAAAATTAAAGACAGATGTGAATTACCAGTGAAAAGGGTTGGAGTGAAAAATGGATGCTATAAAAGACAGATTTATTGCAAGAGCTTTACAGGTACTAGAGCATCTGTAAGAGATTTTTTTCTAATTAACTACTTCACATATGTCCAAGATGAACATTTCCACCTTGTGGGAAGACGTGGCAGATGACTTAAGCTTACAGGCAGCTAGAGAATACTGTAGAGAGACTACTTGAGTTTTACATATACTACAGTTCCATAAATCTTTATAAAAGGCAACTGAATCTTCATTAAAAATGACCAGATCAAACTGTCAGGCTTAAGAGCAGAAATCACTCTCAGAGTTTCCTGCTGCAATAAAAGTTTCACAGTCACTCAGAGCAAGAAGGAGGTATTGCTCCAGCAGCAGTCTGCAAGAGCATCCTTGGCGCTACAAGCTCTGCTGCAGACAAGATACTCACTGGCAGCCCCTGCAGTATCTATTGCAGCTCCCTAGGTGACCACCAAGTCCACCCCAAACATGTTCCTTCTGCGTTTGCTACAAATCAGATTAGCAAGAGAAAGACAATAACTATGTGCAGGCCTCCAAGATGAGTGAACGCAGAATTTTATTTCAGTTCGTTATGTTTCCCATCATTTGAACCAAACAGTTTCTATATGTTCTAGTAAGTAGATTAAAACTGCTAGAAACAGAATTTTGACCAGAACAGCCCAGACAATGCATTTCTTTCCCTCACAAAAAGAAAGTTAAATAAAAGCTGGGGGACAAATACTAAATTTAACTCAATTGTTACAATCTCTGTATTTCAACGCAAAAGCAAAAGCAGTGTCTACTATTAGCAGTCTGATGCTATGAATTACGACAGCATCCTGGGAGATATTAAAAACCAGAAGAATCCTTAAACCTTAAATTCCAAGTACAAACTGAAGCCCACATATCTAAGGGATTTGAGATGACTATAGTTAATTCCCTCAGAATTTGCCCAGCATACTTAAGATACTCTATTTTTTAACCATTGCTACATGCTATACTAAGCATGCCTACAGATATAGTTTGTAGTTTGCAGAACACTTTGCCTATGTAATCAGCTTAGTTATGCCTCCCCTCCCTCCTATCACCAGATAAGTGAACATTTAACATACTACACGGAGTAAATCACTTTGCTTAGATTAAGTCATCAAAACCAGATTATCCCCTATAAATAAAAAGACAACAAACAACAAACATCATTAAAACTTGTAAGGAAGAGATACGTCAGAGAAATCTAATGAAGGCCAAAAGCAAAAATAAATCTAGCCTCTGAAACCACAACAGGCTAACTGCAGGAAGGACTGATACGATAAAACTGACATTACAGGCAATAACAAAGTATGTTCTCTGAGAGATAACACTTCAGCAAGCCATAGTGACCATACAAGGTAAGCAGCACTATCTATTACACTTCTGTTCTTCTTATCCAACTTTGTTAACACGAAAGAGGCTTCAGTCCTAAGAGATAGGGGAAAGAGAGATTCTGGCAGAGAAACCTTCAGACTCTACGAGACTCCCTTCACTAGTAGCTTAAGCTAAACCTTTGTACTAGTGGGGAACAGTAACTTCCAACTGAGGAAACTTTTTCAGACAATTGCACTGGTATGAACATCTGTGGGAATCTTTGCTCTCCTTATCCAATCCAACAGGCAAGCTGCTGTCCTTAACTCTGTGCCGTCTGTACAGTCAATAAAAATCAGATTTTGATGTAGTACTATTTTGCCCATGTAACAATAAGAGGGAAAACTATATTGCAATTTAAAAAACAAACAAACAAATAATTTTTTTATTTATTTGGGGCTGCACTCAAGTACTTGACACACTATAGGCAGTTCTAGAGAAGAGATTAGTGACCTTGATTGATCTGTCTCCTCCGGTTAGTAAAAATGTTAATGGTAAAAACACGGCATAAAAAAGGAAAGGTTGGCACCAAGGATATGCTCTGACTTATCCTGTTCTTCCAAAACTCTTAAATCAGATTTTATCTATCCATTTTGTCAAGTTCTCATGGACAAATAAACTCTTACTTACTCTGTTCAGCAAAGCACTTCCTGTTCCTGAAGCAAAGCTGAGCAGGCCAGCTGTTTGAAAAAGACATGTGGATTATAAGTATACTTTGTCTCCTGGATCAAATTCATGGGACACAGACAAGATTGATTTACCACTTACCTTATAAAAAGGTAACCTGTCCAACTTGGAGTTCAAATGTGCAGCCTTCCCACAAATCTTATACAGAAGCTGGGAAAACTGTTCAGTCCATTCATCTTGGACATTTCCACCTGTAAATGGAGAACAGTATTAGTATTCTACTTCTGTCTCTTTCTTTCTAAATACCAATTCTCTACAATGAGGATTGCCATGCATTGTGCATAGGTAGCCTAATGGGTCCTGTTGGCACTCTCATAAGTCAAATGTATAAATACTTCAAAAAGCTATTACTTCTTTACATACAGAAAGCTAAGTTCATGTTTCATTTCATTCAAATTATGCTTTAATGTGAAACACATTCTTCTTGCATAGAAGTTGAAATAACTTGGAAAGAGGCCATGTTACAAACTGCCGTATAACAATTTGCCACAAAGTTTCAAAAGCAGAAAATACCATTTTTTTTTATTTAAAAAGACATTATTTGCTAGCACTGTATACTACAGAGGGAGAAGGGTCAATTACTAAGCTAGATTGCTTTGGACCACAGGGTGGAATCAAGATTCTTTGCTACCTTAAAGCCAATGTATTGATCAAGGTGCACAGAAACGTTTCACATGAGCCTTTAAAAATTACAGTTCTGTCTGCCTCCTGGAGTCTGTGAGGCTGAGGTTGAGTAAGGCTGGTCTTCTGCCTTGAAGAGCTAAGGAAAACTTGAACACTGACTTCTGTAGAAGCAGAAGTAGGTCAACGCTATGTATTTTAAATTCACACATTAAATGCCTGTGACATTTTTTTACACTGTTTTGCCTGCTATGCCCTGTGCATAAGAAAACTGCCCCTCTTTAAGGGGTACTATGTTTTACACATACACATATGTGAAGACTTTGTAAATGAGAGGAAATACATTGATTTAACTTGTGCATTAGTGGCATTTGTCATAGAAACCTTTTGTCGCTCCTAAATATTTGTCAGTTAAAAGATGGGGCTGATATGGAAGTGTGCAGCTAGTTCACTGAGAAACGCTCACTGACAAGAGAAAATGCTCTCTAGTTTTCCCCCACAGGACTTGATTCCTAGTACATCTAGTGATAATTTGGCACCAAACATGCTCATTTTAGTGTCAGACTGATTTGTTAAAACACTGATGAACACACTAGACAGAATTCAGTCTTGGGTCAGAGAAGGACAACAGAGAGTTGCAGGATGAAGCACTCCTGCCCATGTGCAGTGGTCTGGGAGATGCCAAGGGACAGTCACATAACAGGAATTTTATTTTCCAGAAACAGGTGGAAGCAGGGGAGAAGGGGTGCTAAAGAGAAGGAGATAATAGATCTTAAAAGTAAGTGAAATTTACTGCTAGTTTTTCTGCTGAGACTTTTTTCACAGTACTAGCTGTGCAAAATGGATATACAATAAACTCTCAGAGTTTCTCTCAGGACAGGGACAATTCATGAGAAATCAAGCCCTTTAGTGGGTGCAAGTCAACTGGACTGCAATGAACACAATGTAGCAGCACCAAATAACACCATTAATGCTTCTTCTAAGCGTGTAACATATTTCCTGATTTCCATAACTTAGATGGTACAAGTGATTCAAGTTCAAGTACTTCCACTGCTGGCCTGGTCTTGCTAACATAATCCAGTTAGAATATCAAAAAACTATTTTTCTTCCAGATTCTGACAGCTATTTCCTTCCATCCTCTGTCTAAGAAAAGATTAAAAGACCATCTAGTAACACTGTCAAGGTCTAGTCCCACTAATCTTCCCCGAAAAGGACTCTTGTCATTTCTCTGTAATAAATGTGACAACCATTAGCAGTGAGAAGAGGAAATCCACCTCCTCATTTTAACTCACTGCATGACATAGATTTGTGATTTATTTTAATAACAGAAACATTGTGAATAATCATCCCCACCCTTTTACTGGCAGGATTAGTGTAGTAGCACAAATGAAGTATGGGATATTTTCCAGATGTTTAGAAGTTGCTATATTTTAAGGAGAACTCACAGTATACACATAAACATGTTGGCATAAAATCGGGGGAACAGATTTCTTAGCAGATCTACAGGACTTGCTTTTTTGGGATTATTGCAGCAACTCTCATGCAATTCAGTAAGTGAAATAACTTTTCCGGTATTTTCACTGTTCTTCTGAAAACTACTTCTCTTTATAAAAGTGATGTTGGTATTTGTTATACTCCTTCAGTCAAGTTTGGATATCTATGCTTCAAAACTCTAAACATGCCTGCACTACTCTGCACTTCAGAAATAAGGAAAATCGTGTTAACATGATATTGAACTTTCATGTTGAAGTACATTAGGACCCTGATCAGCTAAAAATTCAACCTAGCAGTTAAACTCATGCTTAACCTGCCCTGTATTTTAGGTGTCATTAAAATTAGTGGGTCTCCTAAGCATGTGCTTAAGCAGAATTAGACAACAGCTTGGGGTCAATGTCTTACAAGTTCAAGTCGCCCACATATACATCGTATGGGTGTTTGAGCTGGTATATAGCAAGTCCATCGGAAAGGATGGCCTCTCTTTGCTTCAAGGCTGCCCTGGTGACAAGGTAAGGTGCCCAGTGTTCGTGGGATGAGACTTCCATCCACCAGAGTAAACTAACCAAACAGAAGCTCATTTCCCAAGCAGCCTATTTGTGAGAAAGCGATTTTGCATAAAGGAAAAAAAACTTTAAATGGAAAAAAATGTTTAAAAACTAAAAACAAATAGTCTTGGCAGCCTCCTTTCTCTTCTCCGCAAATGCAAATATCCCCTGCAATTCAGAGCCTATCACAGAAAAAAGCAGGACATTTTTGTGGTCATCTCTTATTAAAACATTGGCAACACATACACTGTCCTTGAGGGAGTTTATCATTCATTCCGCCACAGAGGCCCCTCGTGGGGGCCCCACTATCTGTGCTGCTGCAGTATTTAAGGGCCTATCTGACTGCAAATTCCAATTTCTCTCACGGAAGCAAACTGTTTTTCTCCAGCTCCAGTTCTCTTAACCTTGGAGAACAGGATCATAAACTTGCCAAAGAAGAAGTTAGGTTAAAGAGTTGGCAAGAACAGTCACTGTAGAGAGTATCCTGAAGGGCCTCTTATTTGATACATATGGAGTAAGTTCAAAACCTCAAGTCTGTCTCCCAGAGAGAGACAGGCTTGCAGGCAGACAGGAAAGGGTCACTGTAATGACTCTTGCTCTCTAAGACTCCAAAAAGCAATTCAGAAATTGCCTTTAATGGCATCAGCTGCAGATCCAAGACACTTAACTGCTATCATACCCTCTGGCTGACTTCAGCACTTGAAGCTGCAGCCAAATTTTTGGACAATGCCACCACCCCTGCCTGGAGGGGTTTGAGTTCAAATGCCTGCACTATATGAAGCAGGCCAAAAAGATAAAATTCTGAGAATTATTTCTGGAAGTATTTGGATTCACAGTGAGTCTGCGGTGGAGCTTTATTGAGCTGAACGGCCTTCATTATTTCCACTTCTTTGGAGGTAAACAACCAAAATTCCCTAGTGGGGCTTGCCTCCCCAAACCAACAAAATAAATAAATAAAGCATTTTATGCCTACAGTGAAACAAAATACTTGTCATATGTGCCTCACATCTCTCTTGTTCTTTGATTCAATTTCTACTGAAGGCATTGCTCCCATCTCAAATGCCCTCTTGAATCTCTGTCTTTCTGAACTGCCCCTGGGCAGATGGGCAGATCAGGACTGCATCCTAAAGTCAAGTACTTCACCTAAATTCCCAGCTCCTGGAAGGAAGTCTTGGCTCCATCATCTCGGAGCACAAGAAAAGCCTCTGATAACCTGGAGTCTGCTTTATCTCAGTCAGCACACTGGCCTGGGCCCGCTGCTCCTGCAATCAACAGAGGTTCTCTGCAACTTCTTTCTTTTAAAATACCATCCAGGATTAATTTTGCTGTACAGAAATCAAATGTCCTCCAGCATGTTAATGTCTGGTCTCGTGCTAAAGCCACATGGACACTTCAGACTAAACAACTGCAATGGGCTGGTTAGAAGCCAAGCCAGAAATCCCAAACAGAAACAAAACTGCATGCCAATGGCATGCTGATGTTTGTGCCTTCATCAGAATTTGTTGTGCCTGCTGGAAATTCAGATGTCATGACTGGAATCAGGGTTTATTTTCAACTCCCCCAAAAAATGTCACAAAAAAGAAAAAAAATCACAGATCCTGTATCACTGGGCAGATCACTCCCTTCCTTCCAATCCTGTCTCAAAGCATTACAGTGTTGGATCTTTCAACTAAACTGTCCTAACTCTAGCAATTTCAGATTAATTAAGCTGAATTATACCAGCTGAGAGCTAGTCATTTGAGGTCTGCATACAAATTCTTCTATGATACAAAATTAAAGACAATCTATGCAATGAGATTTCTGCAGCAACTACAAACATTACCATTTTTTGAGTTAAAAAAAAGTTATGTCCAGATTTTGCTGAGACTGTAATGAGTGACAGCATATAACTGAAGAGCACTTACTTAAAATGTTTTAGATCTCAGTATGATTTAACTTTTGCATATAGAAGGTAATACAATTCTTCTCATGAGCTTTCATTTGCTAAAAAGAATAATGACATTTGACTGATTACATTCAGTGTCTGACAGTTTCCATTTCTGACAGTCTACCTGATCCTTGCATAGTAGGATAAATTACTTGCTTGGAGCTCCAGCTTGGCATCCTTCACAGGTATATAAAATGACAGTATGCCATGGAAGCTCATAAGGGACTGACTTGAAATCTGGTAGAGGAAAGAAAATTAAGAAAATAACAAAGTATTTGGTATCAAAAGCAGGAAATTCCTGCATTCCATTACTGAACTATAGTCAAGGGACAGCTCATGATGCTAATTGTGTTTCCAGTTTTTCATGGCAATGCAATCAAACTTTGAGGAGTATTATTCAACGCTGTACTATTATCAACCGGTATTATTTAAGTCTGTGAGCTGAACACATCTATCCTCTCACTTAGGGAATCAAAAGCCAAAAAATCGTGACACTAACCTGCACACTTTCAAAGAGCTTGCTTCTCCAACTATTCATTGAGACATGAACATTAAAAAAAAATTCTAGGTAAATACATATAAAGCAAAGACCAAAATTCAGATTTTAGGCATTCAACAGAGAAACTAAATGCACGAGAGTCTTTCGTGCATTTATTCTTCACAAATCCTTCCTAGTTGGGCTGTGTAAATATTCTCATTTTCCCGATGAAGCACTGAAGCACAGAGAGACTTAAGTCCAGATCCTCTAAGGTATTTAGCTAGCTAATTTTAAGTGAGTCCAGGATCTCCGATGGTCTGCACCTAAATGATTTGTTTCCAATCATTCTCTTGCTCTACAAATAGTATTTTTCCATAGCAGACAAAGTTTAAGTAATTCCAATGAAATATTTGGTCACTGTTAGACTGCAAAAATTTTTTTTTTTTTGTGAAACAGCGTAAACCATCCTGCCCTGCTCCCCAAAGTGTTAACTAAGGTCCACTTCTTGTTCTTAGCTTTGCCCTTCTCAGACAAGAGACAAGGGAACTCAAATTCAGCAGCGTATAAACATGTTTTTCCCGGATCTCTAGCACCCTCTTTAGGGTTTTTATTTCTTAACCAAAACTTCAATGTTTTCTGAATTGCTGTGGCATTAAAAATGAACATAAGCAAATTTTTCTACTAAAGCAGCATTAAAAAAATGAATAAAAACAAAACAGGGATTGTTAATGTAAAACCATGTAATCTACAGAAAGTGTAGAAAACATGAAAGCTTCTACTCTAATTAACAGACACACACACAAAAAAAATGTTTTTATGAGGGCAGGAAGACTTTTGCTTCCCACTTCAGTAAAGTTAACATTTTATAACTTTAGACTCTAGAAGAAGTCTTATCTTCTACAGACCTATGTAACAGATAGAAAACTTAATCCTATAAATGTAAACTGGGGGCCAACATACAAAACATTGTATTAGGACAGCTACAAAAACTGTGAACTTGGCTTAAAGTTTTGTTAGTGTCCTCAAATTCTAAACTTCACTATGACAGAAGTCTTTGTTTTGGACGGTGTATTGAAGATGGAAATTTCTATGATCTGCAGAGTCATAAAAAACCTCCTGTGGGAAGCAGAGAGAAAGAAGACGTTTAGCTGCGTAGGCTGAGCGATAAGGAGCACGGATGCAGCTGCTCAGCCTGGTTCACAGGCAGCCCCCTCCGAAAACCTGTTGAAGGCGGCCGCTTGACCGGACTTGTAGCCAGCTTAACCGCAGACGTCCTCCAAACTGGCTTTGGAGGTCAAACACCTGGAAATGAGGAAGAGGAGGAGGAAGGCAGGAGCCTCAAATTGAGGACTGGAACCCCCGACTGGCACGGGCGCCTGCGCACCCAGCGGGGAGAGCTGCGCAGCTGAAGGGGGAGTTTGTCCCCCCACTGGCTGCCTGCTGGGTCGCACTGACCCTGTGTGCCAGGATGCACCGGACATAGAGAGGACAGGGAGGAGAGAGGTCGTGGGGAAGGAGAAACTCCTGACTCTGAGGCCTGCGCTGTCTCCGCGGGAGCCGGTCAGCAACTCTCTCTCTCTGATCTGCCAGCTCGAGAGGATGTTCGGGTCCAGGATCCCGCTGGCAGGTATTACCTCATGAGTAGTTATCCACACTTTGCTTCTTTCATGTGCTTTCACCTGAATAAATGCTCAATGTAGTCACCTTGTTCTGGCATGATTATTGCCAAATCCTGAGCCCATCTGGAACACAATTGGCAACGAGGATGGGATTCGGCAATTAAACAGTGGAACTCACTAGTGGAGCGCACAGCTAGGTGAGGTCGTGCCACTGGACAGAAATTTTGTTCACGCTGTTTGTGTCTTTGGTCTTTATTGGCTATCGAAATAGTGGAACTCGCTAGTTTGGTGCACAGCTAGGTGATGTGCCACTTGATAAAAATCGTGTTTGTGCTTTTTGTGTTTGTGGTCTTTATTGTGTGTGCGACATGAGGTGGTTGTTTTTCGGGAGAGCTGCAGGCAGCAGTAGCGACTGCAGGGAGGCTGCATCCCCGAGGGAGCGCCCTGAATGGGGGCCAGAACCATGGAATGCTCTGTGGGATCGATGGGAAACCTACACCCGGGTATCTCCAGACCATGAACCCAGAAGGACCCCATGGTGGTGTTACAGTATTGGGGTCGGTTTGTAGAGACTGACCGTACTAAGAACTTAGTCCGACTGAAACATGCCGGCCGGATGCGAGGTGCTCTGCTGTGTGCATATAAGATTTTAGTAGGACAGCTAAAGGAGGAACAGGAGAGGAATCAGCTCCTCCAAGAGTAGTTACAGGCAGTCCGAGCCGCCCAGGTGGTGCAGGGGCAGGCTGTGCTGGAGATGAACCATCAGAGGGAGCTCCTGGAGGAGAAATGTGCTAAATCAGTGACACTGTACCCAATACGTGTGGTAAAGAACAGGAGAGGGAGAAAACCGGGGTAGAAGGGGAGCCGGGTGCAGACTATTATCACCGATCCTGACTGGGACCCGGAAACTTGGGATAGGCATATTTGAGAATCAGATTAAGAAGTCCCCATACCAGAGGAGAAGAGCCCATCCCCGGGCAAACCAAAAAGGGGAGCCGCCCCAGTAATACGAAGGAAAGCTGTGCTGCCAGGGCCAGGACAAGTGGTGCAACAGGATGAACTAACCGATTTTACCCCTGAAGATATTAAGAATCTGCTAGTGAAATATAAACAACAACAGGGGGAAAAACCACAGTCCTGGATGGTAAGATTAATGGAAGAAGAGGTCGATTCAGTGATAATTGAAAATGTTGATGCCTTGAGGTTTTTGGGATTAACTGATGACCTATATATATAGCCCGCCCTGAGAAGAGTGGACGGAAGCAGCACGAGTCTTATTGCTGTGGTAGCCGAGGGTCTCGCTTACCGCCACACTAATGACGGCGATTGGCCACCATCCAGCTCCTCCTGGGAACTATAAAACAGGCATGACGGATGCTTAAGGCAGATGCCATGAAGATTGCTATAGAATTGGGAAGTCCAGAGCTTTATTTACAACAGCCGCCGTTACCTGAGATGAGAAATAAGTTGTTGGAGAGATGTCAAGGAATGTGGCGCCCCTATCTAATTCCAGTTCTGATGACAGAACAAGGAAACCCTATTGAGAACGTAATTGAATAATTGCAACAGATAGGGGACCTTCCAGGACTGGCGTTAGAGGTGGATGGAAAAGGTGGCAGTGAGAAAAGAGGGCCAAGTGGAAATGCAGGGTCGGAATCTGGGGAGCGAGCTCGGCTCTTCCATCAGCTTTTACAAAAGGGCATTGATAGAGAGAAAAATGATAGGAAACCAACAGACGTGTTACGCCAGCTAGCACACCGACATAATGTCCATGCAGTCCAGGCGGCCAAGCAACGCTCAGGAGTAATGTCTGAGGCTGATAGATCACAGGTGTTGTACCCGCACGAGGATGTAGAGTGGACGGTGTTGCGCTTCAGACAGAAGGAAGAACTGGAACCAGTTTTTCCCCCTCAGGAGAGGCTTGGACGCCCAAAACAAGAATAGTGGGGTGGCCAAGCTCCAGTGTCCACAGGGTTTCAATGTTACATCGCTTGCCAAGACGATCGACCATTCGTTGCACTAACCGTTTGTCTGTTTTGTTCTGAACAATAAATGGTATGTGTGGACACAGGAGCAGAGGTCACAGTAGTGCACAGGAACCCAGAAAAGTACAGAGGTGAAGTAATCCCTGTTTGCGGTTTGGGTGACCAGCCTGTAAAGGGAAAACCTGTGACTGACTGCTGTCAAGCCATACACCAGATTCTTGAAGCTGCTGGGGTGATGCGACCATGGAAGGTCCAGATGATCCAGTCGATCAGAGTGCTCAGCAATAGAGGGTTGACCAAAGAGTCGACTCCCCTTACCCTGATGAGACGGATACCCGGTGTGAATCGTGTGGTAGCCACCTCGACTGCAGCATATGAATCTGGAGCGAACTCTAGCCTCTTCCCTGCTAAGGAAGGGTTGGTATTAAACCACAGAGCAATACTTGAATGGGATCCCGGGGGAGGATTTCTCAAAAATTAAGGCCCCCTCGCTCCGCCTACCCTTCTTCCTGCCTCCCCCCCATTCATTTCCGTCTCCCCTTTCCCTGCAAGGTGGACCAGATGTTCTGGAGGAGGAGGAGGATTGAGAGCGGTACTCTGACTGGTATCCTTGCAGAGAGACTAAGGACATAACTTCAGTATAGAATACAAGAATGAAGTGACAGCCAAGCTCCAGTATGAGGGGCACATAAGGACCAGCGACCCCATGTAGAGATCATTAGGTGTGCAGCAAGCACAAGGAATTGAACAAAATAATGTGTCCCTTGTTCTTAGTTGCACCCAGGCTCAGACATGGGTGCAAAGTGTCGTTGCAGGTATATTTAGAGATGGAGGCAAGGGAGTCCTCCCCACTGAGATCTGAAAAAATCGTGTGGGACACGGCCACGGAGGAAGAATGACAGCTTCAAGCATGGTGGAGACCTGCAACCTTCACCCACAACCAGGTCCTCTGTGCAGTCATCGCCTATGTACTGACCATGGTGGATGTCACCATTGAGAAGGTCTATCTGTACTCTACCCTCCCCCAGCCCCAAAGATGATGCCCTTAAGGGAAGCAGTGTTTCCTTTGGTACCAAAGAGGGCGGATGCCATTATGGGATCAATCTGCAGAATAATTATAAAACTGCATTAGCTTATGTAGAGAAAGGATGTGTGTGTTCTAGAACAACGTATAAATACGTCCTAAGTAATGAAAGTCATAACCAGACTGTTTTTAATGACTCTAATATATGTGATCACAATATACTTGTTATTAGAGACTGTGATTTTGTGTCACCCATGTTTAATGCAAATCTGTGTGTGTGTTGCCATAATAGTGGCTTGCTACTGCATGAGGCACGCGAGACACTACCTTGACAACGAGTTGAAAAGCCTAAGCGCCTCCTACCATAGTCAAGGGCAAGACTGGGTTGGCCTCTGTTCAAGAAGAACCTTGAGCTCTGCTGTTGGCTGCAACCCGATAGGCATTGAGCGGTGGGGACACATGCCATGCCAGACCTTGATGTGAGTGACGGCCACCTCTCTCTCTGAGGGCCATCTAGGAGGCCAGTGTAGGCCAAGCGGCCTGCTGCTGGCACGAGTGACATTTAGTGTAATCAACTTGTGACTATCAGGCAGGTATCACCTCATGAGTAGTTATCCATACTTTGTTGCTTTCATGTGCTTTCACCTGAATAAATGCTCGATGTAGTCACCTCGTTCCGGCATAATTATTGATGAATCCCGAGCCCATTCAGAACAGATGATTACCAGGACCAAAAGGACTGAGCTTGTCAGATATGGCTACTTAGCTATTGTGTGGCTAGACATTACTATTTCTTGGCTATCGATTTCAGACCAAATAACTCACTGAATGCAGGATTTAACTTTGAATTGGACAAATTATGTTTGCATATGAAGCTTTAAAATTGAAGCAACTAGAAGTTTCTTAATTCACTGATTCTGCTCAAGGCCAATTTTCATGGGTGCCATTTAAATGTAATTATTTTAATCAAATTCACAGATTGCCTTCACTCTCTCAATCAACTCTTACTATATTCTGAGGAATAAAAACATATATTAAAAAGTGACATGTCCAAATTTGGATATAGCAAAACCAGAGTCTAAAACACATAGTAACTAAGAAAGCAAACTGACAAATCACAAGGAGCTGAAGCTCTTTAGCCACTTCTATGAAACCATGTACAGATAATAATTGTTTGGGGCCAGAGAGCTAAGTGTGGAGATGAATTTGAGTACAAGTATATGTAAAAAAATGTGTGCAAGTCAGAAGCAATGTAACAAAATCTAACTTCCTCTTAGATTTTCTCAGCACACTTGAAGACTTGCCAGGGTCTTGCTTGTGTTGGACTGCCCCACACTGGCATGGGCAGCTACAGCAACTCCCCGGAGCGCAGAACAACACAGGAGACGTGGTAGGTCTTGGTATCTTCTTCCATTACTAAAAGCCAGCTAAGGCAGAGAAAGCCAATACTTAATCTAAACACTGCTGATACTTAGCATTCACCACTTGGCATTTAAGGTTTTCCTCCTCAAACAACAATTTGAACAGTCTTAGGTGATTCTAAATCAGAGGAAAACTGACATTAAATGGCAAAACTCCTAAAAAACAGGCCAGAACAGATATTGCAGCATCTGAACTTAAATTTATTTCTCTTTTCAATTATATCACAAAAAGTGAAATAACAAGTGAAATGGCAAAATAAATTATTTTCTGTGTTAACATAATGACAGAATGGAACAACAGCCAGTTTTAATAAATCTCACCACCTAATGGTTGATTAAAAGATTTCCAACGTATTGCAATCCCCAAATCTCCTTGAAATGACACAGTTAAGTGGTACAGAAAAATTATTTTTTCCCTTCCAAAAGGAAAATGCATGTTTCAAGAGAAATTCAAATATATGCAGGAAGCTGTAAAATATCTCAAACATGAGATATCACTAGAGCATATCATAGAGACCAAAAGTATAAGAAACTAACTGGACTGTCTCTACTTTTCATATTTGGGTTTGAGACAGTCCCTCAATTCCTGGTGAAACTGGAAGTTTAAATCACAGGAACTCTTGGCTGCTGCATATCATAAGAAATAGAGTTCAGCAAGAAAGATATTTACACTCTCATTAGAAGTAAAAAAAAAAAAAAAGAAAAAAAAAAGTGTCTTTCAAAGGTGAATTATTTCACCTGAAAGGTATTTCTGTTTTTAACAAGAAATTGATGCTTTCATAAACCAGGCACTATGTTTAGCCAAAACCTATTATTTCCCCTCAAAAACAAACTTTACTGAAAAAAATGCCCTTACCTACCCCCTCCTTTGATTTTTTTGACCATTGACGTCTACTAAAGATATTACCAGGAAAAAATACTTTTAAAGATGCTACTTTTTCCCCATAGAACCTTTTCAAGTCTTTAAACATACAAACTCTTTGACAGTGTTTTATCATCTCTTCCTTTCATATTTTCCCTGAATTTTCTAAAAGACAAAATAAGTTCTAATTTGTATTTTCATTTTCCCATAACAAGCTTTTTACTCTTGGATGTCAAAATTTTTTTTTGAACATGGTATATTATCCACTATGCAGATTGTCATTATACATTTCAAGGCCATAAATCAAAAAGCTGTTTAAATAACAACATTAATACTAAGAAGACACTGCAAATATATGACAGGGTTTTGCCTGACCTATGGTCATTAAAAATGCAAGTTTAGATAATCTGTCTTTGCTGATCCAAAAATAATAAAAAGCAATGACTACATTTTATAATGTCTTTCCTAGTATGATATACTCAATATTGCTGAGTGGGACTAAAATAAAAATAAATCCTTAAAGGACTTCAGTAAAATATCTGACATGGTATCACATGGGAAATGAGTTTAGTTGAGGAGCATATGGATTAATGGTAAAGCCAGGAAGAAAGAGAAAGGGCTAGTACTGAAAAATGAAACATCAGATTGGAAAGAGCTCAACAGCACAGCTCTTCAAGGACCAATTCTGTTCATTTTTTTTAAACAACCTTGGTACAAAGAAGAATGAATAAATCAAATTTACTGATAACACAGAGCAGGAATTAACTCTCAGTACTAAGGAGGAGTATATTATACATAAAACTGGATGGCTTTGAGGAAACTCCAATAACGCAGCCAGGCTAAATTTCAGGAATGCAAAGAGCAAGGCCATTCATGCATTTGAAAATCACAGTGAATTTTTTTTTGCTATTGCTTGAAAGTTAAGCTCTTGGAAACAAAGAGCAGAGAAAGACCTTGGAGCAGCCCTTATTCTCAGGATGTCTCCAAGCCATGGATACAGCATGATTGCGAGAAAGGTAAATACAGCCCTTACATGCATGAGGCAAAATACACCTGTATTCAAGTAATGCTAATGCATATCAGAAGAGGCCATGGAGAAGAGTCATTACAGAATTAGGATGTTACTAGGGAAATGGGGAATATATTTTAAAAGACAGAACAGAACTTGGCTTTTTTAGTCTAGCAAAGAGGTCTGAGAAAGAGTATAGTTCTTCAAAAATTGCTCTACTAATTAGCACTTTTCTTCTGAGTTTTAAAAGTAAATTTATCAACAAATAGCTTATATCCATTTTATTCTTATTCCAACAACAGCCTTTAACCTAAACTTAGTTTTCTTTTCCTAAGTGTTCTCTCTACCACGGCCGCTTAAAAAGACTTCCTAGATTTAAGAGGGGTCTTGATCTGTTTTGTGAGCAGGACTGGACTTGAAAATGCAGACCCTTTCTAGTGCTATGCTACTCAAGGCCTTTATGCTCAAAGATGTATTTTTGAAAAGGAGAAAAAATAATATATGGCAGCAAAAGTTGGTAGTTTATCAAAATGCACAGTTATAATGTATATGCGAGGACTTCTTGAGGACCAGAGTCTGGGAAAAGGCAATGAAAACAGTGTCTGATGCAAAATGGATGGGTGTATTTTAGGCAATATCTAATTACAATAGCAAGGGATTGTCCACTAACTTTTGGAAGATCAACACTTAGATGAACATTCCAACTTCTGTAAATACTCTGCCCTCAGTAGATAACTTCCCATTTGCCCAGAACAACTCATTTGATTAATGTTTCTGAGCATTACTTAAATGCTCAGAAACATAAATAACTTAAATATCTCTCAGTGGTAATCATACTACTTCAAAACGAGTCCCAAAATATCAGTCAACTCAGCCAACTCTGCTGTAAAAAGAAGCAAAACTGGCACTTCAGCAATATAAACAGAACATCTCTGTCCAAAGCCAATATATAAAAATCCAAAATTTGAAAAATCCTAGTTGTCTTTTGAAAGTGTTTGTTCTTAGAACTTTATAAACAAACTTTATAAACAAACTTTATAAACAAAAGGAATGGCAATATGAAGATACGCATGGAAAATGAATACACAGAAAGAAAAGTCTCTTTATCAAATGCTTTGAATTACTAATGACTCCAGACATGGCTGAACAATCTTATCTCTACACAGTCAAGGCCCCTTTTGATGAGTAGTATATTTGAAGATTCTTGGTGTAGATGTGCTTTCTAGATAGATAGATAGGCTATAATTGTCTGTTTCAGCAGCACACTCCCCTTATCCACTTTCTCAGTTAGTTAATTAGCCTTATCAATTTCAATTTACAAGATGCAAGTGGCAAAAGACAGCTAGTAGATCAGGCTAGCAAATTCACCAGAAAACTACATAAAGAATATTTCTATCCTAGCAAATTGTATCTAACTTAGCAAAATGAGACTAGTACAGGGATATAAACAGTTTTGATAAATGTCTTGCAATAGAGAGGTGAGCTTTTCTCTCTAGAAAGAGGGAATAAGAAAAACCTTGGGAAAATGTTAGTGGAAGAACAAAAGCATATAGAAAGCCTTAGGGCATACATTTAAGCAACAACTAGGGAAGGCCACAGGAACAGTGACAATCTGGAAAAGACCCTCAGGTACGTGAGCAAACTTCAGAGGGATCATGAAGAGCTCATGATGCAGCTGGTCAGATCAACAGAGAAGTTTGCACAGGGGCACAGCCGCTTCACTCCCTCAGCGCCTGTCTTCATCCTCTTACAAGTGGATAGTCACCAAGAGAGAGTGCACAGACATGGTCCTCAGGAGGACTTGCAGGATATTCTAGCTCAGGTGTTACAAAGCAGAGAAAAGAACACCCAGCATCAATCCCCCAGCTCCCAAAGATAAGTCCGGCACCATATGCCGAAACCAAAACACTGGAAAAGTGAAGAGCAGTTGGTGTTAGTCAGGGATGGGTGGACAGTCTCTTTCAGACTGTGCTATTTGACAAACAGACTACTCCAACTGTATGTCTATTCAAAATCAGGAGCCAGAAGTTTAACTCAGTAATTTTTAATGTCAGATTCCAATCCTTTTTCTCTGCATTCTTATTTTAAGTTTCTGAACCATTATCTGAAAAACAAACAACTAAAGTATTCATGAACCCCTTCCTGCCAATTCCTTAGGCTTTTATAAGAGCCAAGAGAAGGGTAGGAAAGCACTGGCAACTGGAGAGATGTCCACCTCTTCTCATCTGTCCAGTATCCTCTCCTCAAGAATATGAAAAGGACATATCACTGCATACTTACAGCTTATTGCTGACCCACACCAGTATTAATCTTACCTTATTTTTAAAACCATTTCCTTGCAATTAAAGATTGTGATCAAAAACAGTTGTCAAAAACAGTAATTGCAGAGCCAATGAAGCTCCAGATTCAAAGCCCACTTTCATGGATCAGACTATTAGATAAGCTGACAGTTTTTTCCTCTGTTCAGAAAACAACCCAGGAATATTTACCATATACTTCCTATCATGCAAATCAACATAACTTGATTTACAGTAAAAAGACCAACACAGATTTATACTGGTTTTGATCACACACAGATTTTTTGGAGTGATTGTAGTTGGTTCTGGAAACAGGATACGAAAGATGCTTTCTGGTTAGGGACTTCATTAGTTAGCATGAGAGAAAAATAGTCTTTGATGAACAGATGGAGTAAAAAAATGGCTAGTTTTACTACACATCAGCTCTCTATTCTGGTATAGTTTACAGTACAAGGGCACACTCATTTTGAGCACAGGGTGTTGGGACTTCTTTCTCAAAACAGAAATAAAGCCTTAGACTGTTCTAAGCATCGTAAGACATTACAGCTTCACTAAGTGCCTAACTCCCGGGATGGGTTACATCTATAGGACACACCATTTGACTACACACCTGCCAGATACATATCAGATTATCTAACTCCTGTAAAACAGCACCTAAGAACTCTGATGCTAGTCTGGTTCCCTAAGATACAAATATAAGAACAAAACAATTTACTTCATCTTCCATATTCTTTAAGAAAACAGCCCAAACATAGGTTGTTATACAGATAGGTAGTGGACTCAACTATTTTATTCTGTGCTGGAGACATAAAAAAGCAGCTACCATGATACATGAGCCTGAAGGATGATGAAGCTCAAAGAAGCAATAATACTTGCAGTGGGCTACAGGAATGCCCTGTCACCCCTTAGGTAGACCATGGCAGAAAGTCTGCATAATGATGAAAACAACAAAGAAGGGCAACATTGCTGGGTCGTTGCTTCTCCTCAAGTCTGCCCTGACTATATAAATCTCCAAGAACAGCAAGACAAATTGCTCCCTTAACCTGAAAAACAGCAACTCCTAGCTCTGCAGAATGCTATCTTGCCTTACACAGAAACAACAACTTGTGTGAGGATCCCTTAACTTGGCACTGCATTATCTGACACTGAATACATCCGGCACCAACTCTAAAGGTCAGTCCTGCCTTTATGTTTGTTAAAGAGGAAAAAGACTATACCGTCTTTCCCACAGATTGAAGCATACTAAAAGCATATACAGATATCAAAAAGTTCTCTCCATAACACTCAGACAGTTGCTGTGTCTCATAGCAGCAACATTTCACAAAAATAGTCTTCTGAATGAGAAAATATTTTGCATCACTACATAAAAACAGATATAATGACCGAATGACGCCTGCATCAAACAGTCTATCACATGATAGTTGCTGGATTACTCCAGCAACTCATACTCAACTCAGATTGTGGAAAAGGCCTCGGACTGGAAAGTGACGGAGATTCAAGAGCATTCATGCAAGTGCTGGAATGAAATACTGAAGTGAAACATCCTCATGGAGCAAGATGAAGTGTACTATCCTTCTACTGACAATATCTGGAGGGGAAAAAAAACAAAAGTCCAGGTGAAAGAACGACAAATTTAAATGACATCTTCTACAGAGTGCCACCATAGGAATGCAATGTTTCTAACATTCCTTATAGAACATTCACTAGACATATCATCCTGTAATATGCAAGTCCTTGACTGTCCAAGAAAGATGATGTCAAAAAGGAAATGCTATAATGCTATCTATGACTTAAATCTTCCTTGTAAAAATTGTACGTGTTGCATTAGAGCATAATGAAGAAGCTTTCTTAGGAAGGCAGAAGTTCTTGGGAGAAGCATGCAGTATTATCAAAATAGGATATAAAATCCTATGCAACCTCTGCTTGGGAATAATATATATTTGTTTCTCTCTGTAGTTAGCAAAACTGGCTGTTTAAAATGTACTTGGGAATTAGAATCAATTTGATGCCATACGTAACAAAATGTACTGAGCAAGACAGTACCTCTGAGCAGGTCAGTTCTTTATTAAGGCTTTGTCTTCAGACTTTGTAAAACCAGAATATCTCCCAAATACAACAGTTCTGCTTTAAAAACAAAGTACTTGATTACAAGTCACTGACTTGATTAGTCAGTCTGGGTATTCAATACATTTTTAAAAGGGTTAGGCTAATTTTTTTTTCCAAACTTTTAATGCCCGATGCTCACTACCTAAATACAGAAATATTCAAAGTTCCCAGACACAGTAAAAATAGCAAGGTTTCAAACTGTCAGAAGGGAAGCTATGCTGTTCTGCTAAGACTACGAGTATGGCAGACACTTCTTTTACTAGAGTTTGCAAGCAGAGCTGTTCAACTTACTGCACAAAGCTTTTGTGGGATTGACTTGTTGTCCTGCAAGCAGCTGCAGCAGCTTCTTGATGTCTATGCGTGCCTCAGCCATGCTTTCCAGATCCTTGCCTTGGGCAGAGCTTGGACTTTCATCGTCTGACACTACAAGTATAAGAGTACACTTAATCAAAACCTCAAAAGGGATTTCAATATGTGAAAGGACACAGCTGACAATGAGTGAACATCTGATAATTTAATGTGGGTCTCCCTCTTTGGAGGCCCTACACAGCCCTGGCAAGTCAGCTTTAGCTGACCTTGTGTTTCGTTTGCAGACTTCAAAGCAGCAATGCTATTTTGTAATTAAGTACTGGCAGAAGGTGAGTATTGTTACCAGCAGCACATCTAAGTAAGAAGAGCAGCCAAACACAAAAAGCAGCAAATATGCCAACTTACCCCAGGGAGGATTTCCTAAGTCTTTAAAATGTGTTGTTACAGACACTAAATCGGTTTCTATTTTCAAGTTCATTTCTCCACTCAAGTTTGCTTCAATCACCTGAAATATAACCCATCTCAATTTTAGGCAAGCTGCTTTTGCACTTCAGGATTACAGAAGGATAAACTACTACCTAGTTCAAATTCAAACTCCCAGAAGTGCTTCAGTGAACTGACAGTTCAATTGCTTTTTGAACAGCTACAAAATGCATCATTCTGAGGTGAAGGACCCTTGATCCACTTCCCTGAAATTATGGGGAAAAAAAAAAAAGAAATGCAATTGCTCTCCCATACCTTCAAAACATGTACTAGCTTTGGGAATTTCCTGTGCTAAAGAAAAAGCTTTAGAAATAAGAGGCATAAACAGGAAAATGGGAATTTTGCTGAAATTGCTGATTTTTTTCTCCATCTTTTTCCATAAAGAGAAAGGGGTGCATATACACTGTCCACACACATGCACAGAAAATTTGATGCATTAAGAGCGGATCTGCAGTTGCTGTGCTGCTCTACTTGAAAACTGCTAACAGCTGCAACAGAGTAGTAACTTCAGAAAGTATTTTGGACTGACAGAAATACCCTGGACAAGTGTTGAAAGACTTCAAAGTCCATCCTGACAAAATTTCCAATCATAAGGAAACTATCTTGATTGCAAAAATGACAGGCAGATCAGAAGATTCCTACAACACATCTAAACTCTACTTTGTGTGATTTTAAGTATTCTCAATAATTTTAAAATGCTCATTCTTATAAGCAGAATTTCCTAGGAATGGGAGATCCCTGTACATGAATGCTCTCTCTCTCTCTCTCAAAAAAAAAAAAAAAGGGGCACATTACTATTTAAAAGAACTTCTTAGCCCTTTTTCAGTACTGATCTGGACCAATTTTACTAGCAGGCCACAGATGATAGAAATATTTACCTGTGACACTTGATACTCTTCTTTGAAAATAAAAAAGGCCTACCAAAGAGTTGGGAACTAAAAGAAAAGAGGGAAAGTGGGAGGGGGAAGAAAAAAATAACACGTGTAAAAAGAGGGAAAGATGCTGCAAGGACACATACTTAAAAGCTTTTCAGATGAGACTTGCCTGAACTTACAATGTAATTGCTGAGGTTCTTCATTCTCTCTACCACACTCTTCATTGTTTTTAACACTGGCAGGTAAATACTGACCTAGAAAGACGCAAAAACTGCATTCACATGACTATTGCACAAGGGGATGCAATGCTCACTCTCCCTTCAATTCTGTCCTTAGGATGCCCTCCTCTGCTACTCACTGAGTGCAGACAGCACACCATTTAAATCAGACTAGAAAATGATCTCGAATAGAGGATCTGTCTTCCCCATTGTACCACTTGGTCATTGCTCTAGCAAGTACTTCAGACATTAAAAAATCCAAGTTACTTATCCTTCTCCAATTTTGTCTGTACCAGAAGACCTGTCCCAAGGCTGTATGCAAAATACAAGACGCAGACAGCTCTTGCAGATTGAGCTCCCATGTTATGTCACTCATATCTATGTTACCAAGCAGTTAACACCAGTCCAGCCAACAGACAGAAGACACTTTGACAACAAAGAGAAGACAAATGTCCAGGAGAAACAATTTGCACTCCTATGCAACTGCATTCAGCTTTTGGTGAGGCACCAGGATCAGCACACTGCCAGTAAAATCTGCCCTCAGTGCTCTACTATATATCAAAACAGGTAGAGAGTACACAAAAGCCAGGCAGAAACATAACTGTTGTCTAACTCCGCTAGGCGAGCCATGAATTTCACACAGGCAATACTTGGGCCACATGGAATAACACCTAAACAGATGAATGGTATGAACCAGTCACAGGCACATCTGTGCCACAGAAGTCCTTTCCTCTTTCCTTCTCACATTCAAACTATCAACAGCAGGTAAAAGCTGTTGTAGAGTGCCTGGGCTCTCTTGTAATGATGAAAGCCATCTCCTAAGCTGACCAGCTTTTCCATTTTGCCTTTCCATCCCTTTCCCAATCTGTGTACCAGCACATCTCTGCACTACCGTCCACTCACAACTTCCCCAGTCTGCAGAGGCGATGAAAACAGATACTTACATCGAAATCTGGTACACTGGGCTCTCTGAAGTCACTCCATAATCTTCTAGGAATAACCCCAACTGGAATGTCATGTGTCACAATTCGACTGGTGCTTGACAAGGATGGCTTGAATGAGAGACAAAAAAATATTGCAGATAAAACACAAATACAATCCTGAAAGCCAGGATTATCAGCCCTACTCTGGGAAAGAAATACAAGCATGCTCACAGGCTCTGCTCCAGTTTTACACAGGTTCTGTGCTATGAAGTGGATTGCCCTTTTGCATAAGGAAAGACTTGCGAGACATCTGTCACAAGCACCTAGGAGCTATCTTCAGAGCTAAGCAGTTCAGAGGTGCTAGCACAGCAAGCTCCAAGAATACAGCCGTTTGGAATGGACCAGTGGGAAAAGCAAAATGAAAACCAACAGCTAAAGACTACATTGAATCCTCCTGCACTGGTAAGCTTCAAAGAGAATGCAATCACACAAGAAGGATTTCAGGGTTCTCAAGGAAGGAGAAAAGGTTTCAGGTCACAAAGATATCAGGAAAAGGTACCTAAAGCATGCAACTTGCATTCTTGCTCTGTCTCTTCACCTTTTTTTCAAGTGCTTTTAGTTAATGACAATAGAAGTACTCTTTGCACTTACTAGCTCCACAGCCACTGTGAGACAGGGACAGTGTTTGTTAGTCAGCTTGATCTTCACTGTCTTAGCATTCTGGGCTGTTTTTAATGCTCTCGACAGGTTCTCAGGCACCAGTTCCAAATAGATTTCATTGTGTTCTGCAGCAACACCCTCCATCTGGAACTCATCAAAGAAATTTCCCTGGAAGGTGAGAAATAACATAAATGAGATAAAAAATCTTAAGTTTAAAGCTGAACATCTATAGCATGCAGTTTTCCTTCACGCTATGCAAGAATGGATATAGGCTGCATTGGGATGAAAGCCCCTTGCGAGACAGAAAACAAAACTGAAACCAAAACACGGCCAGAACTATTGAATTCAGTCCTTCGCTTGCCACTCAACATTTCTCAACATGAGTGATGTGACAGGGTACTGTCCTTTTCCGATTCTGATGCTGGGTGAGCCCCAGTGATGCAGAGCATGCACACAGGACAGCCAAGAAAGAGAAGGCACCTGCCTTGCAGAGGCAAAAAGCAGCCCTGGAAAACTGGGCATCTTCAGCAACGAGGCATGACTTGAGACACCAGGTATACCCCAGCTAAGCGCTGCAGGAGCAGCCCAGCACACAGGACACAACCTGGCCCATCACTGGCAGTACCGGCACCCACGCTCGTGACTCCCGTGTGCACCTGACACAGCTCACACCACACGCTAACTCCTCCGTTGGCCACTTTATCCGAGAGGATGAAATACAGCTTGTCCTCCGCCAGCCGCAGGGTGCACGTCTTGGCCAACCGCGCCACCGTGTTCACCACCCCTGCGGGAAACAAAACCTGTTTTAGCAGGCTCGGTGGGACTGCGCGCGCACAGAGACGGACGGGGGGGCTGACGGGCCCTCCCCGCGACCACAGCATCGCCCCGCCGAAGCGCCCGCCACGCGCTCACGGCTGAAGTGGTTGAGACAGGCGAGATCCACGATCTTGGCCCGGAAGCGCATGATGGCGGCCACGGCGCGCGCCGCTCCCGCCGCAACAGTAACGCGGCGCCACCCCCGCCGGCTGCTCCGCCTCGGCCCCGGCCCCATCCCGGCCCCATCCCCGCCCCATCCCTGCCTCCGGTCCCGCCTCCGGGCGCGCAGCTTGGACGCGGCAGGAGGAGCGGGCGGAGCTGAGGCAGGCGCGGGTGGGGAAAGGAGAAGCTCGGGGCGGGACTGGGGGTTGGACGCCTCCCCCACTGCACACCCACTCCGCATTCTGCACACGCTAATGCAGCGTAGGGGCGAACCCAGCCGGAGACACCAGCTCCCGCACTCTGTGCCAGAAGGAAAAAAGGTCTGGAGGGGAGGTCTGCTGTGGCAAGGAGTGAGGGTGATGGAAGCAGGAAAAAAGGTTTGGGGAATATTTCCATTTATGCTAGCCATGAAGGTAACACTGAGAAAACCATGGGGAGCAATGTGAGAGGAGTGCAGCGAGAACCTCCTCTGGCAGGCAGCCCGAAGGGATAAGAAACTGGAAGAGCGGTTGCTCTCTGTTGTGGACCTAGCAAAACCCTTCGCTGCTCTCCCACTGCCTTCCAAGTTCGAAGGAGGGTAACAGCAGGCTTCCCACGCACTGGCCAGGCCAACAGGAAGCCCAGGCTTCCAGAGTCTGTGCTTCCAGGAGCTGGGTTACAAGGTGCCCTGGAGAACTGGTTATCACATCAGCAGCACGTGTGAACATGGGCTGCAGAGACTCTCCTTCCAGCTCCTACCAGAAATGCTATCTGGACCAAGAGGAATATGAGCTTGTTATCCCATTGTGGGAGCGTGCCCAGTGCGTTGAGTCAACAAGCACGCTGAGCTGGAATCAGCACCAAGGTCCTTACTTAATTCTGTGCGATTCTTTCAAAAGGAAGCAGACTCAAAGGGGGGAACATGTTCTATTTATTTTCAGGCAATTATAAAAATTTCTACTTGCTAGTGATAGGTTAGTTTGCTTTAATATTTTCTTATCTATATGAGCATACATGTTACATAGGTTCCCATGTTTCAGGTACTGGGGGAGCCATTATCTCATATTCCTGGGTGTGTTCTTGACTATGTTAGTGAAGTATAAACATGCTTAGGTTACTTTGGGTTGTTTGCAGCTCAGTTCTTCTTGTGTCTAGGTATGTGCAGGCCTTGTCTTCTACATGCAGTTACTAAGCTGCATATTTCATTTTCTTATCCCAAGGCTTTAAGTTCAGAACCAATGAAATTCCCTTTGTGAAGTGAATCATTGATGAGTGAGCAAAGATTTAGCATCTGAAAATGCACAAAGATATGCTAATGTGGCAAGGACATGGGGTGGAAACAATATGTGTTTCCCAAAAACAGCAAGAAAAGGGAGGTGAGACAGTCTTGCAAAGGTATGGCAGTCCTATCTTGCTGGCTGTGCAAGAAGTAGTAGGTCTTATGGAAGTTGCCCAAACATTCTGGAAGGATCAATTCATAAGAGTGAGCGTGGCGCGGTCATGCATTCTCGTCCTAATGGTATAAAAGTCAAGGTTCAGCTGAGCAGGGATCAGGAACACCCGACCAACTCCTTTGGCTGGACCGTGAGTATCCCTCACCTCCCCTTCTTCTGGGACATTGAGCTAAGCCAATACCCATAAGGCTGTGAGTCCCCTGTACATCCAGAAAGAAGAAAGATGCCAGCATTTGTCAACTCCTTGCAAAGTTGAGAGCCCTCTATACACTTAGGGAAGAAATGCTCTAGCATTTTTACTGGAACAAGCAGCATCCTCTAGTGTGTTGCACTAATTGCCGGTTGCTAATTACTAAGCCTATTCCCTAATTATGCTGGTTAATTGTGCTGGTTAATGGTGAATGTTGTTATCACAAAGATTTTGTGCTGCTGAATAAAGTTTATTGGTTGATGCTTCTTTCAATTATTTTACTGTCTGCCTTAACAAGCTAGTGTGAGAGCAACCATGTTCATTCAGTTCAGTTGTCTGCCAGAGACTCAGCCTCAGAGTGCGGAGGCAGCTTTTCTCACTTAGCCTGGGGAAGGCACCATGCTGTAAGACAAGGGCTGAACCTGCACGTTGACTTTTGTTGCTGCTCTGGGTACCAGACCTTTCACTGCAGAAGACCTAATGAGACATGCTTAGTG
This sequence comes from Crypturellus undulatus, assembly GCA_013389825.1. Classification (NCBI taxonomy): domain Eukaryota; kingdom Metazoa; phylum Chordata; class Aves; order Tinamiformes; family Tinamidae; genus Crypturellus; species Crypturellus undulatus. The sequence continues at coordinate 343,280 of VWPW01031427.1, forward strand.
GAGGGATAGGTAGCAAACTTGACTCTGGCTATGCTGCTCCTGTCTAGGCTTGTCAGGGCAGGCAGACACACTGAGAACAAGGGAAGGGCAGGGAGCACTCTTTTGGCACTCCACTCCAGCCAGGACGAGAGTGACTCCTGGTCACAGGGAGAGTCTACACACGAGGCTGCAGTGCTGCGTCTGAGGAAACATTGAGAGCACACACAAGCAAGTGTTGAATCAACCTTCCTGAGATGTGGAGACATGGGAGAGGGATATTTGGGATTCAGAGGATGAGGAAAGCCCTCCAGTGCAAGAGGCCACGCTGATGAAGGAGGTAGCTGTGGTGGTGGTTAGAAGACCGATACCTGCATAGTGGGAAGGCAGGGAAAATTGCCAGATACAAAACAGCATGACAGGAAGCAGGACAGAAGGCAAAGATTTGGCAAAAGTGAGCAGTAGCATGGCCTGTGTGGTGCAGGATTGGGACCTGAGGGTCCTGTCACTTTGTCACACCATGAGGCGTGAAGTGGGTCAGGATAAGAAGGCCCTGGCCAAAGGCTGGAGCAAAGGCTGTCTGATGATGAAGCGTTGGGCAAGCTTACGAATGAGGAAACTGGCAGCCTGTGAGCATCTCTGAGACAAGATCAGAAGGCACCTCCTTAGACTACCAGGGCCCCCTTTCCCCAGGAAAATCTGTTAAATGCCCTAACACAGTACAGGAAGTGATTCCAGCCACACATCCTATCTTCCACCTGCTGTGTCAGCAGGAAAAAAAGTCTGCACGGGAGCTTGCAGGGTCTGCTGTGATGAGGGAGGGTGATGCAAGAGGAGGAAAAAGCTTGACGAACACTCTTATCTATGCTGTCCGTGAAAATAACACTGAAAGCTGGTGGGGAGCAATGCAAGCACAGTGTTTGCCCACATGCAGCAAGAACCTCCTCCAGAAGCCAACCTGCATCACATCATTCAGGCAGTAAGCAACAAGGGACAGCAGCTGCACTCTGGAATGGAGCTGGCAAAATACCACTTTGCTCTTCTGCTGTCCTGAGAGTCCACCAAAAATTTCCCCTTTCCATTTAAAGTAACGCTCTCCCGCTTTCCCCATTTTCCTCCTTCTCCAGCAATGGCCCATGGCTATATGAGAAAAACACTGGAAGGACTGTGGGAGGCCTGAGGGTGGCATCTTAATTATGGCAATGAGTCGATGAGAGGTCCAAGAACAATGTCAGGAGGTGCTGTCTAGGACAGCACATTTAGGGTTGAAATGACAGGAAAGGCACATCATCACAGCTGCATCACAGCACATCATCACAAATCTAGCAGGACTTCTCATTGTAGGCCGCTCTTTCTACTGGTTCAGGTGCTCGGTGCACCCCCTTGTCCTATCTGCAGTTTTTCTTCAAGAAGTGGAAGAAGCACGTGACAGTGCTGCCGTGGGAGGACTGCTCAAAGATGGTGCAGGAGCTCTACTCTAACCGCAATTTTATCAAGGGTTCCAGAGGTGGGGGGCCAGCAGGGAGGATGGGGCATTTCGTTTGACCCACGCCAAAGCCCCCAATGTAGTTTTGGGGCAAGGTTCATTAAGGTAAGAGACTGAGAGAAAAACCTGCTTGGAGTTCCTATTCCAATGTATTTTAACAGTGAAACAACAATGAAACATTGAAAATGGTCTCTAGATAACAAACCGTGCAGGAGTTTACAACTATTTCCCTTCTATCCATAACACAGAGTTCAAATTATGCTATTTCACAGTCTGTGTCCAAGACAAAAAGTGGAACAATGCTGCTCAATCCTCCTTGTCCACAAAGAGGGATCATTCTTCTGCTGAGCTATGGCCCCACTCCTCTCTCTTCAGAAATCCACAGCACGTTGATTCCTGAGACACCAAGATTGATGCATCTACGAAAAGAACTCCTGAGTCACAAACCAGCAGCAAGTTAAAGCTTCTTTTTACATCTAATCTTTATTACAAGAAAAACTTCTTCATCTTCAACAAGAACAAAGAAAAGCCCAAAATGTTTCCTGTGTGCTCGTGTGCACCCAATTTACACATTTCTGCAAAACGGCTGCCATTTGCACTAAAGCACAAGGAGGATTTTAATTCCATCACCATCGCCCCACCCTGGCAATGTCATGGCATTTCAGCACCGAAAGCTGCTGCTCAGCTCTCTCCGGCAGCACCACAGGACTCAATGGGCAACACTTACCCGAGCATGCCCAATTCTTTATGATGTACAGAAACATGAGCAACGTGTGGAGCATGTTGTTTCTGCCCGGAATCCAAGGGAGAAAAGAACTTGGGATTGAGATCTGCTACACCAGTAGCCATGGTCACATGCTGTCCGTATCTCAGGTAGAATTTCCAACCTTTTTGCAAGATATATAGAAAGTGCAATGTGCACCACGCTGGCCCATAAATAATCTGAGATGAGGAAAAACTGTAAGAGAGACCTTGCAAAATGATGCTACAGTCTGGGAGTTTGCCTGAATACTTACATCTCAATTAGTCAAGGAAATTACCCAGAAATTGAAGACCAAGTCACAACCAAGGGCTCAATATAAGACTAAAATGTGTAGGAAAAATCTGGTATTTTGGTATTGAGGCTAGCTGGTTCCCTCCACAAACTCCTCTAGGCAAGCATGAGGCTTGTTGGCATTGAGAAATAACAATTCACGCTAGAGTTTATAGAAATGAGGAATTTAGCAGAAGTCAAATACACAAAAAAGTACTTTCTGCACTGAGCCATTCTACATATGAAATTTCCACAGATGTGGCTAGTTACATAAATAAATAAATAAATCCAATATAAATTAGGTCTGGTGAAGATTTCCTGGCAGCAGAACAAACCTAACGCAATCCTACCTGGGTCAGGTCATAGACATGGCGGTGGTAGACCAGCTCCTAGTGGGCTGGGTTGATGCTGCTCTGGTAGACGCAAAATAGATTTTCACTTGTCATGTCTATGAATCAAAGTTTTAAAAGAAAAGAGGATACTGATGTCATGCAAGTGGTAAAGAGCAGCTAAAGAAGCAACCCAAGAATGCCAGTACCTGGTTTATCTGGTGTCTGAATGAAGTGTTGCGAAACGAAGGTTTTGCCATTGGGATATGTGAGGCTAGGTGGCAGTCGGGAGCCCCGGCAAGTGCAGAAGATGCGCATAAGGATCTGTGCAAACAATCCCATAGGTTTGTGCTGGAAAGTGCAAGAAAGATGTATTTTGCACCAGCTTGGAGATGCCCACACTTCAGTGGGCATTTCCAGTGCACCGGATGGAAGAATTCAACTAATTAAATCCTTGTTAATATTATATATACCTAGGGGAGTTAATTTTACAAGGTCATTTTTATTTGTAATTAGTAAAGGGATTGAATATGACACTTTTTGCCCCAGTCTTAGTGAAATGAAAAGTAAAACTTCTGAGAACATTCCCAGGCCCAGACCACTCCATTGCTATGAAAAGGGAAAGCTGTCAAAACAACCATTGCTGCTCCTTGCAAAGCAAGGAGCCCTGCTGGGACTGTAGTCTGTCTCAACTGTCTGGAGTATCTGGCAGCAGCGATGCTCTTTCCAGCTAAGCAAAACGCTTCCAAGTCAGGAAGGGCATCATGTACCTCTGATCCATTCAGCCAAGTGCTCCTGGTTTGGTGGAATACCCAAATATTGCACTATTGTGTACAGCATGAACTGAAGGGCCGTAGCTTGAGCAAGTGCTGCCTGTTTCACACTGCTGCCTTGTGCATGCAAGAGGAGCCAGTGTGTCACTTGCACCCACAACTCAAATCTGAGCATCCTCCCTTCCAAGGGGTTAACAAATGCAGTGTTACAAAGAGGAACCTGCTGCTTTGGTCTAGCTATTTCCTAAACTTAGAGCTAAAGGTCACATCTTAGACAGTGCCTCAAATACTCATTTCCCATCCCCTTAAAGCACCAGCTTTAAGGTGGTGCTTTACACCACCATCTCCCTTACACCATGAAAGAGAAACCCTGGGCAGGGCTGTGCAGGCACAAAGGACTCACTTGATGGGCTTGCATTGCGTAAGGAAATAGGAACAGAGAGAGTGTGAAAAAGGGAGGAATGAAAACCCATTTTAAAGAGCAACAGGAGAGAAGGGAGTTGAGTGCAGAAGAGGCCAGGAATGAGTCAGGTCTTCATATGCATCACAACAGATTTGGAGCTTGAGGGAAGACTACGACCAGATAAAAAAAAAAGTTGCCTGTGTTTAAATGCAGTGAATGGAGCTCTGCTCTTGGGCTTGATCTGCCCAGTGGAAATATGTGCAATTTGCCAATGGAAGGGATTCCTTCAGAGTTGCACTGGGAAATAGGAGCTACAACTCCAGCTCAGGGGAATGTAAAAGCAAACAAGCAAACAAACAAAAAACCCCACAAACAAAACTAGAATAATTCTACTATCTCAGATAGGTTATTAATCCTCTCTATTGAAGATATTCATAATAGATACTTGTAGTGATAGCTGGTGTTGGGAATTGCAATTTGAGGGGGATTTGAGAGAGCATTAGAAGAAATGGTCTTGGTTGGGGATAGGTTTGTTTGGGTTTTGTTTGTTTGTTGCTTTTTGGGTGGTTTTGGGGGTTTTTAGGTTTTGCAGGTATTTGTTTTTTTTTGTTTGTTTAATAGTCTATCTGAGATAGCAGAATTATTCTAGGTTAAGATAAATAAATAAAAAAAAACTTCTTACGTCTGTGATTTTAATAGAAAGAAAAAAGCCAAAAAAAGGAAAAAAATAAAGAAAATACCTAAAAGTAGGGGGGGAAATGAAAGCAAAAAGCTAAAAAAAAAAGAAGAAAAACAAAAGCTAAAAAAGCTAAGAGAGGGAGGAAGACATAGGAAATAAGCTTAGAAAAGGGTGAAAAGGGAAAAAAGACTGAAAAGGAGGGAGAAACAAAAAGAAAAAAGCTAGAAGATGAGGAAATAAAGAAAAAAGTGGGAGAAGAAAAAGGAAGAAAAAAGCTAAAAGAGGACGAAAAGAAAAAAGATAAAAAGACAAAAGAGAGGGAAAATAAAGCAAAATAGCTAAAAGAAGAGATAGAAGAAAAAACAGAAAAAAAGGAGGAAATGAAAGAGAAAAACTAAATATCTGAAAAAATGAAATAAAAAGCTAGAAAAGTGGAAAAATAAAAATCTAAAAATGGTGGAAAACCAAGAGAAAAAATATAAAAAGGGGAAAAAAAAGAAAGACTAGAATGCAAGACCAGGGATGGGGTTTCCACTCACCTGCATGAAGAGGATGCAGCACCAGGGTGCCTGTCAGCGCTGCCTTCATCATCTCCTTGGAGCACTTGTTGCTCTCATGGGCAGCCCTTAGGAGAACCCTGATGTAGCAGGACAGCTCCGTGATGGAGCCCAAGGTGGCGTCACCATCCACCCCACTACCAAGTTGCTCTGTGCTGAGATGCTGCAGATGGGCATGGCCATGGCCATGGAAGAGGGCGCCCGAGGCCGGAACACACACACCGTCCCCTAGGGTGATGCTCCTTGACGCCCTTCTGGCCAAGGCCATCTGCAGCATCTTGGCACAGAGCAACATGGCACTGAGGGCGGTGGTGACGAAAGCAAAGGAAACGACAAAAACGAGCTGAGATTGTCACCCAGATCTGTGCCCTTCTCCCCGGCCCACACACAGTGTAGGTTATTGCCGCATAGAATAGTTAAACTTCGCAGCACGGGGTGGGGAAAAAGCCATCTCTGCACCTCACTTCCCCTCCACACCTTGATTTTCACACCCACTGGATGCTGAGGTATTTTCTTTTTCCCTCACAGACAGCAAAGTCTCTTTTTTAAAGAGGACACAAATATGTATTAGATTATAGAGATGTATTAAATTATTCCAGATTTAAAGCTTTTCTTTTTTTTTTTTTGCCAAGGAGTAGACCAGACACCATCGTAGTGCATAAATGGTTGCATACTACTCTACCAGGACCAATAACTGAAGGAAATGCTATGGAGGACAAATTGACAATGGCAGCAGTACTGCTGTGCAGTTTTGAGCAAGCCTGATTACCTCCTGACTTCCTTCATCAAAATGCCTGCTGTGCCTGAAAAATTTCATCTGCTGTATCTAGTGGCTACATATCCTTTACCAGAGTTAGTGGTGAGTACAAATCAGGTTCATTGTCAGGGTCTATTTCCCTAGGATAAGAAGAATTGTGAGGTTCTGGTGGATCTACCTCCCATGCTCCTTGTGTTGGATTAGGTTGGATTGTGTTGGATTAGGTGAACCAGGATTGGGATTGGGATCGAGATCCGTCTTTTGCTCAAGTAACACCTGATGTATTAACACTATGTCTGCTAAAGCCAATCAGCTTTGGATTCATGGCCTTGCAGATGCCAAGTGCCAGTAATCAGCTGGCCCTGTGTCATCTTCAGCTACTCTCTGAAGTAAATTTCGCATGGGAACAGCAAAGGGAGGGACAGAGCGCTGTTCTTTCTCAAGCTGTACCATCTCTCACAGTGTCTTGGTTGATTTTCAGTCTGAAAGAGCAGTCATACACCCCGTGCATGTGGCCCAGGGAAACTCAAGAATGCTTGTGGTTCCCTGCCACCTGGGTTGTTCCCTGGTGCTTGGTGCCCCTACCTCAAGCATAAGCTCATCATTCTTCATGGAATGAAGCAACAAGGCCATGCTCCTGCTTCCTTCTTCCAAACCTTCTCCTTTGTGGCCAAATCCTGCTTCCCCACAAAGTGTCTTGTGTCTGGCCGTTTGTGCTGCCTCCCCACTTTGCAGGCCTTGGTCTTCTAATCCCTGCCACAGCTACCAGCTTCACCAGAGCTCTTACCCTGGAGAGTTTCCTCATCCTCTGAGCCCCAAAAAACCCTCTCCCAGATCTCCACACTCCGTGCAGGTTGGGGACAGGGAAAGCAAGCGTTGCCCTCTCTCAGTACTCTCTGGAGATCCTGCCCTTTCATTGTCTGAGCAGATGATAAAGCCTGCCCTGCACCATGCTTGCTCTTGGTTTCTTGCTGTCTCTTGTTTCCCCTGGGGACCTCAGTGTACTTTAGGGCCTCGCTGAGATCACACCGTGCAATGACTTGTGGCCTCCATTTCCAAGTGTGTGGTACTTCCTGCAACTCATGCAGCTTGCCTTAGAGAGTCTGAATTTCAGCAAGTGCTGCTCTGAAGCCCTCATCTGCTTGCCTCTGCTCATTCATTTCAGAACAAGCACTCTAGGTGAAGTTGGAGGTGCTGAGTGACTGGGGCCACCTGCCACCTTTGCGTTCCTGTCCATCAGGTTCTGGATCTTATCGGCATGGGCAGTGTAGATGGGCTTTCCTTTTTGAACTCTTGCATCACCCTCTCCCCTCCCAGACAACAACAGATGCCTTATTTCCTGTGTGTGCCCTTTTCCCTGCTGGCATAGCAAGTGGAAGATGGGGTGTGTGGCTGAGATCACCTCCTGTGTTCTGTTTAGCATGCTTAACTGATTTTCCTGATTGGGGTAGGGGACCCCAATAGTCCAAGCAGGAGCCTTCTGATCCAGTGTATCAAGAGGGGGGCTTTCCTTTCCTACACTGCTTGGAGAAAGGGCTCCCGGGAAGCCCCTTCTCAGGCCTCGTGTCAGGTGGGGCAGGTTTTATTGCCACCAGGACTTGCAACTCAATAGTCTGGGAGTTTGTGCGGAACAGCCTTAGGGCTCCGTGGCAGGAGGAGTTCGCCTTTTGCTCTCTCTTCTTTTTCCCTTCCCCTTTCTTGTAAGACTTTTCTTTGCCAGGCAAGGGCAACTGCTGTGAGCTGAGCATGCACCCTGAGCCATGGTCAAGAATTGCCAAGGATGTCTTGGAAGGAAAGGGACCTGTCTTGGCAGTTGCTGCTTCCCTCTTGCCCTGTGCTACATCTGTCAGGAGCACTACATTCTCCACTGGAGCCATACCCTCTAGTCTCAAGTACAAAGCCAGCCACTAACAAAGCCTTTATAGGGTGCTAGTGTGTCACAGGACCCATAGCCTTTGATCACTTCAAGCCACACTGTCCTGGAGTCACTGTCATGGCTTGCACATTATGGGACTCTGCCTTTCTATGCACATGATCACAGATACAGGCCAATACCTCCTCTCCCTCCGTGCAGGTCTTCCCTGCTCCATTGTCTTGTAGATGCTCACAGGCTTCCACCTTCCTCACTTGTAGGCTCACTCAGCACTTCATCATCAGGCAGGCCTCTGAAAAGTGCTCCTGCCTTTGACCAGGGACCTCCTGCTTTTGACCAGGGACCTCACGGACTTCACTGAGCCACATGGTGTGAAAAAAAGAGTACACGACCCTCAAGTCCTGATTCTGCACCACATATGCCATAATACTCCTTGGTTCATGCAGCTTGTGGATGGGGAGTGGGAAAGCAAGCGCTGCCCTCCCTCTGTAGTGCCTGGAGGCTCTACTCTTTTGTTGGCCTTACTTCTCCTGAAGCACTTACCTAGGCAGCAAAGTCTTCAGGAGCACTGGTCATGTTGCCACCAGAGGACACTCTCCCTGCAGTATGTTTCAGGGTAACAGTGCGTGGAGTGATTGCTTTCAGCAGTGTGATGAAGACGTGATGCAGGTTCCTAGAGAAGGACGAGCAGTACCTTGGCTGATTTTCAGTCTGAGAGAGCAATCATGCACACTTGTGTGGTGTACCCCCTGCAGAAGGAGGAAAGATCCATGATCAATGCACTGGAAAAGAAGAGGTGTGCTGCTGCCTGTGTGCTTGAGAAGGAGCACACCTCTTCGTTCTAGGGCCTGCAGAAGCAGCGTTTGTCTGCCTTCTATGGCCAAGAGAAAGACACTGTGGTCTCCTATTTCCTTGGAAAGAAAAAGCTATAATGCACATACTGGATGAAGATGTAAAGAGCGAAGGTCTGGTGTTTGCTCGTAGGCTAAAGTGTGAAAGAGCACTCTTGCCAGGGTATGCAAGAAGCGAAGGTCCATGTGCTGTGCATTGGGATAGGAGCAGAGGATTGCACGTGGCCTTGAACACAAGGCTCCCAGGTGTGTGTCCTGGGAGAAGTGANTCACTGTCATGGCTTGCACATTATGGGACTCTGCCTTTCTATGCACATGATCACAGATACAGGCCAATACCTCCTTAATAAAAGGCCAGACATACACACAGGGCAAGGGGCAAGGAAAAACGCGAAACGAAAAAGCCCGTCGCTGGTGTAATCGACGCACAAAAGAATAAAACTTAAAAGAAAACGGGGAATGGGTAAACCGCCAGCGGCCTCCCTTCTCGCGCGTCCTTTGATACCCACTGGACACAAGTTTTATTCCCCCCAACCCCGGGAGGAAGGGTGAGGCCCTTCCTTACCTCCCTCGGTGAAGCTCTCCTGGGACTCAGAGGCTTCGGCTGGAACCCGAAGGGGTCCTGAAGGAAGGTCGCTGGAACACTGCACTCCCAAGAGAGATCTGCTAGGCCGCGGTGATTGCCACCCAATATGGGTTCACACAGGGCCTACACGGGGTTTGCAGACAGAAACAACGGAGAGCCACCAAATCCACCAACCGGGACCTTTATTAACGGGGGGGGGGGGGGGGGGGGGAAAAATAAGAGGGGTGNCTCTTCTTTTTCCCTTCCCCTTTCTTGTAAGACTTTTCTCTGCCAGGCAAGGGCAACTGCTGTGAGCTGAGCATGCACCCTGAGCCATGGTCAAGAATTGCCAAGGATGTCTTGGAAGGAAAGGGACCTGTCTTGGCAGTTGCTGCTTCCCTCTTGCCCTGTGCTACATCTGTCAGGAGCACTACATTCTCCACTGGAGCCATACCCTCTAGTCTCAAGTACAAAGCCAGCCACTAACAAAGCCTTTATAGGGTGCTAGTGTGTCACAGGACCCATAGCCTTTGATCACTTCAAGCCACACTGTCCTGGAGTCACTGTCATGGCTTGCACATTATGGGACTCTGCCTTTCTATGCACATGATCACAGATACAGGCCAATACCTCCTCTCCCTCCGTGCAGGTCTTCCCTGCTCCATTGTCTTGTAGATGCTCACAGGCTTCCACCTTCCTCACTTGTAGGCTCACTCAGCACTTCATCATCAGGCAGGCCTCTGAAAAGTGCTCCTGCCTTTGACCAGGGACCTCCTGCTTTTGACCAGGGACCTCACAGACTTCACTGAGCCACATGGTGTGAAAAAAAGAGTACACAACCCTCAAGTCCTGATTCTGCACCACATATGCCATAATACTCCTTCTTGGTTCATGCAGCTTGTGGATGGGGAGTGGGAAAGCAAGCGCTGCCCTCCCTCTGTAGTGCCTGGAGGCTCTACTCTTTTGTTGGCCTTACTTCTCCTGAAGCACTTACCTAGGCAGCAAAGTCTTCAGGAGCACTGGTCATGTTGCCACCAGAGGACACTCTCCCTGCAGTATGTTTCAGGGTAACAGTGCGTGGAGTGATTGCTTTCAGCAGTGTGATGAAGACGTGATGCAGGTTCCTAGAGAAGGACGAGCAGTACCTTGGCTGATTTTCAGTCTGAGAGAGCAGTCATGCACACTTGTGTGGTGTACCCCCTGCAGAAGGAGGAAAGATCCATGATCAATGCACTGGAAAAGAAGAGGTGTGCTGCTGCCTGTGTGCTTGAGAAGGAGCACACCTCTTCGTTCTAGGGCCTGCAGAAGCAGCGTTTGTCTGCCTTCTATGGCCAAGAGAAAGACACCATGGTCTCCTATTTCCTTGGAAAGAAAAAGCTATAATGCACATACTGGATGAAGATGTAAAGAGCGAAGGTCTGGTGTTTGCTCGTAGGCTAAAGTGTGAAAGAGCACTCTTGCCAGGGTATGCAAGAAGCGAAGGTCCATGTGCTGTGCATTGGGATAGGAGCAGAGGATTGCACGTGGCCTTGAACACAAGGCTCCCAGGTGTGTGTCCTGGGAGAAGTGAGAACATGTAGAGCGTGTGTGCGACAGAAGGAGCAGATCTGTGCACCTTTCATTCAGGAGCTCGCACAACTGTGTGCAAGTTGTGCACAACCCGAGGAGCAAAAGTCTGCAGCATACACCCTTGCGAAGAAGCCCAAGTGTGTGTTTCATAACGTGCAGCAAGGGCACACGCCTGTGGGCTGGAAGATGGGGGAACTTCTGTGGTGTGACCCATTCAGAAGGAGGAAAACTCCACCAACTCTAATCGACTTAGGAAGCAGGGTTCCAGTGCCGGGGTGCTGGGAAGGAGCACACTTGTTCATTCTGTAGCCATGGTGAAGCAGTGTTTGTTTCCCTTGTATGATCTAAGAGAAAGCCACCGTGGTGTCCTATTTCCTTTGGAAGAAGAAACATTCCTCCTCATTCTGCATGAAGAGGGAAGGAGCGATCTGGTGCTTGAGCGTAGCCTAATGAGCGAATGAAGGCATTGAACAGAGCAGGCAAGAAGAGGAGATCCTCATTCTGCACACTGCCATGGGATCAGAGTGTTGCAGGTGGCATTGAACACATACTGAGAAGCTGATGGGCAGTATGCAAGGAGTGTTTTCCCACCTGCAGCAAGAACCTCATCCAGCAGCCAAAGTGCATCAAATCATGCAGGTGAGAAGCAAGCAGGGACAGTAAGTAAGTGAAGCTTACGTGCTGGTGGTACATGGTCAGTTCTATCCTCATGGGCAAGTGGCTTTGACTCCAAGCAGAAGCCCCAAGCATGTTTTTTGTGCAGAAAAAGGCAAGTAGAAGACTGGCTGGCCAAGTGGGACCTGTCCCTCTTTGCCAGCTCCATGGTGATGTGCAGGTATGTGCTCTGCATACTGCTCTTTGGTTGGTTGCTGGTGCTCCTCTAGCTTGTGGTGGACGCTGGGCCTCCACCACCTCTGCTGAATACTGCCAGGATCCCAGCTGTAGGTCCCATGATAGGCCCAAGGATGCTCTTTAGAGCAGTGAGGGCATCACAAGCGAAATACAACAAAAACAGCAAAGGGCAGGGGGAATGGGTTAGATAGGGGTAATTAAGGTGTGGCGCCAGAGAGAAAATCCTGCCTGGAATTCCTATTTCAATTAATTTAAACAGTGAAAAAGCAATGAAACATTTTAAACAGTGTCTAGCTAACAAATTGTACAGGAGTTTACAACTATTTCCCCTCTCTCCATAAAATAGAGTTTAAATTATGCTATTTCACAGTCCATGTCTAAGGCAATAAGTGGAAAAATGCTGGTCAGTCCATGTTCAGAAAAAGGGATCATTCCTCTGCTGAGCTGTGGCCCTGCTCGTCACTCTCCAAAAATCCACAACACGTTGATGTCTGAGACACCAAGATTGACATACCTGCAAAAGAGCACCGGAGTCACAAACCAGCAGCAAATTAAAGCTCCTTTTCACACCCAAACTTTGTTACAAGATCAAAACAAATGGATTTTGGAAACTGTTGTTGCTTTATTTGACAAGGACTTTTCATTACACCTCATTTTAAATAGAAAATAGCAATTAAAATATATTGGATTGGACAATTAGTTTTTTTTCAAACAGTCTGAACTTCTGTTTTAGGTCATCAGTGATAACTGGCAGCTCACCAAAATTTCAGTTCTGGTTTAAATACCAAACCTATCATAACACCCACCTAATATGTACTTTCCAGAGTCTTAAGATGTGGCTCCATTTACAAGATGTTTTGCATACAGAGGAATGCATCACATGTGTGTCAATTCAGATTTCTTACAGTCCATAGGCTTGATATTCAAAAGCTAAAAAGCCAAGGACAGCCAACTGTCCACAGCTGAAAGACAGTTCTGTGGGAATACACAGACATCCAACAGTAGAATCCAGTATTCAGAATTCCATAACTGAACAAAAGGAGGGTTTGCATTATACTGTAAAGCAGAATTGAATAGCAGGAATTTACAGAGGTAATTCAACTGGTCGTTTCTGTTGTAGTATTTCATTTCATGGCATAATTCTAAGAAAATGAAAGGGTTTTGTACATGATCAAACAATGCACAGAGCTTGGTGAGCTTATATTTCACCTCGTTAGTGCTATATAAATTATCACTAAATTGGTATATAACGTAGAATTACCACATTCTGGACTGTCCATGCATAGCTCCTTATATGTGAGAAGAAAACTCATTTGTAAGAGTGGAAAACTACCACTCTCAAATTCTAGTCAATGTAAACCTTATTCTACTCTTTTGACAAACAAATTTGATTAATGAGGTGTTCTAACATTCAGTGGGAAATATAAGCACACCATTGTGCAGCTCAGCTGATTAACAAAGAGAAATAGTATCTGTCAACAAAAAGCATTCTCTAAAAATCTATCTTATTTTTTTTCTGTTACATTAGAAAGTTCTTTCCCTAGACTGCAGTATAGACACAGAAAATCAAGAAATTATATCTAGCTATTCTGATTGCTAAAAATTCACTTCATTTTTGTTCTGCAGCTCTAACAGATTGGAAAATCTGGATCTGGATGAATTAAACTTGTCAAACATAAAACACGATTCTTGTTGTTAAACTAATTGGCCATCCAGTGAGATACATCCACACTCTCTTATCAGCAGAGTAATCTTATAATCCAATGACATTCAGCAGGTGGTCTTTTCTTATTCTTTCCTTGTTAGTTACACAGCCCACTGCATTGAATATGCTGGAGAAATTTCATGCCTTTCCTCAGTGTGTAGCATGTATATCTGGATTGCGCTGCAGGTCTCAGAAAACTGTCCAACTTTAGTTCAGTAAAGTAGAAAGCCTGATAATTCTGGTAGGACTCCTACATGATGTAGATACTTCTCTTATCGTCCGGCAGCTGTGACTCATATGATGGATGTGTCCAGTTTCTCAATGAAAAAAGTAATTAGAGGCAGACTGTGGAAGGTAAGCATTTGACATATATGACAGGATCATCTCTCAGGACAGCTATGAGTTGTCTTCACTTTTGAATCACTTGGAAAGCAATCCCAGCCCATTCTTTTTTGTTTTAGACAATATTGTTTAACATTATGTCCAATTTGTCATAGAATCATAGAATCGTTAAGGTTGGAATGGACCTCTAGAGATCATCTAGTACAACCCCCCTGCACACACAGGGTCACCTACAGCATGTTACACAGGATTGCATCCAAACGGGTTTTGAATATTTCCAGAGAAGGAGATTCCAGAACCTCTCTTGGCAAATTGATCCAGTGTTCTGTCATCTTCACTGTCAAGAAATTTTTCCTTAACTTCCTATGGAACTTTTGTTGCTTCAGTTTGTGGTCATTTCCTCTTGTCCTATCACTGGCCACCACCGGAAAGAGGTGGTCTGATCCTCCTCAGTCCCTCCTTTAAGGTGTTTGTGTATGCTGATAGGTCCCCTCCCTGCCTTCTCTTCTTCAGGCTCAACAGCCCCATCTCTCTCAGCCTTTCCTCATAGGGCAGATGCTCCAGCCCTGCTCTCATAGCTCTGTGCTGGACCCTCTCTAGAAGTTCCATGTCCCTCTTGTACTGGGAAGCCTAGAACTGGACACAGTACTCCAGATGCGGCCTCACCGGGGCTGAAGGGGAGAATCACTTCCCTCAACCTGCTGGAGATGCTCTTCTTAATCCACCCCAGAATCCCATTGGCCTTCCTTGCCACAAGGGGGCACTGCTGCCTCATGGTCAACCTGTCGTCCACCATGACGCCCAGGTCCTTCTCTGCAGAGCTGCTCTCCAGCAGGTCAGTCCCCAGCCTGTACTGGTGTCTTCGGTTATTCCTCCCCAGCTGCAGGATCCTGCACTTGCCCTTCTTGAACTTCATGAGGTTTCTCACTGCCCAGTTGTCTGGTCTGTCCAGGTCCCTCTAGATGGCAGCGCAGCCCTCTGGGGTATCAGCTACTCCTCCCAGTTTGGTATTATCAGCAAACTTGCTGAGGGAGTACTCTGTGCCTTCATCCAGGTCATTGATGAATAAATTGAACAGGACAGGACCAAGGACTGACCCCTGAGGGACACCACTAACTACAGGCCTCCAACTAGACTCTGCGCCACTGATCACCACCCTCTGAGCTCTGCCATTCAGACAGTTCTTAGCCCACCTTACCATCCACTCATCCATCCCACACCTCCGGAGATTGTCCAAGAGGATGCTGTGAGGGACGGTGTCAAAAGCCTTGGTGAAGTCCAGATAGATGACATCCACAGCTCTCCCCTCATCTACCCAGCTAGTCATTCTATAATAGCAAGCTATCAGGTTAGTCAAGCGTGATTTCTCCTTGGTGAATCCCTGCTGATTACTCCTGAGCACGTTCTTGTCCTCCACATGCTTAGAGACAACAGCCAGGATGAGCTATTCCATCACTTTTCCAGGGATGGAGGTGAGGCTGACTGGCCTGTAGTTGCCTGGTTCCTCCTTCTTGCCATTTTTGAAGACCGGTCTTTTAATCACTTCATAAAACCAAAGGGAGAAGCCAAAGGCTGGTAAGGAGACATGTTACTTCATCATGTTGATCTTGTACTATATCTTTCTGTATGTCTATTAAACAATTTTACAAGCAACAAGATGGGAAAACAGAAGTCTGCAGCATCTGTCAGCTTTGTACATTACCACAAAAGCCTCGTGCATCATTTTGTTAGGTGTGACACTCCTAACACTTCCTGTATGTATGATCATTCCTTCCTATCTTCATCCTGTTTCTTTCTAATCTTTTTTTTGCTGTGCTCTGTCTTTTAACCAGAGGCTGCATTAAATAGTTCACCTGTCCAGTCTAAAAACTAAACATTTTGGATTCAGAATTAACATAAGCATTTCTCTACGTAAATGAATATACATACCAAAATGTAAGGCATTGTCCTCCAAGTTAAGTCTTAAGACAGGTATACCTTTTTAAATACAAAAATAAAACAATCTTTCATGATCAATGGTAGGAATCAAGACCACATTTCAGGAATCAAGACCACATTTATCTCAAATACTATGATATTCTCTCTGGATTATTTTAAGTTTCTTACAGGGCTAGCTAGACGTGGATTGTCTCTCCACTCTTGCTTTCTTCATAGTGCTCAAATTATTTCCCTTCCTTAGCTTTCTATGCTTAACATGCATGTTTTCAATTTTGTAGTTTCAAATTACTAACTAACTTTATTGGAGAATATCCTGCCATTTTTAGGAGAATATCATTGGTCTTTCCTATCCTATTCTACTTCTGGATGATGCTTGAACAATTGTCATTTCCACTCAAATAATTGATTCTCCATACACAGAACGTAACCTCTGAGCAAAAAGGTTTTAACTTCTATTTACTTCTTCTGTTTACCTCTACCATTATTGTCCTGCCTTCCAGTATTGGTTCCTCTCAGCAGAAAACCATATGTATGTCTATAATTATATCCTTTGGGTATGTCCTATTCATATGGTTAGATTAAAGGAAAACCAACTTAGTCTGCTGCCAAATAGATGTGACTTCAGATTTTGTACCTGGCCTATTATTAATCTTGCAGTAGCTCTGCAATTTTTTTTTTAATTCTGTCATGTAAAATAAGTTGCCCTAAGTCATTCCCCTTGGGTATGCTATTGCTATATGCTATGTTGAAAGGCGCAATAATGTTCCACAATGTTAAGTAGAGTGAGTACTACTGTGAATATGAGTGACTGCAAAGGTTAATCACTAAAAAAGGATAGTAGTTTAAGAAAACAAAAGAAAGTCCATCAGAAAGAGTATTCGCAGAAAAGAGGGAGCATAACTGGGAAGAACAATATATTTTGTAACATACTCAAATTTGGTGATGCCGTAGAGGCTTGCAGTTGTTAATGATGATCTGAAAATACTGTATTGAAGATAATGGCCATTTTCATGGAAAAAAAATACGTTTCTGTGGCATTTTTTCCTTATTTCTTCAAATGATGGTTGCATACTTTCCCACAAAACAGCAATAAGAAGCTCTTCTGAAACTTTGCTAAATTTTCCATTGCTTATTTCCTTAATGCTTACCTCTTTAGATTAACTTATTTCTTTCAGAGGGATTATCTTCTTGTGTATGTGTGTTTTTAAGTATGTCTGCTATCACAGTAACTATGAAGACCTTCATATGAATGCTTTCATATAAATGATCACCATCACCCTGCATGGACAGCAGACAGGAAACACATCAAATTGACAGACAACACAGGACAGAACACTCTCCAAAGACAGTAATGATCCCCTTTAGCCCCTTGCCACTCTGAGAAACTAGTTATGTGAAGGAAAATAGGGAAAGTCCCAGGGTCTTTTTTGCTGATTAGAGTGCGACTGAAATACACTAATTTAACTCTTGAGCACTCAAGTATTGCATGGAGAGGTTTTTGCTAATGGACTGAGTGGCTCACTATATTTTAAAGGATTTGTTAATCAGTCAAAAGCCCTTCTAGAATGGCTCCAGAAGACAGTCTACAGGGTAGATATCTCGGTGCATCTCTCCTATTTTGATACGCTTCTTAAATATGAGATGGGTCTGGAGAAGAGAGTAAAAACAGTGACTTCTGAAGAAGAGGTCATCTTCTTTATAATTTCATAAGCATCAGTGCTCAAACAGCTACACAGTCAGTACATAACCTTCCTTTCAGTCAGGCAGCCGTCTGGAAAAGATTACAGCTGTTTGCTACAAGCAAAGGACTTACCTATTACAGCAGTCCTTTCACCCTTTGCTACTTCTTTCATTTTCACAATTTCTCTGGAATGTACATTATTAAATATATAAACCAGACAATTTTGTGCAACATGTTCTATCTGTCCCTGCTTGTGGAGGGGGAATTAGACAAGATGATCTCCAAAGGTCCCTTCCAACCTTAATCATTGTGATTTTTTTTCCTACGTTCCAGCAAAATAATACAGTTAATGACTGTCAAGTATATTTTCTGTTAGCAGGAAGAGAAACTCCAATCTTTCCTCTTCCTTTAGGAAATGTCAGGAAGAAGATGTAGGAATAAAACACACTGTTTATCCTGATGTTTAGAACTGTGGGGTTTTGGTTTTTTTTCTTTTTTTTTTTAATCAAATAAACTCAAATTTATAGTCTGAGACAGTATCTTCCTTCTAGAAGATATTAGAAGGTAAAGGGCAAAGAGGATAAAGGCATCCATCTTTTAGAATACAGTGCATACCTAACAGTTAAAGAAGTCAGCATTTATTTAAAAATGAACAATATGGTTTTCCCCATTGTAGACTATACCACTGTTTCCCTAATTGTTAGGGGTCACTATACATTCTCTTTAAACACTCTTTCCAATGCACATTACTTAAAAAGGGACAGAGAGCAAGTCTGAGCTCTTATATTCTATGGTGAATTAGGAAAAGGTCTATTAAAAGATGATACAGGCCATTCTTTTGTGATGGTCTGCAGTTTTCTCTCCCAGTACATTTTCTTTTTATTTAGCACTTCCATTTTTATCCTGTGCTCCTCTTCAGCCATTTCACACTCTCTTTCTATTTGCTGTATTTTCGCCACGTGAACTTCATTCATTTGGATTAACTGCAGTTGCAAAATTGACATTTGCTGATGATGCTCTTCCTCATGCATTTTTTTCAGAACGCTTTCCTGGGATGCTTTACTTCTGTAGTTCTTATCTGCTTCTATTCTGACATCAGAACATGATGGCTCAGGTTGGGAGGTACCTTCACATACTGAGAAATGTACCAACTCTTTCTCTTCGTCACAGAGTTCTCTGTTTGAGATAACAAATGACTCTGTAAAACACAACAGAAAAAATTATTATTCCTTCTTCTTCCTCTTCCCCTCAAGTAACAAAAACTTGTAATTATAAAGTTTAGATGTATATACCAATAACTACATTTGTTCTTTTGCATCATAATAGAGGAGACACTATATACTACTACAGGATAACTACTGCTGTTATATTACAGTATCTTATGAGTGCAGTGGCCTAGTTCAGGGTGAGTTGAACCACTTTAGGCTCTGTTGATAGAATGGAAGCTCAGAATCTTAAAAATGGACATAGGCATTTATATGTATATGTGGGCACCTAAATTTAGAGGCCTGAGTCTACAGCTGAACTTTAAGCTGAACTGTTTAAGACAAAAGTGTATGTAACCAGCAAAAATTTTATGAAAAATCTATGTCTCAGGCGAAGAACTATGTCTACATAATTCCAAAACAGGCAGAGAATACTAAGATAAATACTTTTTTCTTTCCTTATCAGTCCTGCACATGCCATAAATATAAGTTGTTCATAAATTGTTTTTAGGAAAAAAAGTAGCTTATTCTTATTTTGAGCAGGTTTGCAACCAGCCACCATCCCACAAAGTCTTGGATTATTCTGTCTGCATATGCTTGGCAAACAAATCTTTAATCTTAATCTTTTTGAAAGCTCATCCTCCAATATGGACTCAAATGTGAAATACACGTTTACACATTCATTTTAGTCCCTCCTGAAAAGAAAGCAGCTAAAACTTGCAGGAGACTTGCATCAGGAAACACTTGCATCAGACAACCATGTAACAATTTGCTGCTGGTGCAGCAAAAAGTTTGCCCCCCCTTTTTTTTTTTTTTTAAATACTCAGACTTTTTTCCCAACAAAACAATACTTTGCAAAGGATCAATATATCCTTCAAGCACTCCTGCTCTGGAGAAGCTAGCATGATGGCTATTGTGACAGTTGTCACAAAGTGGCAGTTGATTCGATTGTTGAAAGCTGACTCAGCTCAACTCCTGAGGGTCTGGGGAAATAAATAGTGTCTTGTATTACCATAATTCTGAAAATAATGGCTACTTTTCTGTAGCCAGCAGTCACAGCTAAGTGAAAAGATTTATACTGCTGAGAAAAATCACTACCAAAACTACATACAAAACGGTACTACTTGCATCATTACAGTAACATTTATACCTTGACTAGAAGCATCAGGCTGATACTCAGAATCTTCTGGTGGGCTTTGCAAAAAGTACATTTGCTCAGGCATTATGCTGGCAATCTTCTCTTTCCCTATGATGTGAGTATTTATAAGCGGACTAATACTTCTTTTTACCTTCTCCCGTCTTTCATGTGCCATTATCTTTTTTGTCCGTGCCTTGATATTTTCCCAACATTTCTTTAGCTGTTTGAAGTCTCGTAGTGACACACTGGGCTGCGAATTATATTCATGAGCTAGAGCTTGCCAAGTACGCTGTTTGAGAGCAATAGTTCTTGCATCACTCTTTTTACATTCAAGGACATATTTGTACTTTTCAACTAATGCAAGCAGCACGCTCTTCTCCACTTCTGAGAAGTATTTAGCAGGCTTTATTATTTCGTTTTGCATTTTCTATTGTGTCTCCAAGAAGTCAAAATTCCTATGAAAACAATGTTGAAAACAAAAAGCAGATATGAGTGTGTTACAATATCAAGAAATTTTGTTTCAGCAAACAATCCCTAAACATAGCACTTCAGGACACAACATCTAAACCTGTGATTCCATTTCTAGAATAGATTGTGCGTAGTTTCAGAATAATAAAAATAGAAACATCCATGTTATCTGTATTATAATTATATGCTGCTTTGTATTGCCATTGGTTATGTTTTTACATAAGTAGTATATGATGAGCATAAGCCTCTTGTCTGTGTTGCAATTGTCCTATTATGTGCATGGACATTAATTACTTAGTCTTTAATTTACAGAGGAAAAAAAATCAACTTTTTTCCTATTTCTTAGGAAATTAGAGAATTAGGGAAATTCACATTACTATGTGAATTTTCAAAACAATGAATTATAAAACAAATAGCTTCAGGCTGAAGTCTAGGAACTGTGTTTTCTTTGCTACAAAAAGACTCTCTTTCAGACTTTCACTGTATCTTTCATTCTGTCCTCGCTAATTGAGGGTAGTTATATCTCTTTTCTGTAGTATTTGAAAGTTATAGAATAAATGACAATAAGGTCTCTTTTTTAAAGAGTTTTGTTGGTTTGGTTCTTCCTTGTGTTTAGCCCTCCTTGACTGACATCCAATAACAGGCAAGACCCTGACCAGAAATATGATGCAGAGAAGAGGCAAAGTTTGGCAGAAAAACGTGGATTAAATACAGAAACAAACTTCTTTGTGAATGTACAGGTTTCTAGCTTTTTACTGCTCCCACTCTTCACATCTGTCATCTTCTCCCAATCTTCTTTGTGCTTCACTGTTGATCATTCACAATAATCAATTACCAACCTAGAATGCCATGTTAACTACTGCCTCTCTTCTCAAGCCTAGTGCTTACATACAAAATAAGATATCTGGCAATTCTTATCCATGGTAAAAAAAAAAGCAAACAACTCCCTCCCATACAATGTTTCCTTGAATAATTAACATATGACTGTTCTGAAAAAGAAGAAAAAAGTAGCCTTTTTCTTGTACCTTTATCTTTTATCTTATTCACTGCCACTACAGCTGTGTGGCCACAATTACTATTAAGTTTTGTGCACAAACATCTGGGTAGTAAACTAGAGAGTGGAGGGCGAGGGCGGGGAAGAGTCTTAGCTCGAATTTCATCTCATTTTAACAAAAGGGTCAGAAATGGAGCATCTATATAGTTATATTAAGATTGATTGATCTTCCTTACAGTCTAGGACTTCTTTCTAAAAAGAATTTTCTAGTATTTTGTCTATTGCTTCCCTCATAACACTACCTGAAGAAAGAAATCTGATGGTGAAAGATACTGAGTCATCTTTTTCAGACCAAATATTTTTTCTCATTTTTTTTTTCCTGGGTGCTAATCTTAGCTCACTTTATACTATCTTTTACAATTCCTCTTCTCCGTATGTCTTGATACAGCTACTCTTAGCCTATTCCAGTGAAGACAACTACTTACAATCACAAAGAAAACTAATGAATGGGCTACAAAAAGAAATCTCAAAATAAGAAGACATCTTTTACATAAAAACAGGAATGTCCCAAACAACCCACATTATGTTTCATATATATATATATATATATATATTACAATAGCAAAACTGAAACAAAGTGAAAATAAATTAATAGTGGTCTTAGTTTAACGGAATATAGCATACAGTTAAAAGCTTAGGCTTGCCAGAAAAAGAGCAATGGAAGAAAAATTGTTTACTACAATAACAGAAATGAAAAGGATTATTGAGCAAATAAGACTTAGTGATCATACTCTCCATTTGTTTATGTCTCCCTACCCACACTAAATTCTCACACCTAGCGAGCTGAAATTTGACAGCAAAGTAGTTATCTCAAAGATAATTAAATTTCAAGAAATCTCCATAAGTATGAAAAAACTGCAATAAAATGGAGCCTGTCTTAATTTGGACTTACTGTACCATTCCAATCCATTTAGCTGCTTTATATAGTCGTTTAAAATATTTGGACCAAATATTGGTTATTCAGCCTGTCTTAAGCTCAGTTTTGCAGAGACAAAGAAGGAAAAGCATCATGGCCATCAGCCAAGTCCTAAGGTCCAATACCATATGATCCTGGGAAACAGGATTAGAAAGGGTTAACACTGCCTTGCACTGGGATATATGAATTTAGTTTCTAGTTTCAAAATGTGTGATTTGAAAGAGATAAAAAAAACTCAGTCTAAAAATCATGACATATTCATGTATAAAAAAGCACTTTAATTAACAAAATGAAGGATTTTCAGTAACTCTGTAGACTTTTCTAAGCTCAATAACATCTAAATTTCTGGATTCCAAGGATGTAAATATTTGGCTATATAGACTAGCAGAGCTAGAACCAACAGCTACATAAATCAAATAATATATATTTAAGGCATTGCAAAACCCTGGGATGAAAGCTTATATAACATGGTTGGAACCATACTAAACCTCTAAATATTGCTTTTATACCACACTATCACCTATCACTATTATTTTTACTGTGGTGGCATCTGAGCTCCCCAGTTATAAGCTCCCTAGTCTTATTACATTTAATATGGCATTGCAGTTAAGAACAGAAATGCAGGTCACACTCTGAGAACTAGTCATTTCCCTTTCCCTATACACATTATTAATTACTTTTTCCATGCATAAACACTGTACTTTTATCCATTCCATGAAGAATTCAGGATTACAATGAGGATGCATAAAAGCTTGAACTGCTGAAACAGTTTAATGCACTTATTTAAGATTCTTCTCAAGATGTTACCTACTTGGCCTACTATCCTCCATACATTAAAGAACATTTTCAAATTAGGTGAAAAAAAGCACACCTAGATATCAGAAAACATCGAGAAGTTGCAGCAAAGCACCACCTTGTATTTATATTCACTCCTGTTTCTCCACGCATGGAAATTACTTTCTGGACGTCTGTTGGCTCCTTCACAGAGTATTTGAAAGAACTCCTTTATGTCTATATCCCATAGCCAAAATAATTTGATGGTGAAAGAACCTTCCACAACATTTGCCCATGCAGGTATTTTAATATGTGTTAATACATCTTGAAATGGAAGTAGTTTACAGTGTACAGCACAGACAGCAAACATTATCTGTTTGGGCTCTATGGATACCTTCCTGAAGGCAGTTGCATTAAAAACAAACAAACAAAAGAAAACAGAATGTAAGGCTTCTTACGTCTTCCAGGCGTTGAGACAAATATAGTAAGTACCTTACCCTAAATATCTTCTAGTGGCATTGCTCAAGGACCTGAATACTTTTCTTAAACAAGTCTTTATCACTTTAAATAACAAATGGTATCTTCTAACTGCTGATTTTTACTTTGAGGTACATTACTTTTCTTTGAGGGACAATACGGGGATGGGCTGTAACCTTGAAAAAAAATAGGTAAAGTTAATCTCTGTGCATAATTATGTATATATATATTGCTTGCACACCTATATATACACACAAGCTCAAGCCAGTTGCAAACAAGCCTCGCCTCACTCCTCCCCGTCACTTCAGGTTGGCATGAGAGAACATTTTCAGCCCCCAAATACCTTTTTAGGCATGAGAAAATGCAGAGAAAGTTATAGTGCAAAGTGAAAATGCAAATAGTAAGTTATAGTGGAAAGTGTAACCCAAGCACTTGAACTAACCAGAAACACAGATTATAGTTCGTGTTGTAATTTCTGGTGTGAAAATGGGATTTACTAATGCACAACACATTTGTTATCAGAAATAGTTAAAACCACAATAATTACTTATCCGATTTGAATTGCAGATGAAGTTTTAAGCATAACTAGTAATTAACACAACTGGAATTTAATCATACTGCTGCCTTTGTTTATTCAATGTTCAAGGGAGAAAGACATGGGAAAGCAATGACCAAAACCTGTCAGAAACAACATGCTTACTCTTCGTTTGAATGGCAGAATGAACAGCAAACACTATCCTTCTTCCTCAGTTTTCTCACACACCATCTCTCAGGGTGTTCCAGGCCTGACCTTGTCTACCTTGAGACTTGAAATCATTACACAATTAGATGCAAGTATGGAGATAACAGCAATATGGAAATTGTGTTACATTTAATCTATTAAACCTCCTCAAGTGATTTTAACTGCTTTAAAACATTAGTAATTATTATGGGCTGCCTAGTAAATCAATAAAATAATGTATTAAGGTACATTGCCTACTTTTCTCCCAGTAAATTTTATACATAAACACATGTATTTTAAAACCCAGTAACACACACACACACACACATCTGGTCATCCTCTTAGCTACGGAGGGCATCCATAGCAGTTTGTGCAAAGCAAAGCTAATGGATGCAGGTTGTTTTTTTCAAATGACTGTCACAAAATTCACAATCATCCAAACTGTCACAGGCATAAACACAAATCCTACCAGGCTCTCGTGCATCAGAATTTCTCAACCATTAACTTGAGCTTGCTTTATTTCTTTGCTTGCTTTTCTTTTTCTCGGGTGAGAAAGGACAGGTTCTAGCTCGACAAAGAAGGACGCACCACCCAAGGCAGACACGCAGGCTGCGGCTGGTTCAGAGAACGGGGCACGTCTCCCATGGCAGGCGGAGCGGCGCGGAGCGGCGCGGAGCGGCGGCCGCGCGGCTCCGCAGGCCCCGGCAGCACGCGCTGCTGCGCAGCGAGCCGCGCTCGAGGCCGCCGCGCTGCCGCGAACAAAGCGCCGAGGTGCGCAGCCCGCCCCTCCCCCGGCGCCGGCGACGAGGCCTCCCCCGCCCTCACCTCCTTGCCGGCAGGTCGCGGGCTCACGCTCAGCTCCCACCAAACCCCGAGCTGGATTGCGGCTCCCCCGAGGGACGGCGGGGCACTGCCAGCCTCTCCGGGCCTCGCGGAAGGAGGAGAGCAGCCCGCGCTGCGCCGCTGCCCCTGCGCTGCTGGAGACTCGGAGCGCGGCGGAGACGGGGCACAGGATCTCCCTGAGCCGCCCTGCGGATTCAGCCGCGGTGAATGGGGCACGGGGGGCGGGACGCGTAAAAACCCAACATTGCCCAAAAGGGCAAAAGACGATTTGCACCTGACCCTGGCCCATGGGCAAAGCTCCTGGCGCAGGCGCTGCCGGGCGGCAACCTCAGCGGGACGCCTCGCCCCCCTTCTCGGTTCCACCCAGGGATGCGGGAGCCGCACGCGACACGGACACGGACACGCGCGCGCGGTCGCCACTAGCGGCCCCCGCGCGAAGCGGGGGTCACGGCCCCTCGCCCCGAGTCCGGTGCTGCGCGCCAGCTCGGGCTTTACCTCCGACAGCGGCGGGCGGAGTGCTGCGCATGTGCACGAGCTCCGGCGAGCCGGCCGGGGAGGCGGGTAAGCGGCGGCTGCGGGTGATCTTGCTGCTTCGCAGCGCCCGCTTCGTGGTTCATCCCCTTCCACCAGCATGGGGGCTAGCGCCACGGCCCCGAGCCTTCCGTCATTGTCCTGCGGAGGCCCAGTTTGCGCATCAAACGCAAACTGGAAGAATTCCTCCCCACGCCACGTGCCGACATCTCCTCTTGCGCGGGGAGAACGGCTCCAGCCGCCGGCCGTTGGGCGCGTAACTGCGGGTGCGCGAGAGCTGCTCTCGGGGGCGTTCAGTAACCCGATGCCCTTCCCCTCCGATAGACGGAGGAGAAGGAGAGCTTGCTGGCGCCCGTTTCGGCGGCAAGAGTAGCTCCATGTGGGCCTGTGGAAAGGAGCACGTTCGGGCACGGGAGGGTGCCGGCAGATACCTCTGTGTGTGATCCATCGGCATATCTGTGTGCTTTCTGCATCAGGTCTGTAGGTGCAGGAGTGGTCCAGCGGCAGGAGCAGGCGGGCTGCCATGGTGTCGGTCCTGGTGGCACTGGCACCCTGTCCCTTCCTGCCATCGGGAAGTGTCGGTGTGGCCATCTTCGCCTGGATCACTGCAGTGTGTGGCTCCAGGGCTGAGTCGCGGTCTCCATGCCTCTGTTCGCAGAGAATTTATAGTTTTAGGCCTTCCTGTCTCATAGTTGGGAAATGGGAGCATGCTTATGGAAGAAAACTGCCCTTAACAGTGTTACAGATAAGGATGTGAGGCTCTGCATGCCTGGCTGTTGTTCCTGTGTGTAATCTGTCCTTGCGTGTCTGTATCTGAATCCTAAGAAAGAAAGGGAAGTGTTAAATAATTTGAATTTGTTTTATTCGAGGACATATGGCTTTCATGAGGGAATGTCTTAAAATAATTTATCCCAAGAGATTATCTGTGAAAATAAAAATAATTCATTTACCTTTCCATGCTGACCTCAACTCAATCTGAAAACATAATCATGTTCTTCAAAAAGACCACTGTTAGTCTGGAGATTTAAAGGTTTAGTGGAACTGAAGATGAGGCCTAAGTTAAAACTAACAATTAAGTGGAAGGAAGAAAAATGTGCATGTTTTGTGAAGCTAAGATAACAGTTTGTGATCTTTTTGTAGTTTTCCTAGAGATTCCATGTCATCTTGCATAAGATTAACACTGAAGCAGTATTCTATTTCTTCTTGTAAGTTTTTGAACCTGTTTTTGGATTGGTACTTTCCTACCATATTCATCCTCTGAAAGGAAGAAGGTTTCTATTTGCAAGTGCAAAATAGCAGAAGAGCTAAGATCTGATATCCTTTAGTTATTGGAACCTTTTTTATAAGAGCAATTGGTTACAACTGATAGGGTCAAAGCTTTGCCTTGCCACTTGCTTTTTATCTGCATCTAACTTGCTACTGGTAGTGGGCTCCCTCAAAGTGTTCACAGATTGTGCCTTCCTTGTCTATGGTTAGTATGGAAAATTTATTTTGGAGGAGGAAGTATTTTACAATTCTTCCTCTGCTTTTAACCTTAGTCTCTTAATTCAGCTACTGCAGTGGTTCCCAGATATCTTGGCTTCTTTCAGCTTCTTGATCCAATGTATCACATTTTGGAAGCTGAAGCAAAACAGTAGTATTGTTTTGGATATGTGTGTAGTATGTGAGCTCTAGCAGGTAAGAAATTTAGCAGTTAAAGATCCCCTTTGAGGGACTTCTAACTAGATTACAATGCTACTGCTTTCTTGAATTTTCTTTGTTTAAAATACTACATTTTCAACTGTAACCGTCTTTAAAAGACATCACTGGCTTGAATTTGAATGAAACAAGGGTAACTTCAGTTATTGTACGGACTCTGTTCCTTGCTGAATACTGCTGTAAACTGTAGATGCGTTTAAATCTACTTGTGACTCTGCTGGTTTGATGGCTTGGCAGTCTTCGCATTTTTAGAATATCTCGATTTTTAATTTATATCAATTTTCATGTTTTTAGCAAGCCTTTAGCACCAGATTCTTACTACAATATTGCAAGAACAGTGCTGTTTCTTTTTTTTTTTGAAATATATATATATTTTTGATATATATTCCATATGTTGTGCTAATTATTTTTGTGAGATCCTTATGAACTTAAAAATTCAACAGTTGTCTGTTTCCAGATGCTATAAGAGGCAGTTAAAGAACTTCAGAATCCTAAGTAACAACTAATTGTAAAGTGTCTTGCTGATCTTCTCCAAATACAAAGCCTATTAACATAAACAGTTAGTTAGGTTATAGCTCTTAATGCTAATTGACTGTTGTTCTGATCCTGACATGTATTTTTGCTAGTGGATTCAGAATTAGAATGGTCAGTCAGGTTTGGGACTCTGTTCTGCTCTTTGGCTACTGCTATGCTCATTCATCCTGTGTTTCTGGATTTAACAGGCCTCCAGTATCATGTAAGGGTGAGGACTATGGTGTGATCTTGCAACCTAGAGCATATGCTTTTACGTGGTTTTCCTTTGACTATGGAGGGCTTCACTTGAAAGCCCATCTTTCTCTTGGGATGAACCTCCTGCTTTGTACTGCCTTCAGCTATGCTGAACTCCTGCTTTTAAGTCTTTTTCTAAACTCAGGATGAGGTGAAAGTTCCTGCATGCAGGTTCTGCATGTTTGTGGTATTGTCACTACTTGGTGGATAGGAACCCAGAGAACTGGATTCTAAAGACTGAAAACTAAGTTTGTATTGGGGATATGAGAGTCTGGGACACAGATTCCATATTGGAATACAGCGAAAAGGGCATGATGGTCTTATGGTTAGGGTGTGGTAGAAGGATGTAGCTCTTTGTCATATAACTGTTTTTGAGTAGAACTTTCATGTTTGGGAAGCCTTTCTACCTTAGCACCTTGATCATATTGTAGTTTTGTATATGGCAAATTTTTGAAAGTCTTGCTTCTCCCTAAAAATATATTGTTGTTTTCCTGTCATTTTGTTTGGATGTGCATATACCTGTCAAGCCTGTTTTACACAGATTGTTTCATGAAAGTTCAATGGGCACAGAAAAACCGAACCATCCTTCTAAACGGATGGAGAAAGCAGGAATGCAGAAAGTCATACTAATGAGGACAACTGGGAGATAAAAAATTATTGTCGTACATGAAACAGATGCATTAAAAGCTTTGGAAAGAATTTAAGAACCTAAAGCTGACTTTGCTCTATTAAGACTCATATTATTTGCCTACTTATCTGCTGAAAATAATAAGAAGGTGCATTAAGACCAGAAATATTTTATTATTAGACACTTAATTTCATAGGCTGTTCAAGGGCAAAAATATCTACCAATTCATTTCACATTATATCAATATATTTGTCCTTTTCCTGGAGTCAAACATAAATAGCCTGCTTGCTTTGTCATGTTTCAGGGGTGTGTGTTTCAGGAATCAACTTTTAATAATTAAATTAAAAAGTAATATGTTTCTAAATGATTTTTTTTTTCTTAAAAAGGAAGATTAAATTGCTGCTCCTGATGGCAAAAATCCTAAATACTGTGGTATTCAGGTTTGTTGTTGTTTTTAAACATCTTAGATATTTAGGTGAGTAGGCCTGCATTTCTGCCTTTTTTCACTCACATGAGCTTAGCCATGATCTCTTCTGTTCCTGTTCTGAATTGGCCCAGCCATAAACCAGTTGTGACTGGAAAACTGTATGCTTGTGAGTGGGGCAGGCTCCTAATCACTCACCATTTGTCAGATTTTATGGATTTATTTAGCAACAGACTGTGGATATAGAATCTAATTTATGTGCGTTCTTTTTTTTTTTTTTTTTTCCAAAATGTGTGGTTCCAGATATTTACCTGATTTTGTAACTTTACTGCTGTGCTTATTGCAAAAAGATAGAACTTAGTTTTGTACATTAGTATTGTCAGATAAAAAATGCTGCAGCCTTGTGTCTTGTATTCAGAATTAGTATAGACAGAATTTATGTCTGTTTAATAAATGCAAAATGAGATTTAAATAAGAGGCAACTTAAGGGAAAAAAAAGTCTTGTATACCTTTTTCTGTTTAGTATTTTTTCTATTCAGATAATGCTATGGTGCTATTGTTAGTTTATTTGATTAATAGTTAAACTTTTGCATTGTTACCTTTGAATATTAAGTCTTTTTCCTCCCCTCTCACCCTTCCTTTTGGGAGGATGATGGTAAATAAGGTTGAAGAAGCACTGAAAGTTCATGGCAGTGGTAAGTGCAAAAATTTCAGCTTCCTTCTCTGTATCTTTCTCCCCTGCCTCAATTTACAGAATCACAGAATCGCAGGATGGTTAAGGTTGGAAGGGACCTCTAGAGATCTAGTGCAATCTACCCTGCACAAGCAGGGACACTTAGAGCACATGGCACAGGATGGTGTCCAGATGGATTTTTAAGATCTCCAGAGAAGGAGATAAATTTAGAATTTAGGAATTAAGTTAGAAGTTTAGATCATAATTAGAATAAATTAGGAATCATAAATTAGGAATTTAGATCTTTATGAAACAAAAAGAATAACCGACCTTATCAGAAGTGTACTTTAAGACCTATCCTGTGTTCTTTAATGATGCAGCTATGTAATTCTACAGAAATTAAACTATTTTGTGTAAAGAATGTGAAAGTTTTATTTAAAATATACTAGCTACAATACTAACAATTGCCTACACTAAAGTTTTGAGAGGCCTGAAAGAATTCAAATCATTGAAGCATTCAAGATTTAAAATATGCTTAAATAGATGTTCTAGTGTATATACATACCAGTATACATACATACTAGCATATAGCATGTAGAAATGTGTTCCGTAAAAGAAAAAGAGAAAAAGAGAGAGTAAAAGAAAAAAGAGATAAAGAGAGAAAAAAACCCACTTCTTTCTCACAGTGCAAACTGAGCCACAAACATTTCATGGGCAGACCTTGGAATAACAGCTTAATACAGTCAGAACCTGCACTTGGTGATCAGTTTTAATTCTGTAACTGTTGGCTTCTGTGATGCATACATCTGAAGAGCATTGAGTAACTTTTAAAATGTAAAATTAGATAAATCAATAAGATATGATTACACACTTGTTGAATATTTATTAACATGGAACAAAAATGATTCATCTTAGTGACAAAATTATTGTATTTAGCACTGAATGTTTTTGATTAGGGTAGATATCCATTCTATCTAAATTGAGAGGGACTTTGAGGGAGTCTGACTGTAATGATCATTACCATTGTAATATAATTGTGGATCTTTAAATTTGCCTGTTCTGTTAGAGGAGGGAGAGTGAGAGAGAAATATGAACTACATGAGCTATTAGAATTAGAATGTTTAAAAACATTTTAGTCTAAATATGTGTGACAATTATTGTTAATGTTCTTTGAAACTGATTTTTTTTTTTTTTTGTAGTATTATGGGTTCTGGGTGCTAAACCTGAGACATCTTAAATGTGTTCATATTTAAAACTTTAGTGCTTGGGAACACTACACACTCAAAAGCTAAAATAATGGATGATTTTGAAAATCTTGATTTGTATGCCTGATATATAATAACAATTTCTTTTAATATTTGTTTTGTAACTAGTGCTAATTATTTATTTCTTGGACATGAAAACATAAAAGAACTTGTTTCAATAAACATCAAGTTTCCTAAATTTTAATTGACGTAGGACTTAATTGAATACCAATCAAAAGACAATTTCTCTTTTCTCTATGAATGTCAATTGTGCCACTGTAAAACAGGATTGCTTAATATGTTCATGCATGTTTATACCCGAAGCATAGACTGCCAACCTGCAGTTTATAATGACAGTGTTTTTTGATGTAGTGGTTTAGATAGGAAATGTATTAGCCATTCTTTGACTAAATTTTTTTTTAAAGCTCCTATATAAGGTTTTGTGAAAATGACTGTATTGGTGTTACAGCCATGTAACTTGATTTGAACTTAAAAACTAGATATAAAACTCATCACATCAATAATGTGTATACCTGTTTGTTGCTGGCACTGAGTTGTCCACTTCTTTTGTGTTAATTGACAGAAATGCCAGTAATAGAATCAACAATTGTAATTGGCTAAAGTAGGCTTTCCAAAGTCAAAAATGTGTATTATCTTAAAGAATTGGATCAATGAAAAAATATTTTGTGTTTCAGGTGCTTTATAGCAATGATCTTTTTAGTCTGGAGGAACATGGTGTGTACTGGATAGTCTTTGTAGACTATCTCGATGACCGAGAAAAAAATAAATTGTGTTATTCTCAGTTTTGTGATTGGGCAAGCTATGTAACTTCTGA
Source organism: Crypturellus undulatus (assembly GCA_013389825.1). Taxonomy (NCBI): domain Eukaryota; kingdom Metazoa; phylum Chordata; class Aves; order Tinamiformes; family Tinamidae; genus Crypturellus; species Crypturellus undulatus. The sequence continues at coordinate 375,046 of VWPW01031427.1, forward strand.
GTCTGTTTCCCATTCTAAATGTTTACAAAACTCTTAGTGTTCCTTTCTGTCCTTGAATATTTATGTCCATTTTACTTTGGAATTACTGATGTTTTTTTCAGTATATTTAGTGGAATGATATCTTTTATTTTTTGAGTGTTTACCTCGATGTATTTAAATGGTCTTTAACAAAGTGGAGGAAGCAATACTTCGATAAGCATTTTGTTATTTTCATTTAAGACTGGTATTTTATCCATGTATGTTGAAGTTGTGTGCTGTCAAGCTCTGCCAGTTCAGCTGGATATGCTGAGTGAGTTATCTAAAAGATTGCTGCTTTTGATGTTTATAGCTCTTATATTTCTTGCTTACTTTAAATTCAGTTTCTGACAATTCTGAATTTTATGCTTGTTTACTGCATGTGTCTTTATTCTTAAAAATAAAATATCACAAGGGCAACTGTCAAATCCTGCATGTAGTGTGCCCTAGCAGCTATGAAGGCTAAGAGCTAATTGGGCAGCATTAATAGGAGTGTAGACAACAGATCAAGGGAAGTTATTATTCCACTGTACTTGACATTGATTGGACCATATTTAGAATTCTGTGTCCATTTTTGTGCCCCCCCCCCCCAAACACAAAAGATATCAATCAAATCTAACAAATCTAGGGTGGAGCTGCCCAGATGGTCAGGGGCCTGTATGTGAAGACAGGCTGAGGGAACTGCTTGTTCAGTCTCAAGAAGAGAGGCTTTGGGGAGATCTAGTAGCAGCCTTGCAATACCTCAGAGGAGTTTATTGAGAAGACAGTACAAATCTGACGTGCATGGCAGAGTGCAAATTGAAACATAAATTGAAAGAAGAGAGGCTCCTACTTGACAGAGGAAGTTTCCCATATATTTTTGTTATATACGTGAGTTATTTTTTTCTCCCATGATTATTAGTTTTGCTGGGTCTGAAAAGAGGGTCATAGAATAGAGTCTGACTTCTAAGATTTGCATTTTCTTTTCTGGAAACAACATTATTCTGACATAGCAGAATCTGATGAAGTTAAAGGCAAAGGCTTCAAACTGTAAGGACAAGTTAGGCAAGTTGAATTAACAATTCAGAAAGAGGGAAGAAGAGAAACAAAGGTAAAGAATTTAAGAATTCCAGAATTTGCATATTTAGAAATGAACAAAAAGTAATTGTTTTTAGGGTCGGGAGATCTACTTGGAATGGTAGACAAATCTTGCTTTTCTACTTTCATTACAAATATTTTTTGCCCCTTTATCTTCCAAGATTCCTCTGGACACCATTTTATATTAGTCACTCTATCATATCTATTTTCTCTTGTACGGAATAGCATTCATGTCATCTGAGTCTATAGAAATAGGTCTTTGGAGTGTACAAATACAAAATCTTTTTATGGATACTTAATAAGTTTCCAGCAGGAGCATGTGTGTATGTGGAAAATACTTATTTCCTTGTTCGTAGGAAAATATAACTTTTTCTTAATTTATGCTTTGTTGGCTCTATGTGGCATTTCACGGAGGAACCAAATAGAAATCCTGAGGGAATGTGCAGGTGAATAGGGATTTGTCAGCTGTGTAATGGGACTACAGGAGTGCCATATTCTCAAATTCTTGTGGAGTTGCACCCTTAGAAGTGTATTCTCTGAGATATCTTCATAGTGCTTTTTGTTGATGATGATTTTATTGCAATAGTGTTTAGAAATGTTAGTTACTGGTATCTGGCCAGGTTATTGGCACAAATTCTCCTTGAGGTTTATCTTGCTGGTGAGATTATGGCAACTTGATGCTGGTGTTTACTGTTTCTTATGCTATACATTAAATTTGTATTTTGTATCAATTTAAATGTCTATCAACAGCCTGCTTGTTAAGGACTGTTTCTTGGTAGCAAGGTCGCTTGTCACTGCACTTAGATTGTGTAGGCTGTATCTTGGTTTCATAATGGTTTTCTCGACTTAGTAGCTTGAGAGAAAACCTAGTAGTTTTTTAATCTCATCAGGATTTGCCTATCTGAAAAAGACACATATTTCTTCTTGTGCTATAGTATCACTATTAGGCTTAAAGGATGAGAGCTTATATTGATACCATTTTTGATTAAAAAGGGTATGGGTAGATAGGAACATGAAGGCTTTCTTCCAGAGTGAATGCATGTTTTTCTCCTGAGGGCTTAAAGCAGTATGATTCTCTTTTATTAATCTGGCATACCGCAACTTGTTGAGATTGTTAAGCATTGTGTAGAAGAACATGTCCCGAATTTTAAGGTCATTGAACGGAGAATGCAGAAGGGAGAGGGTAGAAGGGCAAAATCCTTCTACCGTAGCCTCTAGTTTTGACATCTAGTAAGAGAATCAATAGGTATCACTTGCGTACAAGATCAGAAATTTGCTAGAATATGAAGACTTAGCTTTCAGCAAAGTTTCAGGTGCTTAAATCTGATGTTTGTTTACATACAGGCCATTGTTTGGAGGCAAATCTATAGCATGACATGTGACTAATATTCTTTAAGCCTGTGCATAGAATATATATATATCAGATGCATATAGATACCTGTTTATATAGATAATGTGCCTAAATGCATGTTAAAAACTTATAGGAAAGCCATAATTCTGCACTGTCCTGCTTGATGTAAATACTGCCATATAGCATTTCTGATATAGAAAGTAGCTTTTCAGTAAGGAGGATAAAAAAGGAGAGGGAAAAGGAGGAGAGAGATTTCAGATCTGCCTTACATACCCCTGGGATGCTCTGGGACAGTGTCCACATGCACAGCCTCAGACCCCTCACTGCTCATGTAAAGAGCTGAAAGAGAGTAGGACCAAGGGATGACAAGGATGTTAAAAATGCGGCTGCGTTGCCTGGATGCTAAGTGACATCTTACTAAAGGGACTGAAGTACATCTGTATAGTCTTTTTATTTTTAAACTATTCAAAAAAAATCCCAACTATTGAATTGAATATTTTGACCTGGCTTTCTCTTTCAGATTTCCTATAGACTCAAGACTGTGTATTTAGCTGAGTTGCTTATTCATGAATATAGAAATAATTAATTAGATCCCAGTTTCATTGCTTCCACAACAAATTTGTCTTTGTATAGAGTGTACATAGCTTAATTTTCCTAGCTCTACCAAAAATATTTCATTGCAATAGATAAGCATTCATGTATATTCCTTTTTGAATATCCATTCAGGGTGTTAAATCTCTCTGTTTGACACTACTCTTTTTATATCTTTTTTAAAAGAAGTGTTTAATGAAATACTATGTAAACATTTTATCCACAGAGTAGTTAACGTAAGTGGACTTTACTTCTGGGTTGTTGTGAGTACTCCAATTATAAGGAATAGATGGCAGGAATGTAAGTATGTGCTTAGTAGGAGGTAAGTTTTATTTTCTTAACTTGAATAAACCATCTTTGTCCTAGGGCAACTTGATTAAGGGCATATTAAAAGATTTGGTCAGTAATTATAGCATTTACTTACATTTTGAACTTCAAAGGTTCCTATTAAAATTTTTATATATGAAAAAGCTTTTCCATGAAAAACAGAAGTACAGACCTATTTAATTTTTTACTTAATTTTATGGGTTTATATTCCCTCCTCCTTTTTTCATCCTTGTACTTCCCAGAATTCCTTAGCTACAGCTTCCTTTTATGTAATTACTGGCTATAGTCCCTGCAGTGCCAGCTACTCATCAATATTGTGGTGAACTGGATGAAAGGAGCGGATATACTGTTGGAGCTCTGTGGAGCTCCATTCTGCTCATTTAATTTGCAGTCTAGAAAGACAGGTGGAATACTTGAAGTCTAGATGCAACTCTAGATGCAACTCTTGTGAAAGAAAACTTGTTCCTGTTACACCAGGTTCTGATAAAGCTGTAGGAGTGTAGTATATGTGAAATTTCTCTAACGTTTAATCTTTCATACTTGTTATATTTTATCCAAATGGACAGAAAGTATAATTGCTTGCTTATTTATGAAATACTCACAGTTGCATTGAGGCAGAGATTCAAATTAAAACTAGCATACTTAATTTTGCTACAATTTATATGTAAACTGTATTTTAAAATACCTTGATACAAATAATGAAAAGATTATGTTTATAACTATGCAGATTAGCAGTATCAGACTTCGAATAGGAAAGGTTACCATTTTGAATCTAGAAGGGGTATTGAAACAAGTTGAATTTAATCAAATTAGGTGTAATCACTGTGAATTCTGTGAATTTTTGGTTAATGTATCTAACTTTATATAAGCCTATGTAGCATTCTGCTGCATTTTTAATATTTATATTTTTACAGAAAGAAATTCATATATATATATGACCAAGGTATAAAATATTTAAAACTTCTTAATCTTGTTTAATCCTATTAAATATTTTATTGCGTAATGTTTTTGAAATTATTCTTAAAGTTTAGAACAGATAGTGCAGAGAAATAACTAGTTAACTTTTTTTCATGTGCAGTTTCAGAATCTCTGTAATTATTTTTAATCTTCTCTACAAAGAAATGTCAGTTTTGTGACATATCAGGCATGTTCACTAGATCCTAATCCAGATGGCAGCCCTTCCAAAGCTGAAGTTCAGCATGTACGTGCATCAGTTAGCAGTGAGGAAAAAACAGATGGTAAAACTAGCCATGAGCAAATGCCAAACTCCAGGCAAGGTAAGAGGAAAAGGACAATTCTAAAAACTTTTATATTAGTGAATATTTATTCTAGATGTGTGTTTATAGCTTCTATAGACATGTTCAGCATATCTACAGAATGTGTGCATGGGCCTATGCAGGGAGGAGAATGTTCTTAATTTTTGTAAAGAAAACTATCCAGATTTATTTAAAAAGACATTGTTGCTATAGCCAGATACTTTAAAATGTAAGACAAAATTCAAAGTAGAAATTTATAGTGTAGATATTACTAGGTGAAGAAGCATACAGAGTGTTTGGGCATGTAAGCTACACATTTTCCTTAGGACACAACAAGGAGCACAAAAGATAAGATTCTGTTTTTACTTTTTTGTCTGTTTGAACTGCACCTAAAATACATTACTAATGCAATACACCTTACAAATGCAGAACTAAATATAAAAATGAGTGAACATTCCATTAATGAAGAAATGTATTGCTTGGCTTAAAAGAGAAATTAAGATACAGTCTAAATGCACTATTCATCATGGCTGAACAAAATTTTTAATACTTATATTCATTATTTATTTTATTTTTAAAGATAATATACTTTCATCATCACGGTATATTCCTGGTTTCCTTAAACATTATAAGAAAACAATAAAATACAGATGAAATAAATAATAACACTAAAAGAAACAATAAACAATAAAATACAATAAAGCAAATAAAATATTGGCAAATGTTACCAAATAAACCTTTTCTATTGTTTCAGATGAAAAGAATGTTCAAAAGGAGGAGAAAAATCAAAGTGGTCAGGCAAAGCCAAATGAGAAGGTTGAAGCTAATAAGGCTATTGAAAGTTGTGTTATAAACGGACAAATCCTCTGAGCCAATTGATTTGCCAGTCTGCTTTATTGTAAATAGCAAGCAAGCAGCGCTGGGCGGCTGGGGAGTCTCTGCTCCACCAACGGCGCGCCTATAGCCCGTGGAAGCACCTTTTTTAATCCCTTTCTTATCTCCGTTTCTTGGAAGTTCCTTCTTTTCTGCATATGTCCTTCCCGAAAGTTCCTCCTTTTCTGCGCATGTCCTTCCTTGTTACTAGGGGGTCTTTTAAAACCCCCTAGTGGTCTTCTTGATGAAGGCTCCTCTTCTTCCTCAGTGAACTTCTCCGTTCAGTGAACCTTTCCCTTCTTAAAGTTAATGGGCATGTGCTTTTTGAATCCCATTGTTTTCATTTCCGACAGTTTGCTTACAGAACTTTTTGTATTCCCTCACATTTGCTCATTAGCACAAACCGCTTTTTCACGAATTACATTCCTGTTTATCACAGTTGCAAAGGCAACAATACTGAAAAAAGCAGCACAGACTAAATAAACCTTTAAATTTACCCTTTTTCTTTCTTTTTTTTTTAAAAAACACTTTCTAAGGAAAATGTTGCAGGTGATTGCAGATGATGACTATATTGAATTTGCATAGAGTGCTATGAGAAGGAGATGTTTCTATGCAGTAAAATGCTTGTCTTCTGAAATTTGTATTTGGCTGTAAAGTTCTCTCAGCAACAGAAAACCTGCTCAGATTTTGCTCAGTGTTTAACTGTGTTAAATCAGCTGGTGTGTGATGTGATGTTTTCAGTATCACACACCTGTGCAACACCAGGAGCCAAAGCAAGTTGTTTGATACAGACTATACGTGCATCAGGCCAAACATAAGACTGTTCCAGCAATTAGTTCTTTGATACTACTCAAATGGAGTTTCCTTAGAATTTGTTATTTGGTATTGCATATCATTACTATGCTTTTTTTACCATTAGTGAATAAAAGAAACAATTTTCTTCTCCCTGAAATAGGACTTCTAACCTTCCTACGGAACAGTTATTAAGCATATGGGTTACTACAAACCAAATTCAAGTCCAAGGTTATGAATCTTAGCTTTCACTTCATTTGTCTGGCTTTCAAGGAACTTGTTTTTAATCTGAAGAGCGAAGTAGTTTATGAAAACCCTTTAAGCATAAAGAATTATGCTTAAACACTTCAAAATTTAAAATCACCATTAAACATAAATTTAACTTAAACATCTTCATCCATATGGATAGACATAATGTTGCTGTTTAGATCCTGCATACCTGAGTAGCTATGTGTTCCAGGGAGAGACTGATTTGGAGGTTAAAGTTACTAAAGTAGGATTTCAGCATTTCCTTTACTGTTTGTTTGTGTGACTTGAGAGAAATGAATGCAGTATAGTTTCTTAAAAATAATAGCATAAGATTCTCCTCTGGCAGCAAGAAATCAAATGATGTATCCACTTTAAGATTTTGAAACATGTCTGAGAATTTCTTTTTTTTTTTTTTTTTTTGTAGTGAAATTCTGCAGATTCATGTGTAGGTGTAAATTATTTTATTTGGAGTTTATTAACTATATCATCTGTTTTCTCCACACATCTCCTCAGGTAGATATCAGGCAACAAGTGACCTACGCTTGACTATTGTATGGTTTTAATTGTTTATAAGAAACAACTCTCTGGGTTGATGTAGCATGTCTCTTTATACTTTATTTTGTGTATGCGTGTGATGGTTCCTGGGCTTGCAAAAGAATGGAAGGCATTATTATAGTTACAAAACAGCAAAATTATGGGTAAGCAACTTTTAGCCATATGAGTATCTTGGGATTCATTATGTGACGCTTCTCTTTCTAATAGAGTTTTTGTAAAGAAAAGTTTGTAAAGTGTTTATAAAACTAATGCTGTAATTAAGGGGATTTGCCTTTCTGCTGTGTATATAGAAAGCTTACAACTTTCACTACTTCTGTCAAAAATTTTTAGTTCTGTGGTTTATAATGTAAGCACTTGTTAATTGCACTAAAAAGTTCAAATCAATTATATGAGTATTTCCAGAACCCCTGGGATTTCTGCAACCAAACATGTGACATTTGGGGGAATAGATCAGTACTGTAGCATATCTGTAACATAACTAGATGTCAGTTATTGACTGACCACGTTGTTGATAATTAGATACGTATATTATACATACACAAAATATTCTGTTACATTATTATATATATAGTATAATTATATATGTATTGTTACATTGATTATAGTATAAATATATATATAAGCTATATATATAGTTATTTTATCTAGTATATACACAAACTTTTTTTTTTTTTAATCTTAAGATGTGAGACCAACATACAGTTGCAGGAAGGAAACGAGGAAGTGGAGGTGAATATTTGCTCTGTTAATGGATTGTTTCAGTTTACAAATATTTGAGAAAAAAAATATGTTTTGGGAAAAATAAACATTTGTTCTTGCTTATTCAGTTTATTAACAATATTTCTTGGCAAGAAATGAGGTACAAATTAATTAGAATTTCTAACAAAACATTTTCCATTTTGTTTTGTTATATATCTCCATGTTTTTTTCACAAATTTTATCATAACTGTTCTGTAAAGTCTGGTAAAATTTTGTTTAAGAAAAAGGATATTTCAACACAAGCACACACAACCTATTTAAAGCAAGGAAACTAGAAAAAAAAAGTCTGTTTCCATTATATAAATGTTGCACATAATAATAAATGTCTGGATTTTTTTTTTTTATTTTAAACAGCATGAAGCTATAGCAATCCTGAAGAATTTACGAGCCAAGAAGAGCTATTAGGATATTTGGTAAGTGTTACATAGCAGTTTTTAAAAAGCTTTGACAAAATTACTAAGTTCAAAAACCCTAGATGGCCCAGCCAATGCCCTTTCCCAGCCCCAGCCCTGGATGCCCCAGTCTCTGGCCTTGCCCTACCCCAGGTCTAAAAGCCCCACTCTTAGACCCGCCTGCTGTAGATGCCTGACCCTCTTCCCTTTCCCAGCCTCAACCCTAGATAAATTTGCCTTTGCCCAACCCCAGTCTTAGAACTCCCAGTCTCTGCCCCCAGCTGGCCCAGCTCTAGGTGCCCCAGTCTGTGCCTTGTGCAAGTCCCTAATCCTTACTTTAATTTAGGGTGCCTTTAGCTTTCCTTTCTTTGCCTTTGCCTTTGTCTTTGCTTTTGCCTTTGCCTGACTCTAACAGTATACGTAGATGTCTTTGCCCTTGTCTTTATGTAACTAAGCCTTAACCCTGAATGTGTTCGCCTTTCTTTTTCCCTTTCCAATAGCTGTAGCCTTAGCCTCTGTATTAGCATTTGCTGTTGCTTAAGTCTGCCTTCTTTTTTACCTTTGTTGGTGCCTTAGAAGTTGCCTTTGTCTAAACTGAGATCCTTTGCCTTTATCTTTGACTTATTTCTTGCCTAACTATTCTTACATGCCTTTCACTTTTATTTTGCCTAAGCATACACTAATGCTAGATGGATTTCCCTCCACCTTTGCCTTTTTTGCCTAATCCTAAAACTAGTTGTCTTTGCATTTCTCTCTTCTTGCATTGTCTTTTTTCCCCCTTAACTGCATTTCCCTCTGGTTTTGCGTAACTCTAGTTCCCTTTGCATTTCCCCCTTTAGAGGGCAAAGTTAGCTTTTGCCTAACTAATGCTAGGTGGCTTTGCCATTCCCTTTGCCTAAATCTAAGCTTAATACTAGATGACTTTGCTGTTGCCTTTTCTGTTTTACCTTTACCTTTGATTTGTTTTACCTTTGTATTTGCCTTTGCCAAATTCATACCATAATCCTAACCCTAACTCTAGATGCCTTTGTGTTTCATCTTTGCCTTATTTTTGCCTGTGCCTAGCCCTACATGGATTTTGCCCTAACCTCAGATACCTAACTGTATGCCTGAGCTGAGAGGGCTTTTATTTTCCATGTGTCTTTTTGCATTTGCCTTTTTTTTCGCTTTAAATTAGCCTTAGCCTTTCCTTTTGTTTTTACCATTGCCATTACCTTACTCTAACCCTCACTGTAACCCTAACCCTAAACTTAATCGTAGGTTCCTTTGTCTTCCCTTTGCCGGACCTTAACCATAACCTTAAAGCTATATGGCTTTGCCTTTGCATTTAGCTTACCTTTCATGTGCCTTCAGGCTTTGCCTTTGCGCCTTGTTTTTATCTAACCCCAACCCCACTCCTAAACCAGAATGCCAGATTGCCTTTTGCATTTATACTGGCATTAGCCTTTGCCTAAATCTAAGCCAGACCTAATCCTAATCATAGATGCCTTTGTCCTTGCCTAGCCCTATATCCAACCCTATACCTGAAATGCCTTTGCCTTTGCCCCTTAGATACCTTTTTGTTTTTCATTACCAAATGCTAAACCTAAAACTTCATGCTTTTTCCTTGCATCTGTCCTGTCTTTGCCCGGTGTTAACCGTAACACTAGATGGCTTTTTCTTTGGCTGACCCTGAATCTGTCCATAGATGCCTTTGCCTTTGTTTGCTTTTGCCTTTGCCTAAGACAAACCTTATCCTTAATTACCTTAACTTTCCCTTTCAATTTGCTGTGGCTTAAATTAGCCCTCCTGCCCTTGCCCCATTCCTCACCCTAAGCCCTGAGGCGTAAGGCTTCACACAGGCCAATCTCCAATGCTTTGCTATGCCAAACACTAACTCCAAGCCCGATGCTTTGCCTGTACTGAATCCTAAGACTTCACCTATACCTGACCTTAAAACCAAGCCTAAGGCTTCATATATTCCTAATCCTAGGCCTAACCCTAGACCTGCCTCCAAATGTGGTGCTTTGCTTGATCCCAACCCTGATGCTTTGCCTATCAATAAACCCTGACCACAGCCCTGACAATTTGCCTGATGTGAACTTTGACTCTTTGCCTAAGCCTAACCAGGACCTCAACGGTGATGGTTCACCTGATTGCAAAGCTGACCCTTTGCCTCTGCAAAACCCTGAAAGCAGCCTTTACACTTTGGCCTATTCTTAATGCTGACCCCCCAGTCCCGATGCTTTGTCTGACCCCAGCCCTGGTGCTTTGCCTACGCCTCTCTCTTACCCCATCTAAGACACTTTCCATGACACCAAGTCTCACACTTGCCTTACTCAAGTCTTTGCCTGAACCTTTGACCCCAACACTTATGGTTTGTGTGAACGTACTTTGCATAACCACAGCCCTGACATCTTGCCTGAGCCCAGCCCTGGGCTTTACCTGGTCCCAGCACTGACACTTCCGATGCTAATATTTTGCCTTACCCCAATGCTGATGCATTTCCTATGCCTAATTCTGACACTAGACACAGTGCTTGACCACAGCACTGACACTTTGCCTATGCCCAATATTGACCCCAGCGCCTACTCTTTGCCTAACCACAGCCCCCATCCTTGCATTACCCCACCTCTGATGCTTTGCCTGACCCCAGCCCTGACCCTGACCCTAACACTTTGCCTGTTCCTAACCCTGACTCTAACCATGTTAACTTGCCTGATTCCAAATATGATGTTTTGTCTGACCCTGACTCCAGTCCTGACACCAACATTGATGCATTGACCCCAGCCCTCGTGTGCTGCCTATGCCTAATGGTGACCCCAGCCCTGACGCTTTGCCTGAACCCAACCCCACTACAGTTGTAACACTTTGCTTGACCTCATCTCCAATCATAATGCAACCCCAAGCCCAGTGCTAATAGTTTGCCTGACCCCAACCTGGAGGTTTCACCTATGGCCAAGCACGAGCTGCACATTGATGCTTTGCCTGACCCTAAACCTACTGCTTTACCTATGACTAACCCTAATCCTAAGCGTCACTCTGAATCCAGTGCTTTGCATGGCCCCAAGTTTAATACTCTTATCTGACACTTTGCTTATATCTAGCCCTGATCCCAGTTATGACACTTTGATTTACTCCGACCTTGATGCTTTGCCTGCGTCTGAACCTGATGCCAGCACAGATGCTTTGCTTGAACAAAGCTGTGACATTTTGCATATACCCTGCAGCTTTACCTGATCTGAACCCCGAGCCCAGTCATGATGCTTTGCCTACCTTCCCCAGCTTTGGACATTTTGTCCAGCTCTTAATGCTTTCCTGAGCCCAACATTGATGTTTTATGTATGCCTAACACTGACCCCAAACCTGAGGCTTTGACAGACCCCCAACCCCAGTTATGCCTTTTTGGCTAACCCTAGCCTTGACACTTTATCCAGCATTGATCCCAAACATGACACTTTGCCTGACCTCAGCCCTGGTGCTTTGCCTGACCCCACCTTGATGCTTTAACTATGCCTAAGGCTAATCTGAGCTCTTATACTTATTTTGACTCCAACCTTTACACTTTGCCTGACCCTAACCCAAACCCTTTGCCAGTGCCCATCCCATGCAGATGCTAGGCTTATGTGTAACCCTAATCCCAGCCCTGATGCTTTGTCTGACCCCAGCCCTGACATTTGACCTGTCCCTAATTCTGACCCCAAATGTGCTGATTTGCCTGACCTCAGACCATACCCCAGCCCTGATTCTTTGCCACGCTTTGCTTATCCCACCCCTGATTTTTTGCCTGTTCCTAACCCTAACTCCAATATATACACTTTGCCTGAACCATCCCCTGATGCTTTGTCTAAACCCAAGATTGATGTCCCTGACACTTTGTCTGACCCCAGCCCTATCACTCTTCCTGTACCCAGTCATTACTCTTTGCCTGATCCCAACCCTGACACTTTGCCAATGCTTAGCCTTCACCCCAACCATAATGCTTTGCCTGACTGCAGTCCTGATGCTTTATGATCAATATGCTTTGCCTGACCACAACCACAACCCCAACCGTGACGCTTTGCCTGACCACAACCGCAGTCCTAACTGTGACACTTTGCCTGACCCCAACCTTTACGCTTTGCTTATGCCTAACCCCCACCCCAACCTTGATGCTTTCCATTCCCAGCAATGATGCTTTCCCTGACTCAAACTCTGGTGCTTTGCCTATGTGTCTCCCTGACCTCAGCCCTTATGTTTTGCTTGACCCCAGCCCTGACGTTTGGCCTGATGCCAACCCTGATCCCAAACGAGCTATTTTGCCTGACCCCAACACTCAGTGGAACTCTGACACGTCACCTCACACTATGCAACCCCAGCCGTGTTGCATTACCTGACCCCAAAACTCATCCCAGCCCTGACACCTCACTGTGCTTACAATTTGCCTATTCCTAACACTGGCCCTTTGCTTGACCCCTGCTGCAATGCTTTGCCTGAACCCAAATCTGGTGCTTTGCCTGACGCTGACCTCATCAAGGCTGAGCCTTGATGTTTTGACTCTGCCTGACCCTGACCCCATCCCAGACGCTTTGCCTGACCTTAGGCTTCACCTGACTTGAACCCTGTGGATTTGTATGTGCCATATGCTGATTCCAGCCTGACACTTTGCTTGAATTGAGCCCCATCACTTTGCCTTATGCACACCCTGACTCCAACCCTGACTCACTCCAAGCCTCACGCTTGGACTTGCCTTGGACTGTGCCCTGTACCCTGACCACAAGCCTAATGTTTTGCCTGATCCCAAGCATAACACTTTGCGTAACCCCAAGCCAAATGCTCTGCCTGTGCCTGCGCCTGATCACAAGCCTAATGCTTTCCTATTCCTAATGCTTTGCCTATTCCAAACTGTAACCGCAAGCCTAATGCTTTCCAGACTCCAACCCTATATGCTTTACATGACCTTAAACCTAACATTTAGGTATGCCTAACCCTGACTCCAGGTGTAATAGTTACAGTGACACCAAGCCTAAAGCTTTGCCTGACCCCTTGTTTAATGCTTTGCTGCTGACTAATCCAAACCGCAAGGCTTTTGCTATGCCTAAACCTGAATGCAAGTGAAAATCTTTGCCTAGGCCTGACTCTAACCCCAGAACTAACGCTTTGCCTGACCCCAAGCCTAATACTTTGCCTGTGCTTACCCTGAACTCAAGCCTAACGCTTTGCCTGACACCAAGCCTAGCTCTTTGTTAACCCTAACCCTAGCTGACCCCAAGCCTCAGACATTTTCGACCACAACCCAAAAGTATTCTCTAAATATAATGCTTTGCAGGAACACAAGCTTTGTCTATGCCTAACTGTGACTACAACAATTTACCTTGTCGCAAACCTAATGCTCTGCCCATGCTTAACCCTGACCTTAACCCTAATGCTTTGTTTATGCCTCATATTGACCCAAAGGCTAATGCTTTGCATTTCCCCAGATCTAATGCTTTGCCTAGGCCTAACTCTGACGCTCAGTTTAAGTCAGTGTTGGACTTGAGGATAAGACTTTGCCTATGCCTAATCCTGAAGGTAAGCCTGGCACTTTTTTTTTTTTTTTTTTTTTTTTATCCCAAACCTAAACACCAGACCACATGTCCCCAGGCCTAAAGTTTTGCCTAATCCTGAGCATACACTGTGCCAGTACCTAAGCGGACACAAATACTAGAACTTTGCCTATGCCTGACCCTGACTGAACCCCAACCTAATGCTGAATCCTAGCCTTCATCCCAAGACTAACATGTTGCTTACCACAACCCTAACGTGTTGTCTCGTTTAACTTTAAGCATAATGTTTTGCCGGAACTCAAACCTAATGCTTTATCAGCATTACCCTAACATTTTGCATACTGCATAATAAGCCTGATGCTTAGCCTGACCCTAAATCTAATGCTTTGCCTATGCCTAATCCTGACTGCAAACCTAACTCTTTGCCTGACCTCAGCCCCAGTATTTTCTCCATGTTCTAATACTAATTTCCATGTGAGGAAGAACTTTTTTCCTGTGAGGGTGATAGAGCCCTAGAACAGGTTGCCCAGAGAGGTTGTGGAGTATCCTTTTCTAGAGATCTTCAAGAGATCTGGTTGTGACCCTGTGTCACATGCTCTAGGTGTCCCTGCTGGAGCAGGGGTGGTTGAACTAGATGATCTCTAGAGGTCCCTCCAACCTTAACCATTCTGTGATTCTGTACTTTGCATGACCTTAACCCTAATGCTTTGCCTATGCCTAACCCTGAACAGAAGACAAATGCTTTGTCTGACCTCAAGGCTAACACTTTGCCTATACCTGAGACTGACTGAATACAAGCCCAGCGTTTTTTCAGTGACTAACCATGACAGTAAGTTTTTTAGATCCCAGACCTAAATGCTTTGCCTGTGTTTAACCATGACCCCAGGCTTAAGGCTTTACCTGAGCTTAACACTTTCCCTAATGAGACACAAAGCCTAAAAGCTTTGCCTATGCCTAACCCTGACCCCTAGGCTGGTGTTTTACCTGATCCCAAGCACAACTTTGCCTAGGCATAGGCATTTGGGGGCATTGCATTCCCCCAAATATAATACTGGGCTATTCGTAACACTGATAGCATGCCTTATCCTGACCCTCAGCCCAAACCATATGCGTTGCCTAACCCCAAATCTCAACACTTTGACCATGACTAACCCTGAAACAACTCACAGCACTTTGCCTTTGCCCAAACCTAAAGCTTTGAATGTGGATAAACTTGACTGCAAGCCTAAAGGTTTACCTGTACCTTACCCTTACCTGAAAGCTAATGCTTTGTCTATGCCTAACATTGACCTCAAGCCTAACGTGTTGCATGCCCCCAAATATGCCCTCTGACCCCAACACTAATGCTTTGCCTAACACCAAGCCTAATGCTTTGCTTACATCCAACTCAGATACCAGTCCTGATGCTTTTCTTGACCCCACCTGTAACACTTAGCTTAAACTCTTGTCTGTCAGAATCTTACTGATTTACCTATGCGTAACCTGGACCCCAAGCCTTATGCATTTCCTGACCCCAAGCCTAACACTTTGCCTATGCCTAACATTGAAACCCAAACTAAGGCTTTGCATGATCCCAATCCTTACACTTGCTTAATCCTGACCCAAAATCAATCACCAATCATAATGCATGGTCTATACCTAAAACGTATTCTTTGTGTGAGTCCAATCTTAATGCTTGGCATGATCCCAAGCATAATGCTTTTATTCACCCCAAGTCTAACACTTTTCGTATGCCTAAGAGAGATCACAAACTTAACACTTTGCCTGACACCAAGTCTTACCCTTTGCCCATAACTAACCCTGATTGCAAATTTGGTGTTTTGCCTAAACCCAAGCTTTGACTATGCCTAAGCCTAGCCGCAATCCTAACCCTTTGCATGTTCCCAAGCCTAATGCTTTGTCTGACCCTAAGCCTAATGCTTTGCCCCTGCCAAATACTGATCAAAGGCTAATGCTTTTCCTATAACTGTGACCCCAAGCATAGTGCTTTGCCTATACCTAACCCAAACCTCAAGCCTAAAGCTTTTCCTGACCCTAAGCCTAACACTTTGCCTGACCTGAAGCTTTATGCTTTTCTTTCCCTTATCCTGATTGGAAACATAATGAATTTCCTGACCACAAGCCTTTTATTTTGCCTGTTTCTAACCTTGATTGACCCAAAGCCTTAACGCTTTGACTGTGACTAAACCTGACTCCAAACCTAATACTTTCCCTGGCACCAAACCTAATATTCTGCATCATCCCGATCTTTAAGTTTTGCCTGATGTCAAGCCTAATGCTTTGGCTATACCTAACTAGAGGTTTGCTAGACCTGATACTAACAGAGATGGTCTAGTGGGAAATATGAGGGTTGGTGGCAGTCTTGGCGGCAGATGTTGCAATTCACGATCCTATGGGGAAGAAGCTGGACAAGAACTAGGATTGCAACCCTGGACTTCAGAAGAGCTAGCTTTGAGGAAAAAAAGTTGAGGAATCCCTTGGGCCGGGGTCCTAGAAGGAAAGGGGATCCAGGAGTGTTGGCTGATATTCAAAAACCACTTTCTCCAAGCTCAAGATCAGTCAATTCCTACAAGAAGGAAGTTGAGCAAGGTAGACCTGCGTGGATGGGCAAGAAGCTGTTGGGTAAACTTAATGAGAAAAAGAGTGCATACGTAATGTGGAAGAGGGGCTAGGCCACATGGAAAGAATATAGGAACATTTTCAGAGAATGCGGGGATGCAATGAGGAAGGCCAAGGCCCGTTTGGAATTAAAGTTAGCAAGAGATGCCAGGGGCAACAGGAAGGGCTTCTATAAATATATCAGCAGCAAGATGAAGACTAGGGAAAATGTTAGTCCACTGTTGAATGGGAGGGTGCCTTGCTGACGGAGGATGGGAGGATGTGGAGAAGGCAGAGTTACTAAATGCCTTTGCTTCTGTCTTTACTGCTAAGGCTAGTCCCAATTAACTACAGAGCTTGGATATAAGCAAGGTAACTGGGAGAGAGGAAGACTTTCTGCTGGTCGAGGAGTATTGGGGCCCGGATGGGATGCACCCAAGAGTGCTGAGGGAAGTGGCAGGAGATATTGCACAGCCGCTCTCCATCATTTTCAAGAGATCATGGAGAGAAGGGGAGGTTCTGGAGGCCTGGAAGAAAGCCAACGTCACTTCAGTCTTCAAAAAGGACAAGAGGGAGTACCCAGGAAGGTACAGGCCAGTCAGCCTCACGTCCTTCCCTGGAAAGTTGATGGAGCAGCTCATCCTAGAGTCCATCTCTAGGCATGTTAAGGAAAAGAAAGTGATCAGGAGTAGTAAGCATGGATTCAGCAAGGAGAAGTCGTGTTTGACAAACCTGATAGGATGGATGATGGGAAAGTCGTGGATGTTGTCTACTATGCCTGACCCTGATCCTAAAACTAATGCTTTCCCTGACCCTAACACTAACACTTTACTTGACCTGAAGCCTAATGTATTGCCTATGCCTAAATCTGCCCCCAAGATTAATGCTTTGTGTCATCTCAAACCCAATGCTTTGTCTGACCCCAACCCTAATGCTTTTCTAATGCCAAGCCTAACTCTTTTCTTATGCCTAACCTTGACCCCAACCCTGTTGTTTTTCCTGGCCACAAGCCAAATGCATTCCTAAAGCTGATCCCAAGCTTAAAGATTTGCCTGGCACCAAGCCTAGCATTTTGCCTATGCCTAATGCTGACCTCAAACATAATACTTTGCCTGACCCTAAGACTTTGTCTGAGCCCAAATTAAAGCTCTACCCATGCCTAAGCCTTACACCAAGCCAAACATTTTACTTGACAGAAGCCGAACAATTTCCTATCCTGAACACTGACCCTGAGCCTAAAACTTCACTTTGCCTAACCCTGACCCCAAAACTAATACTGTGCCTGACCCCAATCCTAACAATTTGCCTATGCCTAACCCAGACTGACCTCAAATGTAACTCTGTCAATGCCTACAGATTGTGTAGGCATTTTAGCCTAACATGTAGTAACATGTGTAGGCATGTAGCCTAACATGGCTATTTCTAATGCTGACCACAATGCTAATGCTTTGCCTAACACTAAGGCTTTGTCGCACCCCAAACCAAACACTTTGCATATGCCTATCCCTGAGTGCAAGCCTAACAATTTTCCTGACTGAAGCCTAAGTGTTTTCCTATTCCAAACCCTGAACCCAAGCCTAATGTTTTGCCTTTTCCTAACAGTTTTTCTATACCTAAGCCTAAACCAAAGCCTAACACTTTTTCTGACCTGAAACCACAAGCTTTTCCTATGTCTAACAATTAGTCCAGATGTAATGCTTTGTCTGACCCCATGCCGAACACTTTGCCTATGCCTAAACCTCATGCCAAGCCTAAACGCTATGTCTATGCCTAAACCTGACACCAAGCCTGATAGGTTGTCTGACACTAAGCCTAACCACTTTTTGTATACCAAACCCTGATCCCCAGCCTAATACTTTGATTATGTCTAATGCTGACCCCAAGCGTAAAGCTTTGTCTTGTTCCAATCCTAACATTTTGCCTATGGCTAAACATGACTGACAAGAAACCTAATGCTTTTGCTTTGCCTAAGCCTTCTCTGAAGCCTTAAGCTTTGCCTAAACTCAAGCCTAATGTTTTGCCTATGCCTCACACTTACTGCAAGCCAAACACTTTGCCATACAGAAGCTTAGTGATTTGACTATGTCTATGGTTAGCCAGCAACCCCAGGTGTAACATTCGCATGACTCAAAGGCAAAGCCTCACCCTGACCCAAAGCCTAGTGCTCTGCCTGACACAAGCTAACACTTAGCCTATACCGAACACTGACCCCAAGCCTAATGCATTGCCTAACCCCAAGCCCAGAGGTTTGCCTTAGCCCAAACCTAATACTTCACCAGGGTCTAAATCTGATTGACTCCCAGGCTAATGCATTGCCTGGGAGTCAATCCCAGGCAATGCATTGCACCAGCCTAATGCTTAGCCTATGCCTAGCAATTAACACAAAGCTAACACTTTGCCTGACAGAAGACCAGAAGACTAAGGACTTGCCATACCTAACTCTGGCCTCAAACCTAATGCTTTGTCTGACCCTAAGACTAAAGAAATTTAGTGCTTTGCCTAACTCCAAGACGCTTTTTTTTTTTTTTTGCCTATGCCTAACACTAAAAAGCATAACGTTTTTCCTGAAACTAACCCCAAATGCTTCGCCTTACCTCAATCCTAATGCTTTGCCTATACCTAACACTGACCTAAATCATAACACTTTTCCTGACCCCAAGCGTAAGTCTTTGCCTTTGTCTAATCATGACACCAAGACTACTGTTTCGCCTGACAAGCACTGTAACGCTTTACCTGATCCTAAACCTAGTGCTTTGCCTATGCCTAACTCCAAACATAAACCTTTGCCTGACCCCAGGTCTAAAATGTCACCTATGCCTAACCTTGACTGAACCCAATCCTAAAGATTTGTTTATGGCTAATCCCGTGCCTAACACTTGGTTGTGGGACACCAAGCCAAATACTTTGTGTTACCCCAAATCTAAGGCATTGCCAATGTCTACCCTTACCCCAAGTCCTAATGTTTTGCCTAACCCCATCCATAATGCTTTGCGTGATCTGAAGCCTAACGCTTTGCCTGTGCCTAACCCTGACACCATGCCTTTGCTTTGAATAACCCAAATTTGAAGTATTTCCCTAGGCCAAACACTGAGCACAAGCGTGATGCATTGCCTGACCCGAAGCCTAAGAATTTTACTATGACTAACTGTGACCCCAAGTCCAATGTGCAAGATTAATGCTTTGCCTATGCCTAACACTGACCAAAAACCTAATACTTTGCCTGGCCGCAACTGTAATGCTTCGCCTGATCTCAAGCCTAACACTTGCCTGTTCCTTACTCTCACTCAAAGCCTAACACTTTGCCTATGCCAAACCTTGACCCCAACACTAATGTTTTTCTGGATCGCAAGCACTATGCTTTGTCTCTGCCTAACCCTGACCCAAAGCCTATACCTATCACTGACCCCAGCCTAAGACATTGCCTATGACTAACTAACATCAAGCCTAACATTTTGCCTGACCCCAATCCTAATGCACTGCCCATGCCCAATGATTAACCCAAGCATAACACTACCTATGCATAAACCTGACCCCAATCCTAATGCTTTACCTGACCCCAAGCCCAACATTTTGCCTATGTCTAATCCTGACCTCAAGGCTAAAACTTTAACTCTGCCTAAGCCTGACTGCTAGCATGATACAATGCCTGACCCCAAACCAAAACATTTTGCTGTGCCTAACCTTGACAATAGCCCAACACTTCACCTTAGTACAAGCCTAGTGCTTTGCATATGACCCGAAGCTTAATGCTTTGCCTATGACAATCCCTGAACCCAAACCTAATGCTTTGCCTATGCGTAGCCCTGACTCAGACCCTTAATCATTGCCTAACCCAAAGCCTAATGACTTGCCTGTGCCAAGCATAGTCCCCAAGCATGATGCATTGCATGACCGCAAGCCTCCACACTTCACTGTGTCTAACCCTGACCCCAAGAACAACACTTTGCATTAACCCCAGCTTAGTGCTTTCCTATGTCTCTTCCTGACTCAAAGCCTAATGCTTGGCCAATGTCTAAAATTGACCCAAACCCCAAAGTTGCCTGATCCCAATGCTAATCTTTGTCCGACTCCAGGCCAAATGCTATGCTTACACATAACACTGACCTTGAGCCTAAAGCATTACCTGATCCCAGCACTAAGACTTTGCCTGACCCCAAGCCTAACACTTTGTCTATGACTAACCCTGATTCAGACCTTTACGCTTTGCCTATGCCTAAGACCACCAGTCTAATGCTTTGCCTGACCCCAGCCATAATGCTTTACCTGACCCCAAGCCTAAAACTTTGCATATGCCTAACCATATCCAAAGCCTAACACACTCTCTGTGTGACTAAAAGTGTACCCAAACTCAAAGCTTTGCCTGTCCCTAAACATAATGCTTTTCCTACTCCCAAGCCCTGCGCTTTTTCTATGAAGAACACTGTCTCCAAGGCTTAGGCCTTGCCTGACACAAAACCTAGACCTTTGCCTAACCATATCCAAAGCCTAACATTGTCTAACACTTTGCCTATGTCTAACCCTGACTTCAAGCCTAACACTTTGCCTATGCCTAACTCTAACCCCCAATGCTAACGCTTTGAATATGCCTAAATGTGACTCCAGGCCTAAAACTTTGTCTATGCCTAACTATGGCTGTATGCCTAAATGCCGTATGCCTAAACACACTACCTAATCCTGACCCCAAGACTAACGCTTTGACTATGCCTAACCCTGACCCAAAGCCTGATACTTTACTTGACAGAAAGCCTAACGCTTTGCCTGTTCCTAACCTTGACCCCTAGCCTAATGTTTGCATGAATCCTTCTTTAATGCTTTGTCTGACCCCAAGCCATACACTTTGCTTGTGCTAACCCTGATCTCATGTCTAAAATTTGCATATACATAAATTTGACCCTAAGCATAACTCTTTGCCTAATGCATAACTGAGCCGTAGCATAAAGCTTTGCCTATGTCTAACCCTTATTCCAAGTCTACCACATTGAATATGCCTCGTCCTGACAGCACCACCAAACGCTTTACCTGATCCCAAGCTTAACATTTTGCCTATGCCTAACCATGACCACAACCTAACACATTACTTAAGCTTAATCCTGACCCTAAGCTTAACGCTTTGCTTGTCCCCAAGCCTAGCACTTTGCCTATGCCTAACCCTGGCCCCAAGCCAAACACTTTGCCTGACCTCAATCCTAATGCTTTGTTCATGCCTCATCCTGAATCCAAGGCTAACACTTCGCCTGATCCGAAGACTAACGCTTTGCCTATGCCTAAATCCAATATCATCTTTGTCTATGCAAAACAGCGACCCCAAACCAAATCCTTTGCCTGACCCCAAGCCTAATGCATAACACTGAACATAAGCCTAACGCTTTGCCTATACATAACCGTGACTGCAAGTGTAATGCCTTGCCTGACCTAAAGCCTAATGCTTTTTCTATACCTAAAAGTAACCCCAAGCCTTACTCTTTGACTGTGTCTAAATATGACCCTTAGCATAAGAATTTGACTATGCCTAATCCTCACTGTAGGACTAACGTGTTACCTATGCCTAACCCTGACCCCAAGCCTAAAAATTTGCCTGTGCCTAGCCCTGACCCCAACACTAAAGATTTCCATATACCAATTCCTGGCCTAAAGTTTTTCCTATGCCTAACGCCGACACCATGCCTAACGCTTTTTCTGAAGCGTAGTCTAATGCTTTGGCCATGCTATCTCTTACCCCAGCCTACTGCTTTGTATGACCCCAAACTTAGTGCTTTACCTGACCCCAAGCCAAAAGCTTTGCCTATGCTTGTCCTGACCTCAAGTCTGATATTTGCCTATGCATAAATCTGATCCTAAGCATAATACTTTGCAACACTGAGTTGCAGCCTAAAGCATTGCCTTGACCCAAGCTAAACGCTTGTCCACAAAGCTAAAGATTTCCGTATGATGAACTCTGATTTCAAGCATAACGCTCTGTTTAGGCCTAAACCTGACCTCAAGCCTAACACTTTGCCTATCCCAAGGCTAATGCTTTGCCTATACATAACACCGACCCCAAGCTTAATAACTTTGTCTGACCCAAATGCTAACGCTTTGCTGACTCCAAGCATACGGGCCAGTCAGCCTCACGTCTGTCCCTGGAAAGGTGATGGAGGAGCTCATCCTAGAGACTAGGTGTGTCAAGGAAAAGAAGGTGATCAGGAGTAATCAACATGAATTCACCAAGGGGAAGTTGTGTCTGATGAACCTGATAGCCTTCTACGAAGAGGTGACTGGCTGGCTGGATGATGGGAGGGTTGTGGATGCTGTCTACCTTGACTTCAGCAAGGCTTTCAACACAGTCTCCCATAACATCCTCCTAGGAAAACTTAGGAAGTGTGGACTGGATGAGTGGACAGTGAAGTGTATTGAGGACTGGCTGGATGGCAGAGCCCAGAGAGTGGTGATAAATGGGGCTGAGTCTGGCTGGAGGCCTGTGGCCAGTGGTGTCCCACTGTCATGGAATGAGTGGTGGTGGTGGGGTGAGTGACACAAAGCACTTCACTTGTGGGAAAGAAATAGGAATAGATTTTATTGATAATGGCAATGTTTTCACGAGATTCTATGGCGAGGTCACTTATTATTTACTGCATGGAGGTTCAAGATACAGAATTACCAAGGACACTCTCCCGCTGGGTCACGAGGTTCAGATTGGACCCCATTGCTTTCCACACTCCTGAAAGGAGTCTAGGTGCAGCTGGATCCAACCCTAGTCCCAGACCTGGTCAACGGATTATGTCTAAGGGATTTGTGCACAGTTACAAAGTAAAGTTTACAAGTTCAAAAAGAGAAAGGCGTGCTATAGTCACTTACCACAAATCTGTAGTGGGAAGGATCTCTTAACCTTGAGGAGTATCCTTGAGAGGCGCCCGTGCCCAAGGGGAGATCCTGGCGTGCAGCCCACTGTGATGCAAGGAGAGCTCAGTGGGCTCTCGGGCTGTCCCCATATTTATGGGATAAGTTCTTTCAATTCAGAAATGACTGTTGGCTGGTGTACACACAATTAGCCTTATCTCCCCATCAGGATAGGACCATCAAGACTGTTATTGATGGTTAATGTCTGAGTGCTGGAAGAAATCAGGGAGGCAGCTCCCAGGATCAGATAATGTGGTATTTAACACTTGAACAGGGCTATGTGTGATAAGCCAGCTTGAGCTGCGGAAGGAGTATATCCGTCACACCCACAAGGGTCAGTACTGGGCCCCGTGCTCTTGGACATGTTCATCAACGACTTGGATGAGGGCACAAAGTTCACCCTCAGCAAGTTTGCAGATGACATTGAACTGGGAGGAGTGGCCAATACTCCCAAGGGCTGTGCTGCCATTCAGAGAGATCTAGACAGGATGGAGAGCTGGGCAGAGAGGAACCTCATGAGGTTCAACAAAGACAAGGGCAGGGTCCTGGATCTGGGGAGGAATAACCCCAGGTACCACTACAGATTAGGAGTTGATCTGATGGAAAGCAGCTCTGCTGAGTGGGATTTGGGAGTCCTGATTGACAACAGGTTAACCATGAGTCAGCAATGTGCCCTCATGGCCAAGAAGGCCAATGGGATCCTGGCCTGCATCAGAAGGAGCGTTGCCAGCAGGTCGAGGGAGGTGATCCTGTTCCTGCTCCCCAGTACAAGAAGGACATTGAGCGTTTAGAGAGGGTCCGACGGAGAGCCACGAATATGATTAAGGGACCGAATATTTGTCATATGAGGAAAGACTGGGATGGGCCTGTTTAGTCTGGAGAAAAGGCTGTGAGGAGATTTATTTAACATGTTCAAGTACCTGAGGGGTGAATGTAGGGAGGATGGAGCCAGGCTCTTCTCCGTGGTGGCTGGTGACAGGATGAGGGGTAACAGGTGTAAGTTGAAACACAGGAAGTTTCACCTCCATGTGAGGAAGAACTTCTTTACTGTGAGAGTGACAGAGCCCTGGAATGGGCTGCCCAGAGAGGTTGTGGAGTCTCCTTCTCTAGAGATCTTCAAAACCTGCCTGGGTGCTACCCTGTGCCACGTGCTCTAGGTGTCCCTGCTTGAGCAGGGGAGTTCAACTAGATGATCTCTGGAGGTCCCTTCCAACCTTAAGCATTCTGTGATAATGCTTTGCTTATGCCTAACACTGATCGCAAACCTAATGCTTTTCCTTGACACCGTGACTAATGCTTGCCCCAAGCCTAACTCTGACCTCAAGCCTAATACTTTGCCTGATCCAAACCCTAATGAGTTGCCCGAGCTCAAAAATAGCACTGTGCTTGACTGCAAACCTAACTCTTTGCCTATGCCTAAATTTGACCCAAAGCCTAACACTCTGCCTATGTCTAACCATGACTGCAAGCATAATGGTTTTCCTGACCCCATACATGGGCTTAACTGATCCTGAGCCCTTTGCCCAACCTTAAAGCTATGCCTAACCTTGAGCTGCAGCCTAAAGCACTGCCTTACCCCAAACTGAATGCACGGCCTGACCCCAAGCTAAACACTTTGCCTACGTCTAAATCTGACCCTAAATTGAAGACTTTGTTCGACCTAAGGATAATACTTTTCCTGACACCAAGCCTTTGTCTAACTGTGTAAACCTAAAGCTTTACCTGACCCCCAAAATGTCCCTCATCTTGACCCCCATAAAGAATGTTTTTCTTGACCTGAAGTAGAACACATTACTTTAACCCATGAATGCTTTGCCTGTCTCCAAGCCAAATGCTTTGTCTCACCTCAAACCGAGCACTTTGCATATGCCTGTCCCTAATCCCAAGTCAAAGTCTTTGCCCAAATCTCAAGCAGAATGCTTTCACTGACCCAAAGACTAAGGGTTTGACTGAGTGTAAGCCCAATGCTTTGCATATGCTTAACATTAATCCCAAGCCTAATGCTTTGCTTGACCCACAGTCAAACGCTTTGCCTATGCCTGATGGCAAGCCTAGCACTTTACCGGTGCCTCAACCTGACGCTAAGCTTAATGCTTTCAGTATGCTTAACCCTGACCTGAAGCCTAACACTTTCCCTTACTACAAGTCTAATGATTTCCTGACCTAAACCCTAATGCTTTGCCTGAGCCCAGACCAAACACTTTGCCTGATTGCTAACCCAGCACTTTCCCAACCCCAAGACGAATGCTCTGCAGATTCCCTACCATAATGCCAAGGCTAACAATTTCTGTGATGCTGATGTTAAATGTCTGCCTATGCCTAATCCTGACCTGAGGCTTATCATTTTGCCTGACCCCAACCCTTAGGCTTTGCCTATACCTAACTCTGACCACAAACCTGACACTTTGCTTGACCCCAGGACTGACATTTTGACAGAAGCCTAGTGCTATGATTATGCCTAAAATGACCTCAAATATAGCACTTTTCCTGACCTCAATCCTAAAGCTTTGCCTCACTCCAAATGGAACACTTTGCCTGACCCTAAGTCTAAAGCTTTCCCTCACCCCAGGTTGAACACTTTGTGATGCCTTGCCTTGACTCCAAGCCTAATGCTTTGCCTGACCCAACCCTAAGGCTATGCCTGACGCCAAGGCTAATGCTTTTCCAATATCTGACACTGATCTGAAGCCAAACACTTTGATCTCAAGCCTAACGCTTATGCCTATGCCAAACCCAAATGCTTTGCCTGTGCAAAACCCTAACCCTGACCCTAAGCCTTGGCCTATGTTGAACACTAAGGCTTGGGCTAGGTTGAACTGTAAGGATTGGCATAGCCGTACCTGAAGGCTTGACCTAGGACAAACCATAATGTTTACCCTAGGCTAAATTGTAAGGCTGGGCCTAGGGTGAATCCTAACGCCTTGCCTGTGCCTAATGGTTATCCAAACCTAACTTTTGCCTGCACAGAATCCAAACCCCAACCATAATGCTGTAGCTATGCTGAAAACCAATCCTAATGCTTTGCTTATTCCAAAAAAAAATATCCTAATGCTTTGTCTATACCAAATACCAACCGTAACCCTTTGCATATGCTGAAAAACAACCCTAACAATTTTCCTATGTGTAACTCTCTTCTTAATGCTAGGCCTGTGCATCACTCTAAAGCTAACACTCTGCATATACATAAGCACAAATCTAACTCTAGGGCTATGCCTAACACCAACCTATAAGTAACCCTATCGCTTTGCCTATGTGTAATCCTAACAATTTGCCTATGCTCAACCCTGACACTTTGCTTATGCATAACAGTGTGCCAACCCTAAGGCTTGGCCTGTGGCAAACCCTAATGCTTTGCCTATTCTAAACCCTACAGCTTGGCCTACAATGAACTATAAAGCTTTGCCTATAACTAAAGCTAACACTATGCCTACACCTATGCCTAACCCTTATGCTATGCCAAGGCCTTTGCCTAACCCTAACCCTATGCACAGGCCTATAGCTAACCCAAACCCTATGGCTATGCCTAACCTGAATGCTATGCCTATCCCAAACCCTAACGCTATGTGCATTTCTATGCCAAACCCTCTTTGTCTAGGCAAAACCCTAATGCTTTACCTATGCCTAATCCTAATAATATACCTATCCTAACCCCAAATCTTTGTCTCTTCAAACCCCAATGCTTTGCCCATGCCTAATGCTAGCACATTGCCTATGCCTATGTCAAACCCTAACCCTAAATTCATGCCTATGGATATGCCTTAACCAAATGCTACAGCTATGCCTGAACTATGCCTAAAAGTATGCTATGCCTAAAAGTAATGCTACGTTTATGCCAATGCGTAAACCTCGTGCTATTTCCACGCCTAACTCTAACTCTTCGGCCATGCCAATCCCCAAAGCTGCCCAGGCTGCCCAGAGAGGTTGTGGAATCTCCTTCTCTGGAGATCTTCAAAACCCGCTTGAATACAGTCCTGTGCAACATGCTCTAGGTGACCCTGCGTGTGCAGGAGGTTGGACTAGATGACCTCTCGAGTTCCTTTCCAACCTTAAGCATTCTGTGATTCTATGATTCTAACACTAGGCCATTGCTGAACTCTTAAGGCTATGCTAATACTGAACACCAATGTTTTGCCCATGTCTTATGCAAGTGCTTTGCCCATGCCTTATGCAAACGCTTTGCCCAGACCTAATGCTAACTCTTTGTCCATGCCTAATGCTTGGCCTATGCCTATGCCAAACTATAACCCTAACACTATGCCTATGTTTAATTTGAATGCTATGTCTATGCCTTATTCAAATGCTATGGCTGCGGCTAACCCAAACGCTATGCCTATGCCTTACGAGGAAGCCTATGCCTAACCCTAATTCTATGGCTATGCCTAACCGGAACACTATGTCTGCTAACCATAATGTTATATTTATGTCTATGCTGAATCCTAACACTGTGGCTACAGCTAATCCCAGTGCTATGCCTGTGCCTAACTGTGCTATATAGTGCTAATGTGCCTGTGCCTAATAATGCTATGACTATGCCTAATCCCAAAGTTTTGCCCATGCCTAACACGAATGCTTTGCCTGTGCCTACACTCAACCCTAACTCTAATCCCAATGCAATGCTATGCATTAGGCTATGTCTAACCCGAATGCTTTGGCTATGTCTATACTTAATGCTGTGCCTATGCCTAAAGCAAGAGCTATACATACGCCTATGCCTAACCCCAACATTTTGTCCGTACCTACCCGCAATGCTTTGGCAATGCCTACCCTCGACCACTCACCCATGCTTATGCCTATCCCTAACCCTCACTCTAACACTATGTTTATGTCTAACCCTAATGCTATGCCTAAGACTAATCCAAATACTATGCCTTTGCCTAACTCTAATGTTATGCTTATGCCAAACACTTTGCCTATACTGAATCCCAATGCTTTGCCCATGCATGACCACAACTCTTTGTGACATGCATAATATGCATAATCCTAATGCTTTGTCCATGCCTAACGCTGACACTTAACCCATGCCTAATGCTATACCACTATTTATGCCTAACCCAAATGCTATGCCTGTGCTTAGCACTAATGGTATGGGTATGCCTAACACACAATGGTATGGCTATCAAAATCCTGGCTGCTATACCTATGCACAACCCAAACGCTAAGTTCATGCCTAACCCTAACCCTAACACTGTGATTATGCCTATGCTGAATCGTAATACTTTGCCTATGCCAAACCTTAATGCTATGCCTATGCTGAACCCAAATGCTGTGTCTGTGCCCAAATCTGATGCTTTGCTTATGCCTATGCCTAACCCCAAAGCTTTGCTCATGCCATGGCAATGCTTTCCCTATGCCTAATGCTATCACTTTGCCCAGGCCTATGCTGAATCAGAAGCCTATGCCTGACTTTATGCTTATGGCTATACCTAACCCGAATGCTATGCCTATGCCTTATCTGAGCACTATGGCTATGCTTTACCTGAACCCTATGGATATACCTAAAACTAATGCTATACCTAAGGCTCACCCTAACGCTATGCTTATTGCTATGCCTAATACTAATGCTACTGTTATACCTACTGCTAATGCTTTGCTTATGCCTATGTCTAACCCAAACACTGTGGCTTTGCCTATCCCTAATGCTATGGCTATGTCTAATCTGAACACTATGACTATGCCTAGAATAAATGACATGCGCATGCCTACTCTCAAAGCTTTACCCTTGTCTACCCTCATGGCTTGCCTGCCTTCATGGCTTTGCTTAAACCTACCCCCAGCCCTTGCCCATGCCTATTGCCAAAGCTTTGCCCAAGCTTATGTCAAACTCTAGCCTACCCTACCTCTAACCTTACCCTAACCCTAATGCTATGTCTATGTCTCACCCTAATGTTAGAGTTAGGCCTTTGCCTTTGCCTAACCATAATGGTATGCCTATAGCTAACCCTAACGCTATGCTTACCCATACTCTATGGATATGTTTAACCAGAACACTATGGCTTTGTCTAAAATTATTACTATGTGTATGGCTAACCTGAATGCTATGCCTATGCTTAACTCTATTGTTACACTTATGCCAGTGCCAAACCCTGATGCTATGGCTATGCAGAACCCTAATTCTATGCCCATGCCAAGCCCTGATGTTTTGCCTTTGCTTAATCCTGAATCTCTGCCAATGTGAAACCCCAGTGTTTTGCCCATGCCCGACCCCAAAGCTTTCCCTAGGCTTAGCACTAATACGTTGCCCTTACATAGTGTTTATGCTTTCCCTCTGCATATGGCGAACCCTAAATCTAACACTATGCCTATCCCTTTACCTATATTGAATGCTATGAATATGCCTATGTCTCACCCAATGAAATTCTATGAATATGCACAACCCTAAAGGTATGATTACATCTATGCCAATGCCAAACACTAAAGCTTTGCCTATGCCAAAGCCTAACACTATGCCTATGTCTAATCCTAATGCTATGACTGTGCCAAACCATAACGATATGCTATGCCTAACGCTAACACTAGGCCTGTGCCTATGCCTAACCCAAACACTGTGCCTACATCTATGTACAACCTTAATGCTATGCCTGAGCCTATAACAAACCCTGATGCTTTGTTTATGATGAACCCTATGATGAACTATGCCTATGCCAAACACTAACATTATTTCTGTGCCAATGCCAAAGCCTAATGCTGTGCCTATGCCTATGCCTAACTCTAATGCTATGCTTATGTCAAACCCTAACACTTTGCTTTTGACAAACCTTAATGCTATGCCTGTGCCTAACCATAATGCTGTGGCTGTACTTAACAGTAATTCTATGCTTATGTCTGACACTAATGCTAGGCCTCTGCTGAGGCCAAATCTTAATGCTATGCCTTTGCCTATGCCTAACCCTAATGCTGTGCTTTTGCTTATGCCAAACCCTAACACTTTCTCTATTCCAAACCCTAATATTTTGCCTATGCTAAACCCTAATGCTATGCATATACCTTATCATAATACCAAGACTACGTTTGACAATAAGGCTGTGCCTATGCCTAACACAAATGCTATGGCTATGAATAACCTAAGTGCTATGACTATGCCCAATCTGAATGCTATGCTTACCCTCAATGCTTTGTCAGTGCCTAAACCAAACGCTATGCCTAAGCCTAACTCTCATGCTACGCCTTTGTCTAAACATCACACTATGCCCATGCCTAATGCTTGGTTATGCCTAACTCTACTCCTAATGCTTTGCTTATGCCTAAGTCTGATGCTATGTCTACGCCTGGGCCTAACCCAAATGCTATGGCTATGCCTAAACCAAAACGCTGTGGCTGGCTATGCATA
This sequence comes from Crypturellus undulatus, assembly GCA_013389825.1. Taxonomy (NCBI): domain Eukaryota; kingdom Metazoa; phylum Chordata; class Aves; order Tinamiformes; family Tinamidae; genus Crypturellus; species Crypturellus undulatus. The sequence goes on from VWPW01031427.1 coordinate 405,588, forward strand.
ACCCAAAATGCTGTGGCTATGTGTAACTCATGTGTAATCCAAAACGTTATGACTATAACTAACCCTAACATTATGCCTATGCCTAACCCTAATACTATGCTTATGTCTATGCCGAATCCTAGCACTTTGCCTATGCCAAAACCTAACTCCCCTAATCCGCATAACTCCAAAGATTTGTCCATGCCTAATGCTAATGTTTTGCCTATGCATACACCCACATTAACCTTAATGCTATGTCTGTGGTCATGCATAATGCTGATGCTATTTTGCCTATGGGTATGCCTAACATGAACGCTCTGGCTATGCGTAACCCGAATGCTATGATTATGACTAACCCTAATATCAAGCCTGTGCCTAACCCAAACATGGTACTTACGTGTTTGCTGAATCCTAACACTATGCCTATGCCTTACCTTAACACTCTGCCTATGCCTTGTCCTAACAATATGTGTATAACTAAACCTAGCACTTCATCTATGGTAATACGAACACTGTGCCATAGCTTAACCCAAATGCTATGCAAAATCCAAATGCTATGGCTATGTCTATTCCTATGCTTATGGCTAATCTGAATTTTAAGGGTATACCTAACTAGAATGCTATGGCTATGCCTAACTTTAATGCTTTCCCTATGTCTATGACTAACCCTAATGCTATGTCTATGCCTAACTCTAACCTTAATATTACACCTATGTCTAACCTATTGCACTGCCTTTGCCTAACAGTCTTGTTTTACCTTTGCCTAACGGTATTGCTTTGTCTTTGCCTTCACCTAACCCCATCACTTTGCTTTTGCTTTTGCATAACCTATCACTTTGCCTTGACCTAATGTTCATGCTTTTCCTTTGCCTAACCTTCACACTTTGCCTTTGCATAACCCTAGAGCTTTGCTTTTGCCTAACCCTCCCGGTTTGTCTTTGCCTAGATCTCATGTTTTGCCATTGCCTAGACCTCACTTTGTCTTTGCCTAACCATCAAGCTTAGCCTTTGTCTTTGCTTATATCCACTGCCATTGCCTAAATGTATCACTTTCCTTTGCCTTTTGCTTATGTTTTGCCTTTGCCTAAGCGTAGCGCTTTGCCTGTGCCTATCCATAAACCTCTGCCTTTTCCCAATGCTATCACTTTGCCTTTGCCTTTTTCCAAACCAATCACTTCTTATTTGTTTTTGCCTTTGCCTTACACTTTGCCTCTCTTAATCACTTTACCTTTCCTTAAGCCCTTTTGCTTTTCCTTTGCCAAATCCTATGTTTTTACCTTTGCCTTTGCTAACCCTAGAGTTTTGCCTTTACCTTTTCCTATTCTTATCACTTTAAATACTCCTATTGATTTACCTTTGCCTAACCCTATCACGTTTTTTGCCTTTGCCTGAGCCTAGCACTTTGCATAACGCTATTGCTTTGTCTTTGCCTAACTGTACTGCTTTACTTTTACTTTTGCCTACACCTATCCCTTTGCCTTTTCCTAACCCTAATTGCTTTGCCTTTGCCTCTTCCCCTTTACATTTGCCAGAACCCTACCACTTTGCCTTTTTCTATTGCTTTCCTTTTGTGTTACACTCTACTTTTGCCTCATCCTGGGATTTTGCCATTGACTAAACTTATTGCATTGTCTTTGCCTTACCCTCATGCTTTATATTTACTTAACCCTACATCTTTACCTTTGTCTAACCCTATCACTTTGCTTTTGCCTAGAACTGTGCATTGCCTTTGCCTAAAGTTTTATATTTCTCTAATCCTCATGCTTTGCCTTTGCCTACCGCTCATGATTTGCATTTGCCTACCCCTCATGATTTGCATTTGCCTAAAGCATACTTTGCCTTTCTCTGAACTTTTGCTTTTTCCTAACCCTAGCGCTTTGACTTTGGCCAGTCCTATGAGTTTATCATTGCCTTTGCCTAATCCTATCACTTTGCCTCTGTCTAAACATATTGCTTTGTTTTTGCCTAACACTATCCCTTTGCTTTTGTGCATCACTATCACTTTGCTTTTGCCGCGTTAGAGTGCTTTGCCTGTGTGTAATCCTATTGCTTTTTGCCTAAACATATCAATTTGCTTTTGACTAACCCTATTGCTTTCCTTTGTTTTTGCCTAAATGTATTTTTCCTTTACCTAATAATATTGCTTTCCTTTTTCTTAACCAAATTACTGCTTTGGCCTTGCCCTAGTCCTTTGTCTTTGCCTACTCTTTCGTTTTGTTTCTGTCCATCACTTTTCTTTTGCCTATTCCTTGTATCACTTAAACCTTTTACTTTGCTACTGGCTCATTCCAGCACTCTGCCTTTGCCTATTCCTAGCACTTTGCCTTTGTCTAACCTTTTCTTTTTTTACCCAGCCTTATCCCTTTTTTATTTTGACTAGCCCTTTCACTTGGTTTTTGCCTCATCCTTTGTTTTTGCCTAAGTCTCGCACTTTGCCAAACACTAGCGCTTTGCCAATGCCTTTGCCTTTAACTCTGTCACTTTGCATTGCTTTGCCTTTTTCTTTTCCTAAACCTGCTCCTTGGCCTTTGCTTCTTCCTTTGCCTAACACTATTGCTTTTTCTTTGCCCAAGACTCACGCTTTGCCTTTACCTTATCCTAACCCTTTTGTTTTGCCATTTCCTATCCCTATAGATTTGCCTTGACTTTACTTTTGCCCAGCTCTTTCACTTTCTCTTTACTTAAGCCTATCCATATTGCTCTTCCTTTACCTAAACCTATAGTTTTGCTTTACTTTTGCCTTTCTCTGTTGCTTTGCTTTTGCTTTTTCCTAAACGTAATGCTTTGCATTTGCCTTTTCCTTACCCTAACTCTAATGTTTGTCTTACCTAATATTTAACCTATCCCTAACAATAATGCTAACCCAATTGCATTGCATTTGCCTTTGTCAAAGCCTCTGCTGTTTTCTTTGCCTTTGTGGTTTTCTTTGCCTTTGCCTTACCCTCTCCCTAACCTTAACACTTTTTTGTTTGTCTTTGCCTTCCACTAATCCTAAACGTAACAGTATAGCTCTGTCTTCATTTTTGCCTTTGCCTTACCCTGACTCTAACCTTAATACTTTTTTGTCTTTGCCTTCCGCTAATCCTAAACATAACACTATAGCTTTGTCTTCATTTTTGCCTTTGCCTTTCCCTAAGACTAACACTTTGCCTAATGTTTTGCTTTCACTTCCTTACTCCTAATATTTTGTCTTTGCCTAATCCTCATGCTCTTCCTTTGCCTTACCTTGTTTGGCCATTGTCTAAGCTACACACTTTGCCATTGCGTATAGCCTCATGCTTTGCCTTTGACTGCCTCTATGCTTTGCATTTCCTTTGCCTTCATGCTTTGTATTTGCCTTGCTGTAACCCCAACCATAATCCTAATGCTTATCCTTTGCCTTTACCTAAAACTAATCCTAAAATTAACACTTTGGCTTTGGCTTTGTCTAACCCTCACCCTTTGCCTTTGCCTTATACTTACGATTTGCATTTGCCTTTCTCTTTGCCTTTAAATTCATCTTTGCCTTTCCTTTACCTAACCCTAAACCTAGTCCCAACGTATTGCCTTTACCTTTGCCCTTGCCTTTGTTTTAGTATAATCCTCACCCTAACAGTAACCCTAAGCTTAGTCATTACAGTTGTCTTTCCCCTAATCTAACCCTAAGCCTAACCCCTAAGCCCTAGGCTTGCCTATGGCTTTGTACTATCATAATCCTTAAGTGTAACCCTAACCTTCTTTGCCTTTGCTGAACTATGACCATAATACTTTGTTTTCCCTTAGCCTAACCCTAAACCCTAACCTTCATGTTTACATTTGCCTTTGCCTAACTCTAATGCCAAATTTTGGCCTTGAAATATGCTTGGAATAGCCTATTCCTTTCACTTTTGATTTCCTTGGCCTTTTCCTTACCCTAACACGAACCCTAAACCTACCTTTAGGCTAACCCTAACACGAATCCGAACCCTAAATCTAAGCCTAACTGTTACCCTATAATAACCTTAACCCTAACCTTAACCCTAACCCTAATCCTAAATGACCCTAACCCAAACACAAACTCTACGTTAACCCTAGCACTAACCCTAAACCCTAATGCTTTGCCTATGTCTTTGCATTACCATAATAGTAAGTGTAAAGCTAAACCTAAACCTTTGCTTTTGCAGAACCCTAACCATAATGCTTTGCTTCTGCAGAAGCCTAATCATAATGCTTTGTGTTTGCCTTTCCCTTGGCCTTTTCTTACCCTTACCCTAACCACAGCCCTAACCCTAACCCAACCCTGACCTAAGTCTAACCTTAACCCCAACAGTTACTAAACCCTAAGCCTCAACCCTAACCCTAAAACATAAACCTAGCCCCATTCTTAATCCAAATCCTAATCCGAACCTGACACCTTACACTTTGCCTTTACCTAATCCCCACTCTTTGTCTTATACTCACAATTTGCATTTGCATCAGCATCACACTTCGCTTTTGCCTAAGTCCTTTGCTTTGACCTTGCCTGATCCTTATGCTTTGTATTTGCTTTTGTGTTTAACTTCACCTTTGCCTTTGCCTTTACCCCTTTACCTTACCTTAACCCTAACGCTGACACTTGGCCTTTTCCTTTGCCTAACGCTAAATCTAAGCCTAACCTCTTAGGTTAGGCTTTGCCTAATGCTTTGTGTCTGCCTTTGCCTTTCCCTCTGCTTTGCCTAACTGTATTCCTAAGTCTTGACCTTTGCCTTATCCTAATGGTATCCATAACTCTTACACTTCTCCTTACGCAAATTCTAACTCTAATCTTATGCCTAAATTTTGTTTTTGCCTAGAAATAATTCTAAACCCTCACTCTATGCATTTGCCTAAGCCTCACATTATGCTTTTCCCTAGGCCTCACCCTAAACCCTAACCATAAAACCCAACCCTTAACTCTAGCTCTAACCCTATCCCTTACCCTAACCGTAACCCTAAGTGTAACAATTTGCCTTTATAGTTATCTTTGCCTTGACTGAATCTAAACACTAACAATAAGCATGATGTTTGGCCTTTATCTTTTCCTTGGCTTAACCACCCTTAACCACAAATCCAAAACCAACCCAAAGCCCTAACTGTAACCCTAAATTGAAATCTAATCCTAACCCTAAGTCTAATGCTAACCCTAACCTTAACCATAATCCTAACTCTAAACTAGCACTAATCTCTATCCCTACCTAATCTCTAGCCCTAATCTGTATCTCTAACTCTAAAGTCAAAATCTAACCGTTAACGAAACCATAAACCTTGTCATAACACGATTTATAACTCTATGCTACCCTTTAACCCTAACATATTGCCTTGTCTTTCCTTTTGCTTTTGCCTTGCACTAGCCCTAACCTTAATGTTTTGCCTTACGTTTTCCTTGGACTTGGCATTTGCCTTATCCTAACCCTAACCCTAACCTAAGTCTAGCTCTATAATAAACCTAAAGCAACCATAACCTGTGGGAGCATAGAAGGAGTAGGGGCTTAAGATTTAGAACCAGAAGCCATTTTATTGAGCATCAGACCAAACTTATATATTCTCCAATTATGTGAGCATGCGCTGTCTAGGCGCTGTCCATGCGCTCCCTCCCCCTGCCTCCAGCCGATTCCTTAACTCTATTGCTATCTGGGTCCAGTCCTGCTACCGGACAACAGGTAACCAACCAGAGACCAGTGTACCCAGCCTGTGTTTTAGGTTTCTCTATCTGCTAACTGTGCTTCTCACGGTTTCCCACATCTCCCCCTTTTCTGTTTACTAGCACAGGCATAGTTAAGGACCCAAAACACAATAGCCAAGGAGTTGGCTTTTGCAACGCTGTAAAACCCCCCAACAGTTCAGCAAGTTCTTTCCGCTGACAGTGGTGACTAAATTCGCATTCTTCTTTAGAATGGCCGTTATTTTTCTTTCTACTAAGGCACATATCAATTGTATGAGACATGGCAAATACATACAAGGGATTATGATTACAGTTAGCACTATATATCCCATTACAAACATTGGTTTGAGTCCAGTTGCCCAAGTGTGCCAAGGTTACCCACACATTCTTTCGAGGTTGAAGAAGTGGTGCTGGCATCGCAGAGATCATTTTGGTAGCAGCAAGTCCGTAGAGGATTAGTCCTCTAGTGATTGTTGGAACTCTTCCTTGGGATCTTCTCCTCTGCAGCCGTCAGTGTCAATAATGCCAGCTCTATCCATCGCGCTGGTACCCAAAGGTTTTGTCCTGCAACATGAATACAACCTTACCCTCACCCACAGGTTATTAGAAGTACTGGGCCTTCTGCTTTTTGCGTGTGTAAGTCTTTAGACATTACTTTTGCCTGTCCCTCACTTTGTGGCCCTTTCCTTGTTTGGTGATAGCGTTCTATTGGGATTAGTCCATGTTCTTCCCGATTTAGAAAATTTAATACATACATTGCCTTATTTAAACGGTCTTGGGGGGTGTACCCTTTTTTGGTTTTGTTTTTCTAACATTCTTTTTAGAGAGCCATGAGCAGGTAATCGCCATTTCCTGCTCTTCTTTTTGATGACAAACACAGGTGTGTTCCACGGGCTGGTGGTGGCCTTGATGTAGTTCGTCCGTGACAAGTTTGTGAAAGTGGTGCAGCTTCTCCGCAGGGAGGGGCCTCTGATCTACCCACACTGACTTGTCCTTGAGCCATGTGGGGCGGAAGTCAGCTGCACGTCAGTGGCCCCTAGGCAAAATGCAGAGTCACTCCCCATTGGCCGAGAATATTCTGGCCTCAGAGGGCTGTAGGAAGAGGCAGGATACAGGGGCGTAGAGTTGCTACCCGCCTCTCAGGACCTCCAGTCAAAATCGAATGGGAGCTGAGGTGTGGAGCTACCGCGCCTTCCACCTGCATGACTTCCAGGGGTGCAGCTTGGGTCGACCATGTTGGCAGACAATCTTTCTGCACAATAATGGTTTCATCGGCCCCGTGTCCATCAAACCCGCGATTGTGCACTTGGCGGCCCCAGCTGTCAGCCAGATTGGTTGCTGTATCTGAGTCAGCCAATAGACCTGGGCTATCGGATCTCTGGCATGTACCTTTTGTGGTGGACATGGTGCTGAAACTTAAGCGTATATTCTGTGTCTTTCGGGCGAGGGGATTAACAGAGGTGTTACCCAAACACCCGACCCTTTTGATCCCCAAACTAGAATTGGTCTCTCCTTTCGCTGTATGTTCGCTCTGCTTTGACGACTGTCCTTAGGCAAAGATCGCCCATCTTGATGAACTAAAGAGCAGCACTGATGTGCGTAATGCCTTCCCTTTCCACATGTGGGGCAGGGTCCCAGTGCTACTGGTGGTTTATGGTGCCGTGGACAGTCTCGCTTAAAGTGACCCATCTGTCTGCACAAATAGCAAGCCCCGGAACCCATTGCCGACCAAGTTGTGACAAGAGATGCATAAGCACCGGCAAGCACCTGCAACCAATCGCTTGAGTTATCCTCCATCTCCTTACAGGCTTTAACCATATCAGTGATGGTCGGAGTCCCTCCAGTTCTCTGACAAACCCCACAGAGTATTTCACAGCAGGCTTTATTAGCATTTTTCTCTGCCAATTGTTCAAATATCAGCTGTCTAGGACTGTCCCCGGTCACCTGTCAGTCCACAGAAGCCCTGAGTTGATCTAAAAACTTCACATAAGGTTCTCCTTTTTTTCGTGCATTACTTTTGAGAAAGATTCTAAAACCTTCCCTTTTGTCTGGAACAATTTCCAGGACCTGGAGGAAAAGTTCTCGTGGTTATATAATTGCCTCAGCCGGACAGCACACCTACTCTTGGGGCTGCTATTAAAATCCTATTAAAATCTCAGTATTAACCCCTTGCAGTGCTGGATTTTGAGAAGGTAAATGATCCAAAGATTTTAGGTTAGCCAACTTGCATGCCTCTTGGAGCACAATCATCTGTTGTACTGGCGTTAATATCATTTGAAACAGCATTTTAAAATCATGAACAACCAGCTAGTTGTCTTCTGCAATTCCTCAAATTAGTGCTAGGGTAAAGGGTGCCTTTAACCCATATTCTGTCACAGCCTTTCGCATTTCCTTAATAATCGTGTATGGAAGCGGAGTGTGTTGGGGCCCATTTGCATTGCTGAAAAGCACAGCATATGTGCACATTCCCTGCTCTGCTGGCTTTCCCACATCAATATCACCGTCCTGCAACACCTCACGCCTAACTGTCACCCACGGATTCTCGGTTCTTTCCCTTTTACTATCCCCATCTGGCTCCACGGGTGGTGATATCACCAACCTCCTTCAATCCACCGTCTGGTGGGAGGGGAGGCTGTGTGTGAAGACCCGAGCCTGGGAGGGGTGGATAAGTATACGGTGGTGGATAGCAATCCTCTGCAAAGGCAGCAAAGGTGGCAAAAATAGCAAACATAGTAAAGGTGGAGGTTTTGAATCACTTGGAGAGGGTGGGAGGTGCACTCACTTATATCCCTGTTTCTGATGTACCCACATATTTTCGCAATGCCTCGTATACAATGCACCACGAGCGTAACATTGATGATGCTATTAAGTGCCCTCAGGTAGCCTAGTCCCACAAAACTGCACCAAACTTGTCCCAAGCCCCGGGATCACATATTGTTGCCTCACTTAAAGCGTTAAAATTATCTAATCCCCATTTTAAAAGACAAATCAAATCCCTGGGTTGGATATCCTGGCCTCTACCGAACTTATCTAAAACATACTGCACAGCCTGCAGCAACTTTTACTGTTCCTATGTCATGGATGCCCATATTGTGCTTGACAGCTAGGCACCCACTTCCCAGTGCTGGAGCTTCCAGGGCTCGCACTCCTGAGTGCTGGAGCTTCCAAGGCTTGCACTTCTGAGTGCTGGAGCTTCCAAGGCTTGCACTTTCCTATGTCAGAGCTTCCAGGGCTCGCACTCCTGAGTGCCAGATCTTCCAAGGCTAGCACTCCCGAGTGCCAGAGCTTCCGAGGTTCGCACTCCCCAGTGGTTCAGAGTTTCGTTACTGTTTATCAGTTGCGGCTGTGTAGATGTCCTTCGTCCGTCCTGTCTTATTTGCTCGAATGCACGGTCTTCCCTGTTCACCTATCTTGATCCCTGTTTGTGCGCCATTTGTGGGAGCAGAGAAGGAGTAGGGGCTTAAGAAGCCATTTTATTGAGCATCAGACCAAACATATTCTCCGAGTATGTGAGCATGCACTGTCCATACGCTGTCCACGCGCTCCCTCCTCCTGCCTCCAGCCAATTCCTTAACTCTATTGCTATCTGGGTCCAAACCTGCTACCGGACAACAGGTAACCAACCAGAAACCGGCGTGTCCAGCCTGTGTTTCAGGTTTCTCTATCTGCTAATCTGTTACTCCTAACTTTCACAGTTTCCCAGTCTCTCATAGTTTCTCACAGTTTCCCACAATAACCCTAATCCAAAACCCTAAACCAGCTTTAATCCTAATCCCAATCCAAGCCCTAACCCTAACGCTGTGCCTTTAGCCTTTGCTTAACCCTATACCTAACAGTTTGCCCTTACCTTTGCTTTTGCGTAAGCCTAAACCTAACTCAATCCCTAACACAAAACCTAACAGTTAGCTTTTGCCTTTGTGCTATTCTTTGCCTTTCCCTAAACCTAAACATAACCCTAACTGAAAAGTTTTTCCTTTGTTCTTGCTTTTGCCTATCCCTAATGCTTTGCCTCTGCCTTATCCTTATGTTTTGCATCTGCCTTTCTCAGACTTTGCTTTTGCTTAGGTCTCATGTTTTGCCTTTGCCCGACCTTATGCTTTGCCCTTGCCTTTTCCTTGCATTAATCATAACACTACACATAGCCCCAGCAGTTTGCATTTGGCTTTGTTTTTGCTGTTACAGAACAGCAAAAATGCTTTTCTTTAGCTTAATCCTAACTGTACCCCTACCAGCCTTTTCCTTGACCTTTGACTTGACTAACCCTAATGGAAACCATAAACCTAACGCTTTATATTTGGCTTTTCTTTAAACCTTTTCTTTAAGCCTAAACAAAACCCTAACTCCAACCCTAACCCTGAAACTAACCCTAAACACTGTACCTAAACCCAGCACTAAAACTATCCTTGCTCCAAACCCTAACCCTTACCCTAAACTTAACCCAGATACTAAAAGCTAACCCTAAACTTAATCCTGACCCTAACCTAATTATAACACTAAGCCTAAACCTAGCCCTAACCTAATACTAGCCCTAATTGAACCCTAACTTAAACCAAACCCTAACCGTAAAGCTAATGCTAAACCCCAACCTAAAACCGTATTAACACTAACAATTAACATATCCCAAAACCCTAACCATTAACACTAACACTAATGATAAGCATAACTCTAAGCCTAAATCCAACTCTCATTCTAACCTAGCCCTAACCATAACACTAATGATAAAATAGTCTTAAACCTAACCCTCACCAAAAACCTAAACTTAAACCTTACTCTAACCCTAACCCTAAAAATACCCTGAACCATAAATATCCCTAACACTTACCCTACACGTAAGATGTTACCCTAAATCTAACCTTACCTCTGACCCTAACCCTGACCCTAAACCTAAATAACCCTAACTCTAATTCTAACCCTAACATTAACTGAACAGTAACCCTAACGCTAAAACCAAACCCTAACCACTTAAATTAAAACCTAAAACCTAATGTTAACTATAAACCCAGCCGTAACACTAACCAAGTCTAACCCTATAACTGACTCTAATCGTAACCCTAGCAATCCTAATTATAAACCCTAACCCATGGTTTAGGACCATGTCTAATGCTAACCATTAAGTAATCCTAATCCCTTATCCAAAATAATCCTAACTGTAACCCATAGCCCTAATTCTAACCCTAACCAAAACCTAACCCTTACCCTAATGCTACCCTCTCTCTAACCCTAAACCCTAACACTAACCCTAATCCTAACCCTTCCCCTAAACATAAACCTACCCTAACACTAACACTAAAACCTAACCCTAATCAAAGCCTAACACTAACCTTGACTCTAATCACTAACACTAACCCTGACCTTAACTGTTTATAACCCCAACTCTAATTTTAAATCCCCAACCCTAGCCCTAATCATTAATCTAATCATAAACCCCCATAGTCCTTATCATAACCCCCACCCAACCCTGCCCCTAAACCCTACCCCAACCCCTTCCCTAAACCTGCCTGTAAACCTAAACCTTAATCCTAACTCTAACCCGAGAAGTTGTGGAGTCTCCTTACCTAACCCATAACCCTAACCCTAAAATTATCTCTAACTTCAATCCAACCCTAACATTTAACACAACCTTAAACATAACACTAACCCTAATGCTAACCCTTATTCTAAACCCTAATCCTAATCCTGAACTCTAACTATAAATCCTAATCCTAGCCTTATCCAAAACTAGCTGTTACTGTAATCCTAAAATATAACCTGAACCTTAAAACTAAACCTGACATTAACCTTCTGACTAATCCTAATCCCTGACTAATCTAACCCTAAACCTAAAACCATCTGAACCCTAACCAAAAACTAATCTTAAACCTAACCCTAACCATAAGTTTGGAAGAACTTATTTACTCACAGAGCCCTGGAACAGGCTGCCCAGAGAAGTTGTGGAGTCTCCTTCTCTGAAGATTTTAAAAATCCGCCTGGATCTGACTTTATGCCACATGCTCGAGGTGTCCCTGCATGTGCAGAAAGGTAGGGGTAGATGATCTCTAGAGGTTCCTTCCAACTTTACCCTTTCTATGACACTGTGATAACCCTAACCCTAAAACCTAAATGTAACCATAAGAGCAAACCTAAACCTAGAAGTAACTGTAACTATAAATACCCCTAAAGCTATTCCTGTAGCCCATAATCTTGACTTTAACCCTAAGCCTAATAGTAACCCACAATCAAACCCTAATCCTAAACCTAAACCTAAACTCAAACCATAACCCTAACAGTAACCTTAGCCCCGACCTTAAATAACCCTAACTGTAACCTATAAGCCTAACCCTGAATCTAACGCTAACCTAGCCCTAAACTGGACCATAACCCAGTCCTTAGCAAAACCCCAACAGTACCCCTAACCTTGAATCACACCCTAAATCGAAACCTAGGCATAACCCTAACCCTTACCCCAATGTTAAAATTAAACCTAACTGTAAACACTAACCCTAAACCCTAATTCTAACCCTACCACTAAATCTACTCGTATCCCTAATCCTTAGCAGTAGCCTTAAAACTAAACCTAATCCTAATCCTAAACCTAACCACTAACCCTAACAATAATTCTAACCCTAATCTGTAATCCTAACCATAACTCCTCATCCTATCCCTAAGAGATAGGGATATGTATGAGATAGATACTTCATACATATCCATAAAGATCCAAGACTGGCAGCTTTCAGCTAGCTTCACATGGAGGGTTTAGAATGGACACTCTGCTTCTTCAATACAACATCACCACGTTGACATGTTGTTTAATCCAATTTTTCATTTTTACGCTTTAAACATTATCTTTTCTAGCTTCAGTAGTGATTGGGAAATGGTGGTGCGAGGTGGAGCCTTGCCTGCAGGGAGAGGAATGCAAAACATTGCCTGATAATTCTGGATGGATGTGTGCAACTGGCACCCTTTAATCTTTAAGGATTAGATTAATCTTTAATCTAAAAACTTTACCCTTCTAACCCAAAAGGTAACTTTAACTCTAAACCTAAACTAACCATAACCATAATATTTCTAAATCTAACCCTAATTCTAATCCATAACCCTACACATAACTGTACCAGTAATGAAAACTAACCCTAAATTTAAATAACCCTAAATTTAAATCCAACCGAAAGGCTAACCCTAAACCCTATCCGTAAACCTACTCATAAACCTATCCATAAACCTACCGTAAATCTATCCATAAACCTACCCACAACCCTAATACTAAACACTAACCTTAATCCTAAAATCTAACCCTGGCCCTAAATTCTCCATAACTCTAACTTAACCCAACCCTAAATACCCCTAACCTAAAGCCAAAACTTAACCCTAACTCTAATCTTTAACCCAACCCTAACCCTAACCATAACTCTAATCCTAAACCTAACTCTAACCATAACCCTTAACCGGACCCTAACTCTAACACGAAACATAACCCTAATTCTAACTCTAGCCCTGATGTAAACCTATCTGTAACATAAACCCACCCCTAACACTAACCCTGGCTTTCAACCTAAACTTAACCCTATCCCTAATCGTAATGCTAATCCTAACGCGAACACTATCCCTAACCCTCAAACTAACCATAATCCTATCCCTAATACTAACCTTAACACTATCTCTAAACCACATCCTATCCCTAATCCTAACCCTAATCCTAACACTATCCCTAACCCTAAATCCTAACCCTAATCCTAACACTATCCCTAACCCTAAATCCTAACCCTAACAATAACTAACTCTAAACCTTAATTCTAACACTAACACTATCATGAACCCTAACCTTCACTCTAGCCTACCTAACCTAGCCCGAAAAGTAAGCAAACCTAACCCTAAAACTAACCCTAACCTTAAACCATAACCCCAAAAGTAACAAAACCTAACCCTAAAACTAACCCTGACCCTAACTTTAATCCTAACCCTAAACCTAGCCGAACCATAATCCTAATCCTAGCCCTAAAACTTAATGCTAATGCTAATGTACCCTTTACCCTACCCCTAACCCGAAAGCCTAACCCAAACTCATATTCTAAAACTAAATATCCAGAACCCTAAACTTAACACATAATCCTAACTCTGACCTAAACCTAACCCTATACTTAACCCTAACCCTAACTGTCATTGTAACTCTAACCCTAACCCTAACCCTAACACCACCCACGAACTCTAAACCCTAATGCTAACCCTAATCTTAACCAATACACAACCTTAACCCTAACTTTAACCCTGTGTCTGATCCCAACTCTAACGCTAAACCCTAACCCAAAACCTAATCCTAACCCTAAACATAATGCTAGCCTTATCCCTTACCCTATCCATAATTGTAAGCCTAACCCCTAAAGCCTAGGCTAACCCTAACACTAAATTAACTCTAAACCTAAATACCCCTCTCGCTAACCCATAGCCCAAATATAACCCTGAATCTAACCCTAAGCATAATCCATAACCTAACTCTAACCTAACATAGTCCTAACCCTAAGCCTAAATATTAAGTATAAATCTAACGCAAACACAAACAGTACCCTACCCTCCTCTAGACCCAACCCCAATTCTAACCCTAGTTCCTAACCCTGGCTCCCTCTGGCTCCTGCTTAGCCCTATTCCTCCATCCTGGCCCTGTGGCTCCTGGCTCCCGCTAGAGGGCAGATGTGGCCCAGGGCTCCCCACAGTGCCCCCACCACCCACGGTCTGGTCCCAGACCAGGAGAATGCCTGGGGGGTGGCTACGCAACTCCCCCTGTGCTGGCTTAGTGCTTTGCCATGGATAGACCCAGGCTGCCCACTGCTCCTGGTGCTGCCCCTGGGTCCTTCCCAGCAAAGATGCAGCCCCATCACTGCCTGGTACCTCCTAGTGCTCCCACTGCTGCTGCTTTTGCTGCCAGCCTCAGTCCTGCCCCTCTTCTTCTGGTTTTGACTCCACTCCCACCACACACTTGCCACACCTTATCACCGCTTGCCCACATATGTTGCAAGAACTTCTTGTTCTTGCAGATAGGTAGGTATAAGGAGAAAGGAGGAATGGCAGAAAATGGGAGAAGAGACAAGAAAAAGAGAGAGAATGGCAAGAAGTGGGGAGAAGAAGAGGGGAAGAGAGGGAGTACAAAAAGCAGAGTAGAGAGAAAGAAGAGAGAGACAGAAATAGCACAGGAAAAGAAGAAAGAGGAGCACAGATAAAGAAGAGCTGAGAAAACAGGAAAAGAGAGAGGAGAGCAGACAGTAAAGAGAGAAGAGAGGGAAAGAACACTTGAGAATGAGGTACAGAAAAGAATAAAGAGGTGGAAGAGGGAGCAGGAAAGTGGGAGAGAGTGAGAGAACAAAGGAGAGAAAGTCCAAAAGCAAGAGCAGGAAAGGAAAGAAAAAGAAACAGAAGAAGAAAGATGCAGAAACTAAAAAGAAAGAGAGAAGAGGAGAGAGGGAGGGAAAGAGAGAAAAAAGCAAGAGAGAAAAAGAAAAGAGGGAAATAAAAAGTAGGAAAGAAGGAGAGGGAAGAGGGGAAAAAAGGAAGCTGTGGAAAGAGGAGAAATAAAGAGCAAGAACAAGTCAAAAGGACAGAGAGGGATGGGGGAAAGCGACAAGAAGAAAGAGGAAGGAAGAGGGAAGAAGTAAAATCAAAACAGGAGAAAAGGAGGGAGAGAGACAGTGGGAAAGGGAGAGAAATAAAAAAGACAGAAATGGAAAGAGAGGAGGGGAGATATCGAGAGAGGAAGAGATACAGGACAGAGGAACAGAGCAACACAGAGAAGGGAAGGCAGAGAAAGTGACAGGAGACAAAAGGAGAGGGAGAGAAGAGAAAGAAAATGGGGAGGAAGAAGGAGAAAGACAGGAAGAGATGGAGGAAGAAGGAGTAAGAAAAATGACAAAGATGGAGAGAAAAGATGGAAGGAAAAATGAAGGAAAAAGGAGGAGAGGAAGAGAGAAAATGGAAGAAAGGGAGAGAATGGGGGGAAAAAAGTAGAGGAAGAGAGAAAGAGCAGAAAGGAGAAAGGAGAGCAAGAGAGAAATATAAAAAGACAAAAAGGAGAGGAAGAGAAATGGGGAAAAATGGAAAGAACAAAAATGAAACAGTACGACTGGAACAGAAATAGGGAAAAGGGAAAAGAAAGAAATCAAGAACAAGAGAGGTAAAGAGGGAGAGATAAAAAGGACAAGGAAAAGAGAAAGGACAAGAAAGAGGCAAAAGGGGAGAGAAAATGGAAAGAACTGCAGAGGAGGAGAGAAGAAAGAGAAAGAGGGAGAGAAAAAGCAATACAGAAAGAGAANCAAAAGGGGGGAGAAAATGGAAAGAAAGAACTGCAGAGGAGGAGAGAAGAAAGAGAAAGAGGGAGAGAAAAAGCAATACAAAAGGGAAAGACTGAGGAAGGAGAGAGACGAGGAGGAGGGGGAAGAAAGAGAAAACAGGGAGGAAGAAAGAGCAGATCCAGGGTGCAGGAGTCACAGGCAGCCGGCCACACAGAGCTCACTTGCAAGGTGACTGCAGACCTCATCCTGCAGCTTGGCAATGCTCAGCCCTGTGCTTGTGGNAGCAATACAGAAAGAGAAAGGGAAAGACTGAGGAAGAAGAGAGACGAGGAGGAGGGCGAAGAAAGAGAAAGAGGGAGAGAAAAAGCAATACAGAAAGAGAAAGGGAAAGACTGAGGAAGGAGAGAGACGAGGAGGAGGGGGAAGAAAGAGAAAACAGGGAGGAAGAAAGAGCAGATCCAGGGTGCAGGAGTCACAGGCAGCCGGCCACACAGAGCTCACTTGCAAGGTGACTGCAGACCTCATCCTGCAGCTTGGCAATGCTCAGCCCTGTGCTTGTGGCAGAGCGCTGCTGCACACTCTCCAATGCCAGGAACAGGGCACACAGATGCAGAGTCACTACCTTCCACACCTGGAAAAGTGCATCAGGCCCTGTTGCAGAGATTCTGCTAACTGCCAGGGATACCAGGAGAGATGTATCTGTGCAGCGGGGTCAGCAAGGGCCTGCAAAGACACCAGCAGTACTATATGAGCATATGTGGCACCATGGCTCTGCTGGTGCCACGGGGCTTTCTGCAGCAGCTCTGCAAGGAGCTCCAGCACTCTTATGTTCCAGATGGCTGGGACTGGGTCCTGGCAGTGCAGCATGAGGCTGGGAAATGCTTCCTCCACCCCTCTGCAGAAGAAGGACCTCATCCTCAGGACAGAGGTGGACAGGGCACAAGACAGGGTGAAGCCTGAGCAGTGCAGCACCTCTTCCTCCTGCAGCTGAAAAAGTCTATCTGTCAGGCTGCTCTTGAGGGCACTTCATATTGACCACTTGACACCAGCACAGTCCTGACCATGGGAGACAGCAGCCCTGGGATGCCTCTCGCTTACTCCCTGGACCCCCAAGATCAACAAATCTGTGTGCCTGACTACAGTTTGCTGGGAAATCTTTTTTTAGAAGCAAGATTCAGGAAGGAGCTTGGAAGCTCTTGGGCTCAGAGCCCCTTGGCACCTTTGCCTTCCTTGCTCCTCTGGGCTGTCTGCTCAGACAGCCACCCCTGCCTGAAAGTGAGTCATAAGCAGCAGCTTTGAACCATGTTGAGAAACCCTCTCCATTTTCCAAAACAGATGTGTCTGTCCTTGCTTCCTTGAGCCCCATGCCCTCCCCCACCATGCATTGGGGACTCCTGGGGCTTGTCCTGAATCACCTCCTAGAAGTCACAGACACACAGAAAGTGGGCAGCAAACTGGAGTTCAGGAGAGCCTGCACACCTGCCCCGGTCACAGTCCTTTCTCCCAGATCCTGGCTCTGCCATGCCTACAGCTCCCTGGACATATGTCCTGCCACAACGCTCAGCACCAGCACTCAAGTGCCCTGTCATTTGGGGATGCAGCTCAGGGTGCACAGGAGCTTAAGTGTGGCCCCAGAAAACCATTGTGCCTCTGGGCAACCCCACCACACAGCAGAGCCCAAAGCCCCCCAGGACAACAGCACTCAGTCCAGGTACTCACCAGCAGCGTCTGGAGCAGCTCCCACTTGCAGCTGAGCTCAAACCTGGGGCAGTGTCCACTGTTCATATGACCTGATTTATCTGCATGATGCTCTGCAGCAGCAAAAATTTCAGGTACATGTCTTGTTCCCAGAGGACAAAAGCACACATTGAACTCTGCCAAGGGCCAAGGGCAGAAAGAGCAGGAGGGGTGGGAGAAGTCTTCTGCCAAGCACAGCATAAATATCCAGGGCCTGTGTACTGGAGAAGGAGTGAAGGTCCATGGCCTGCACACTGGAGGAGCAGCAGACATTCAGGGAAAGTGTGTTGGGGAAGGAACAAAGGTCTCTATCCTCTCATCCCCCTGAGAAGAAACAGTTGTGCAGGGCACGTGCCCCAAAGAAGGAGTAGACATCCGCCTGTGTACAGGGGAAGGAGCAAATGTCAGGGGCCAGCCATGAAGGAGCAATCATCTGGGGTCTGCACCCTGGAGAAGGAGTGATCATCCAGGGCCTGCGCCCCAGAGAAAGGATGGACATATGATATCTGTGGTATGGAAGAGCAAAAGTACCAGACCGGTGCTATGGAGAAGATATGGATGCTCGGAACCTGCGTCTTGAAAAGGAGTCCTGTGCCCTGCAGAAGCTGCTGATGTCTGACGTCTGTGCACTGGAAAAACAGCAAAAGTCTGTGGACTGTGTGCTGCTGAAGGAGCACATGTGTGGAGAATGTGAGCTGCCAAAGGAGCTCACATTCTGTGGCCTGCTCGCTGTGGAAGGAGTGAAGGTTCTTGGCCTGCACGCTGGAGAAGGTGCACATGTCCGCCACCTGTGTGCTGCAGAAGCAGCAGACATCTGGGTCCCACACCCTGGAGAAGGAGCCAGTGCAGGGTTGCTTGCACCCTGGCGAAGGAAAGGATGTCAGGGGCCTGTGCACTAGTGAAGGAGTGTCTGTGAACTGAGTGCTGCAGAAGAGATCATCCAGAACAGGTTCCCTGGAGAAGGAGCGAATATCTGTGGCTTGCACACTGCAGAAGGAGTGAACATATTCGGCCTGTATTCTGGAGAAGGAGACAGCATTATGGGTCTGCGTCCTGGAGAAGAAGCAAACTTTTGGGGCTGGCACTCTGCCAAAAGGAGCAGACATCCCTCAGGCATCCTGGGGTTATGTCCTTATTGTGGTTGGAAAAGACCCTTAAGATCATCAAGTACAACTGTAAGCCTTTAAACACCATGCCTGCTGAACCATGTCCCTGAGTGCCCCATCTACACGTTTCTTGAACACTGCCAGGAACAGTGATTCCATTGCTACCCTGGGAAGCCTGTTCCAATGCTTGACTATTCTTTCTGTATAAATTGTCCTAATGTCTGAACCTAACCTGAACCTCCCCTGGGGCAACTTGAGGCCATTTCCCTTGTGCTATTGGTAGTTATTTTGGAGAAGAGATAGATCCTTGCCTCACTACAGCCTCCTTTCAGGCAGTTGTAGAGAGCGGTAAGGTCTCCCCTGAGCCACTTCCAGACTAAATAGCCCCAGCTCCCTCAGCCATTCCTCGTAAAGTCTGTGCCCCCACCCTTTCACCAGTTTCACTGCCCTTCTTTGGACACTCTCTAGCACCTCCATGTCTTTGTTGTAGTGAGAAGCCCAAAACCAAACACAGTGTTCGAGGTGCAGCCTAACCAGCACCAAGTACAGGGGGACGATCGCTTCCCTGGTCCCACTGGCTACACTGAAGAAGGGAACATTGGGGGCTTGGAAGTTGCAGAAGCATTGAAGGTCTAGATCCTGTGCACTGAAGAAGGAATGAATGTCTGGGGCCTGTATGCTGGAGAAGGACATCCAAGGACTGTGCTCTGGAGGAACAGCCAATGTCTGTGAGCTGCATCCTGCAGAAGGAGTGGAGATCAAGAGCCTGTGAAATAGTGAAGGAACGTACATTATGGATTGGGTACTGGAGAAGAAGAGATTGTCCAAGGCCTGCGCTCCACAGAAGGAGTGAATGTCCGTGTCCTGCATGCTGTGGAAGAAGCGACCATCTGTGGATTGGGCATTGGAGAAACGGTGAAAGTCCGGGTCCTGCATCTTGCAGAAGGAACAAATATCTGTGGCCTGCACTCTGGAGAAAGAATATACATCTGTGGATTAGGTACCAGACAAGAGATTGTCCAGGGCCTGCACTCTGGAGAAGGAGTGAAAGTATGTGACCTGCACCCTGGAGAAGGAGTGAACATCCAGGTCCTGTGCCCCGGAGAAGGGGTGGACCTTTGGTGCCTGTGCCGTTGGTGCCTATGCCCCAGGGAAGGAGTGAACATCTGGGAGAGGTCTCTACACCCTGGAGAACAGAACATTGAGGGTCTTCCCATATGGAGAAGATGCGAATGTCCACAGCTTGCCTGCTGGAGAAGCAGAGTACAGTCATGGTCTTCGCTCTGGAGAAGCAGCAAACACCTGTGGCCTATGCCCTGCCCAAGGAGCCGATGTCCACAGCCTTCGCTCTGGAGAATGAGCAGATATCTGTGCTCTGTGCCCTGCAGAAGGAATGAACATTTGGGGCTTGCAAGCTGCAAAAGCAGTGAAGACCCAGGTCCTGTGCTTTAAAGAAGAAACAAATGTCCAGGGCCTGTGTGTTAGAGGAGGAACCAATGTCTGAAGACTGCGACCTGGAGAAAAAATGAACGTATGCGGCCAGCCTGCTGGAGAAGAAGTGAAAGTCCAGGACTTACATGCTGGAGAAGGAGAAAAGGTCCAGGACTTACATGCTGGAGAAGCAGTGAACATCTGTGATCTATGTGCTGGAAAAGGAGCATTAAGCTATAATACAATTTTCCAATTTATGTTGCTTATCAAGACGCAGGATAAATGGGATGAAATCCTGTATGTAGATATGTTCTTTCTTTGAGAAATGATCATGAAACAATCAAAAAAAGAGAAGTGTAAATTGTTGGTATCAGATTCAAATTTGTTATTGATGATGGATGACAAAAAGAAGGTGTCTGTGTTGTTCTGCTTCTAGTACGGGGAAAAAAATATTTAAAAGTGGATGATGAGAAAGAGGATATACAATTGTTGATTTCTCTGAAAAAAAATGATTGGGATAATACTGATGATAAAGATACAGGAAGGGACATATCGAGTCCAATTTCAGACAGGCCTCGAGCATAACAGAATGCTGTGATTCAGGCTCTACTGCATCAGACAGTGAAACCAGAGGGAGTGTCTGTATATATAAAAGTTCATTTTTTAAAATACAGATTTAATAAATCGGTAGGAATCAGCAGGGTCATACTGTAAAAATCCAGGAAAATGTATCAGTCCTTTAAAATGATAATTGAAAGTCATAATCCACATTGGCAGGAATTACAAATGCTTTTAAATACTTCACTTATGCCCGAGGAAAAATGAATGGTGTTGGATAAAGCTCAAGACAAAAATGAGAGACAAAATACTAGGGACAGACCATATTGTTTTATGCTGGCTGGTATGAGAATATGGAGGGACAATCATATGTTAATGATCAGCCGTACCAGCAGTTAATATTACATGGAGTAAACATAGTACCTAGACCTAAAATACTTCAAAATTATGTCAAGTTGTATAGGATAGGACTGAGCATGCCTCTGCATTTTATGAGCAGTTGTGTCAGTCTGTTCAAAAGGACAAATTTGAATCCTGAAGATGCACCTAACAAGATAACCTTTACTACATTTTGCAGGACAATCAGCACCAGATATATGGAAAAAGATTCAGAAAGTGGATGATATGTTTGGAATGTCAGTATCTCAGTTAATAGGGATTGCATATAAGGTATGCAATAACAGAGAAGTAGAGAAAAAGCATAACGTTACAATCCTGGCAGCTGCATTTGCTCAGACGCAAATATCCTCTTGGGGGAAAAGTTTTCCGAGGTGATGAGGGCAGTGGAAAAGAAATGGAACAGGAAGGAAAGGAGGGAATAGAATCTCACTAGAGAAAGGTCAATGTGTAATTTGAAGGGAGAAGGAGGACTAGAAAAATGAGTGTCCTAAGATACAATGACCCCTGTTTGCATCTGTACTGAAGTCGGTCTTGTCTATGATTGGTACAGAGGATTCAGGTTGATGGGAATGGGGGTTGAGAAATTGGATACCCCAGCTGAACTTCTGGTTTCGGTCAAACTGGTGAATTAAGTACTTAAGTTTTCAGCAGATACTGGAGCAACATATTTGGTATTAAATAGTTGTAAAGGACCTATGATTAAATTCTCTATGTCAGTAATTGCCACGGAAAGGCGAGAGATCAAGCCCTTTTTCCATAAATAAAATGAGAAATTGTGAATAAGATATTCACACATGAAATTTTATGTATGCCAGAATGCCCTCTGTTGTGTTGGGAAGAGACTTAGGAACACAAATAACTTTTGATCAAAACAAGGTTCAAGGACATATATCAGAATAATGCTTGGTGAGCACTGATATGTTTGTTGCAAGAATTATCAGAGACAAAGGACAGAGGATAAGGAAAACAAGTCAAAGCCATCTCTCTGGACATAACGAATTCAGTGACCGCTTTAGTCTGGGCAATTGAGAGAATTGGAAAAATGAAATCAGCAAAACCAGTAAGATTGGAATTAAAGCCAGGAACAAAGTCGGTAAGACGAAAGCAATGTCATATTAAACCGGAAGCTTGCATTGGACTGGAACCTGTAATTAATAAATTTTTAGAATATGGACAGTTGTGAGAATACCAGTCAGAATATAATACTCTCATCTTACCTGTCAAAAAAGCCACACTCACAAGAATATTGTTTAGTACGAGATCTAAGGGCTGTAAGCCAAATAGTGGTTGATGTCTATCCAGTGGTACCAACAAGCATTGAGTCAAAAATCTATTTTACAGTATTGGTTTTAAAATACACTTTCTTTCTTTTTATCACATTACAAGAACAAAGTAAGAAGCTACTGCTTTGGAATGGGAAAACCCCACAACAGGATGCAGAATGCAGCTGTGCAGGACCATACTCCCTCAAGGGTTTAAGAGAAGCCTTACTCTTCTTGGTAATATTTTGACAAAAGAACTGGAGCATTGGCAATGTAAAAAAAAATAGCGTTAAGTGGTTACAGTGTACATGATTGCCTACAAACTATTGAACAGGTATATTCCAGTGACTCAGACCTGAGGGATGCTCCCTTACAAAATCCTGACTGGGACTGGGATCTATCCTTACTGATAGAAACAATTTTGTGGAAAAAGGAATAAAAGGAATAGAAGGAACAGAAGGAATAGAAGAAGAAATAGAGCTAAAACCATTGCCAGTAAATGTATCATATCAGAAAGCAGAATTGATTGCTTTGGACTTATCCAAAGCAATCAGTTGGAGCTTTGGAGCTCTGGAGTTATCAGAAGGAAAGCAGTCCAATAGCTATACAAACTTGAAATACGCCTTTGGAGTAATATATGCACATGGGGCAATTTGGAAGGAAAGGGGATTGTTATTTTTACAAAGGAACTCCATAAAGTACAGTAGAGAGATATGCTGCTGCTTGAGGCAGTCAACAAAGCCAAAGAAGTAACCGTGATGCACTGCAAGGCAGGACATGGACAAACGAATGTAATCAAAGGAAACAGGAAAGTGAATGAAGCTGTGAAAGAGTCACGTTATCAACAACCATAGCTGCCTTGGTTTCAGAGAGAATCTTCAAAATCTGAGCCCCCAAGTATACAGAAAAAAAAAGATTGACTGAATTATTGAAATGTAAGAAGACTGCTAATGGATGGTGGGTAACCCCAATCGGACAGGGTATCCAATAATGAAGGGATTGATGTAACATACCCATAAAAGTATGCATATGAGAACTGAGGTTTTAATTAAAACAGTAAAGAGCTACACAATGGGAATTAATATGGTACTGATTGCTATAAATCTTACACAAAGTTGTGAAATCTATAGGATTTCCTAAGCTCCTCCTAGGGAGATGAAGAGAGGTTCTACACCTGCAGATTACTGGCAGGTTGATTTTTTTGAATTACCTAATTTTGTGTCTAAGAATTTATTAGTAATGGTTGACAAATTTTCAGGGTGACCAGGGACCTTCCTATGTCACGCTATTAAGGCAAATGAGGTGGTAAAAGCATTATTAAAAGAAATTATACCAAGATTTGGGGTATTAGAGAAATTCCCAGGGTTAGGAAAAAATTAGTCTGTTTGAAAATTTGTATGGGAAGCCTTATGCTATAAATTTGACTGGGAAAGAAAACCAAGTGCATATTAAAGGCAATCAAACTTTGGATGGTTACCTCCTGTGTTTGCCAAGAGTTCTTACTTTCTTCCACAGGCATGTCCAATTGCGAACACCTGTGCCTTCAAACTCACTTACACACTCCTTTAAAGCAGGAGACCAAGTGTATATACAAACCAGGAAAGAAGAGCCCCTGACAGAAGTGGAAGGGACTTCACTGTGTGCTGTTAACAGCTAACATGGTTGTAAAGGTGAAGAGAGTTGACTCTTGAATCCACTAAATGTAAAGGTTGTAGACCTACCAGCAACCTGGAGAGCTGAGCAAACTCAGCCTTCGAAACTAAAACTACTTAGATATTAATAAACTGTACTTGGACTGATACAGAATCTGAATCAGTTTTGTGTTTAGATTATAGTTAAGGGTAGATTTTTATTTGATTCTTATATAGAAACAATAAGATTTTAAAACCCGGACATTATGGTTCATTTTTCTCATTTGCCTGAGATAAAAAGCACAGGGGAACAATGGAGACCCATGGAAGTTCAATACTCATTTAGGGAGGATTGAGAAAACAGTAAAAGCAGTTAGCCAGGTGGACTTTGAGCATGCACCCACTTTCCAGAGCATTCCAATAACAGGATATCCTTAACTGGCACACCAGTTACATTTAATGTGTCCTGGAATATTAGGCATTAGTAGGGCATTATCTGTACTGTAAGTGATCAATGCAGTTACAAAACAGAGAACAAAATGATGGTTATATGATGGAATATTCTGAAAGGATCTGGATGAGACTGAATAGAGGAGAATAAAGCACGAAAGGCCTTGTGGCGTAGCTGACTAAGAGTAAGTGAAATGGAAAAAGCATTTCCAAAGGGATGGAATGTCCAAGTAATGAAACTTGTGATGCGATTATTGTCTTACAAGGTGAAGTTTCTGATATTGCTAAAATATTAATTCAAAATAGGATGGCCCTGGATAAGTTGTTGGCTAAGTTGTTGGCTCACAAGAAAGAGGCCAACAACATATCCAGCGCACAGTAATTAATACCAGTTGCAGTGTATATAGTGATGAAAGCAAGAGGATTTCTGCAGACTTAAATGAAATTTGAAAACAGATTAGGGTATTGCATGAAATTCAGAAGGATGATACATCTGTTAGATTTGGAGAAACATAGAAGTGGTGAACTTCTGATTTACCATTCTGGTTCTCCAATCTAAGTTAATGGGTTAAAAAGTGCCTAGTAATCTTAGGAACAGTTTTATTAGCCTTTGTATGTGTATGTAGTAATTCAATGTATTTTTTATTGTGGAACAAAATAACTGTTAGGGATTTCAAAAGGATGAGATTAATATGAAAATAGTTTTATAAATCTCAAAGAGGGGGAATAATGTTGCAGGATTAGAGTTATTCACCTTGTTTAAAACTAAGTAGAACAGATATCCCCTCTATCTCGGTAGTAGAGGAAACATATCGGTAGACCAGACAGAACAGTTAGCATTCCTTAATCAAGGACAAACTGGAACTGCTCATTAAAATGAGAATGGTTTTAATATTCTTTAACAACTCTTTGCAAACTTGGCAAGAAAACTCAAGGTCAAAGTATCCTTAAGTGAACTGCCTTCACTATAATACTAAAAAGTATTCCCTTAGGTCAAAAAGACCCTTCCCCTAAGCATGCATAATGGCAGGCATAATAAGTAAAAAAAATATATAATTGTATGCAAATTACTAACCAAGCAGTGTAAGAAGGATGTAACGACTGAGTGTAAATATAGTATGGAAAGTGTGTGCTTGATTTGTGGGAAACTGCCAAGGGCTCAGCCTTGTGCAGCTCCGAAATAAACAACCAGTCTCTCTCCTGCATGTGTGATTATTGTCTCCTTGCACACTGGACAATGAATCCACTTTCAGACAACGGTGAGAGTGGTATCCTGCTCTCAGCGGGAGGTTGTAGCAGGTTGATACTCTTTGAAAAACCCCCTCACACAAGTGAATCTTGAGGAACTTGATTTCTAACCAGTTTTACTAGCGGAAATTCCCACAAATAACTTCTGTTAAGATAGCACAAATGAGCTATAGGAGAAGGATTTTTAACACCCATATCTGCAGATATCAGGATAATTTACCTAGTGGATTAGTTTAAATTCATGGCATAGGACATGTTGCGGTACTCATTGAAAATGCTTTTAATCACTCTGTAACAGTGTTCATTTTCACAAATAAGTTTTGTCCCCCAGGATTGTAACCATAAGTTCATCATTTGGAACTGAGTACCAGGTTGGATGCCAGGTTTCCATTTTATTTAGCTTAGTAGTCGCAGGTTAACCTAGAACATCTAAATTAATTGGGGGATCTAAAAGGAACCAAACTGGTAGTCTTTTATTTCTTTCTCAACAGATAGGCCAGCTGTCAGATGTACCCACACTTTTTGTGCTCAGTGAAGAAAAAGTTCAAAATGTCATTTATCTGCTTCAATAATTAAAGTTTTTTTAGTGCAGCAGGGTAAGAGAGGTTGTTTGAGTTTACTCTGAGGTGGAGCATAGCATAATCTGTGTGAGTGTTTGGATTTTATTCTTTTATGTACTCAGACTGTTTCCATATTAAATTAAGAATAATTACAGCCTTCATTCTGCTGAACTGCATATGCTTTAGCCCGCCATGTACTGTGAGATAAACAGTAAAGCTACATGGAATTAGTTTTGGTTCTGAAAGTGAGTCAAGTTGGCATTTTCAGGATTCCTCACTTGCTATATATTAACTGTTCTTGATTAGAAAACCATTTTCAAATGAGCAAGACAGATGAAGAAAATCCTGTGATGTTGATAATGGCAAATGTCACACAAAGTCGCACAGTGGCAATGTGACTATTAGGGACATACTTAATATCTTGTGTGGCTTCAGTTTTTACATCAGGCATTGCATTCTGCTCAGATTTTGCAGTAGGTTCGTTCTTTCAGCAGTCTGCGTTGGCACCAATGAGAAAGAGGTAGAAGATTTCTTCAATCCTCAGAAGATTTCTTCAATCAACTTTGCACAGTGCAGCACCATTTCAAAAGTCCTTGAGACAAGGCCATGAGTGTGGATGAGAGGACTACTGGATGTGTGGGGTGACTGCCTGGGATTGTGGAATGCTAAAATAATAAAAATCCCTTTGTAATAAAAATCCTATAGATCCTAGATATTTCTGCACTTCAGACAACCTGGATGGAAGTGTGCGCATGTGATGATTATGATCTGTAGGCTGATTTTTTTTGATGCACATTAATTGTTAATTAACTAGGTGTCCTGTTCTCATCCATACTGTATGGCAAAGATTTTTATTCTTTTTTTTGTTAGTGATATTAGTGGAAGAAACACGTTTCTGCGACAGGAGGCCCAATAGATCTGGGAAAAAATAGGAGCCTTTCCTTACCATTTTCTGTTATCAAAAAACTGTTTGAGGAAAACAACAAGGAGGTAATCACAGGGAATCATCCCGTCATTAAAACCTGTGTGTTTGGGGAGTAAGACCACACGGGAGCAATATTATGTGAATGTTGCCTTTGAAAGGCATTCATATCTCCTGTTTTGCACCTTTTGCTGAGCAGTGGCTTTGCGTTATCAAGCTCAAAGTCATATCTAAATCTTGCTAGTTAGATTGGTCTATTGTAAGTTAATTAGTAGACCTGAAGAAGGCAGTTATAAGCAGCAAAACAAGATGACCATATCAGTTGTGATTTGGTGGTACAACAAACAAGAGTCTTTTTATTTAAGTGTTTTCACTTAAATACTTGGTAACATCATATGTCAAAAGTCACTCAGAACCTGTGTAGAACCTGACTTTGCTTCTCTATAGCAGAGGTGTTTGTGTATGCACATGTGTATATACATATATATGGACAGACCTGTGTGTATATGTACTTGTATAGGAGATGGAAATTTTTATGATCTGTAGGGTCATAAAAATCTCCTGTGGGAAGCAGAATCCAGACCTTGAGAAAGAAGATGTTTGCCTGCCTGGGCTGAGCAATGAGGAGCACGGATGCAGCTGCTCAGCCAGGTTCACAGCCAACCTCCCCAAAAAAAACTAGTTGAAGATGGCTGCTCAACCGGGTTTGTAGCCACCTCAACCACAGATGTCCTCTAAACTAGCTTTGGAGGCAAAACACTCGGGAAGCAGGAAAAAGATGAAGAAGGCAGGACCCTCAGACTGCGGACTGGGACCCCCTCTGGTATGCACGCCTACTCACCCAGCGGGGAGAGTTGCGCAACTAGAAGCAGAGTTTGTCCACTCCCCGGCCTGTCTCCGGAGCGTCCTGACCTGACATGACGGGATGCACCGGGCATAAAGAGGACAAGTGCAGAGATGGGGTAGGGGGAAGGAGAAACTCCCAGCTCTGAGGCCTGCGCAGTCTCCGTCGGAGCCGGTCAGCAACTCCCGCTCTCTGATCTGTCAGCTTGAGAGCATGTTCGGGTCCAGTATCCCGCNCTTGAGAGCATGTTCGGGTCCAGTATCCCGCTTATTATCCATATTATCCATATTATCCATATTATTATCCATACTTTGCTTCTTGTATGTGTTTTTTCACCTGAATAAAGGCTCGATGTAGCCACTTTTGTGTTATTATTGCTGAATCCCGAGCCCATCCAGAACAGTACTTAGCCCACATATTTGTTTTTCTTAAAGATATGGTTACCTATTGATGATTTTCTTCAGGTGGAATCTAAGCACTGAACATTGCTTGAAAGCAGTCTGGATGCTTGGTGTCTGGATTATGCTGCTCTTTCACTTAGTTGAATAACCTTGTTAATGTTCATTAGTAGCAATACTCTTGTGTCTATTATGATTCTGTCATCTTGCAAGTAAAGCCATGCACTTGCTCTTTTTCTAAATTATTTAAATGGAGTTTCAGCCAAAGTGCAAACTTCTTTACTGCTCGGTAATTCTAGCTGCATGTGGCCAGAAGGGATTTTTTTCTTCATTATGCAGAAATACGTGTTGTTGGTATTGATATCCACTTGTTTTTTATTTATATAGACACATATGTTTTACAGGAGCAGAACTTCCTGGTCAGATCATTCCCATTGCTGCTTCAACAATTGTCATGGCAGTATCAATTACAGAAGATGACTCAAATACATGTTCCTCACAACCCTCATGGGACCAAATACTCTGTAAGAAAACATTTGTTCTAAAAGCATGAGTAAGAGGGAATTAAGAACATATTCAAAACAGTCCCTGTCCTCTTCATCCTTTTCCAAAAGTTATACTCATCCAATGTACTTGATATATGTGCTTTTAAAAATAGAAAAAAAAGACAATCATATAGAAGCTGTCTTTCATACAAGAGGCCTGACTAGAATTTGTGGGTGTGTCTTCTCATGGTTTTTTGTTTTGTTTTGTTTTGTTTTGTTTATTTGCCTGTTTTGCCTCATTGGTAATGAGGGCAATTTTCCCTCTTTATCATTTTTATTTCCCTGCACTTCCCTTGATTTGTTGGCACTAACAAGATATAATGGATTTGCTTGATGCGATACAAGGGGACTGGTACTAGCTCAGTGGATGTCATAATATCAGAAAACTTTGCTCTCTGACAATACCACTTGACTGCATCTTAAAGTAGTCTACTGCAAGGCACCATTTTCTTAAAATTGTAATATCTGAATTGTGCTTTGAAGGGATTGTGCAAGAAAAGGTTTTGAGACTGTAGCATTAATAGCTTATGTCTAAAGGCTAGCTTGCATGAACCTAAAGTTATTCAGCCTTCAGGTAAAACACCTGACATCACAGAACAATCTCTTCTGCAATTTTTCTATGACAAAAGGATATACAAAGTTGTTAAAATACTTTTCCTAATTTTAAAAATCTTAATATAAACTGATTTCAAAAACATTTGTTTTTAAATTATAAAAAGGTCAGCTTTTTAATTTATTCATAGTGCTGCAAAGTGAAGATGACCTCGTCAGTCTGTCTGACTTGCTAAAGACAAGTACACCTGAGCCGTGTGCTAAAGAGAAGAGTACACCTGTCTAAGCCATGAGCTGCCAGCTTCTCCAGGAAAATGCAATGGGATGCAATGTGTTAAAGGCCTTGCTGAAGTCTAAGTAGACCACCTCCACAGCCTTTCCCTCACCCACTAGTTAAGTCATTTGGTCCTAGAAGGATATCAGACTGAATCTGCCTTTCATGAATCCATATTGGCCGGGTTGTCATACACATACTATGTAATTGCCCACAAGATGATCTGCTCCATAACTTTCCCCAATACTGAGGTCAGGCTGACAGCCCTGTAATTTCATGGATCCTCCATATGACCCTTCTTGTGGATGGGTGTCACACTGGCAATTTTCCAGTCGTCTGGAACCTCCCCTGTTAACCAGGACTGCTGACTGTTGACCAGGATCTTCCTCATCTTTCAGTGATTGCTATGAGAGTGAACTATTAGAGTAAACCACTCCAGCTGCACTGAGACTCCATCCGTTGGAGACCGCTCACACAGTTGGTGAGGGTGGAAATCTCTCTGATAGTACTTGCAGTTTCTTGGGTGCAGTGATGCTATTCAAGGAGCTATATTTAAGACCTATTAGCAATTTTTCTCTGAACCTCAATCTGTAAGGTGCAGCTTTTCTTAATTAAGAAATAACCAGGGCATCTTTTTATTTCTATTTCTTTTTTTCTATATGTAGTATATAGTATGGTATATATTTTTCTCTATATAGCATAACTTCATTTTGAAGCAAATACTGTAAAATTTTCTTTCCCTGTTTATCAGTATTCAGTGGGTTTTTTTGTTTGTTTGTTTTTATTTCTGGTCTTTAAAATGGAGTCTTATATTTATTATTTCTCTTCCATAATCCTTAGATGTATGTTAAGTTTGGAAGGATACAGCAAATTCTTTCAGTTTTGTTCCTTAGGAGGTATCAGTTCTAAGTTCACCCTAGTAAGAATATTTCAGAAAGCTTCTATACTGCAAGAGACAGGTGATATTCTTATAGCACGAGCACCCGCAAGGTATTTCTGGCTGAAGTATTTCAGCGATAGTGAAAAAATAATGTCCAAGATACAGTGATAATGCATTTTGCAGGTTACTGCAAGTTCATTAAAATTCCTTTTAACAGGTCATAAGGCAGTGGAGATTTTGTTAAAGAAACTGTGGCGAGCTCATCACTGCTTCTATTAAAAGCATTTTGCTTTCTTTTTCCCTTTCTAGCTTTCTTCACAGTTCTGAACAATGCTTCTAAAATATGGAAATCATTCTTGTGATGGTTTAAACAAGGAGCTGCTTGTAAAATAATTCCAAATTGAGAGAAGAGGGGATTGTATTCATTGTATGCATTAGAAGTTCTGATGGTATGGAGATAAGTACACACACACACACAAAAAAAAAGCCCTCATTATTTTATTCAAGTATGAGATACTATTTAAGCTTTAAACAATTTGGTCATTCAGTTACAGGTAGCCCAAATAAGGAAGTAAGAACTAATATATATTATATACAACATGAGCAATTATTGTAGTTGTTTTGTAAGAATCATAACTAAAGAGTTATTAACCTAATCCCTGAATATATAACCTATGTTTATTTGAAAAGCTTTATTCTCCTGCACTTAGTCTTTGACCCTAGTTGTCCTTTAAGGCACAAATTTTACAGTTTTATAACTTCGGCTTTTTTATTTGTTTTGTTTGTTTTGTTTGTTTGCTTGTTTTTTTTCTTTCCATTTTCTCTAAATAAAAATAGCTTTGGTTTTTGAACCATAGAAGCTGGCAAAATATATTTGCTTATACTTGCATAGACTTTCACAGCTTTCTGTGTAAACAGACAATCTGCATACGAGACAAAGCTCAGCTTCTTCTATGATAGAGAGCTCTCTGCACAGTCATATGGCCAAACAGGTAATGTTTTGAATGGCATCAATCTTAAGTGATACCACTTTTTGTGGATGTGTATAGAGCATGCCTTTCCATAAAACAATAAAAATACATGTGTGCCTGTTTCTTTTACTTTCAGTTTCTTTAACTGAATCATGCGATAGCTTTAAAACTTTTATTACTTGCAGAAATACATCATTAGTGAGTTGGCTACTAGCTATTCAGATTTGAAAGTGGTGACTGTACTGCACAGTACACCTTGTCAACTTCCCAGTTCCATGAGGGTAGTATTTGTAAGTTTTAAAGATGCTTAAGGAAAAGAAATAAAGGCAAAAATATGTATTTGTAGTCAATATGAATATTAGCCTCTGTATACCTTTTCAGTAAATGTTGAATTATGGCTTGCTTTGCAGATAGCTTGATATGCCTTATCATAATGTGTAAATGTTTTTTGCAAAATCACATGTTATACCATGACTTTAATCATGCTAACATTGCTTGCTAATTGTTCATCTCCAAGCTCAGGCATAAATGTTATTTAATTAGAGTCTGTGTTTTGCAATCTGGTTGTAAATAAAAATAATAGTCAAGTAACACATCGTATTGCTTTCATTAAAGATTGATTTAGCTGTTATGACTTCTTTTTTCTCTGCACAGATGATCATATGGTAGGAGAAAATGTTAGATAAAATAATTAGCATTTTCATAATAGTCATAGGAACCCTTCAGCTAATCCTACTCCTTACTGCAAAGGTACAGTGCCCTAAGAAATGTACTTATAGAAATCACTTTAAAAGCTGAGTGAAAGTTACTGACATTTGTGCAAAATTGTTTAGCTTAAGGAGCATCATCAACTGTGTAGCAACTGAATGCGGTGTGCCTGAACTTATTACCGTTCCAAGACCTCATTTTCAGTTTCTGTATTTATATGTGTGAGTGCATATATTTGACAAAAAAACATACATAGACATTTGGAAATAGGAATTAAATTTATTCTGGTAATACAGTTAATAATTTATAGGTTAGAATAATAGATTTTTATTTTGTCCTATTACAGTTTTCAATGATAAAATTATAGGGTTTTTTATTTTGCATCACACATATGCAAAATGTGTCTGTTTTGTGTAATTGTCCATAACCTCTTGAGTATCATGTTTTAAGTTTAAATATTCTGAAATTCACAATTGGATTTTTTTTTTGATATTTCTGGGTTTGGTGTTGGGATTTTTCTTGCTCACCAGAAGAGGTCACTCATGTCATGCTGTTTTTTTAGTTATTATTATTTTGGAACTGTTTCCCTACTTGAAACAGTTGATGGTGATTGAATGTTTTTCTTGATTACAGTTACAAAACAAAAATTGTATGTATTCTGATATCAGTCTCCTTTCTCCAAATTGTAGGCATAAAGAATGTTGGGTTCTTAAAATAGAAAGCTTTACACAGCTTTGAAACTTTCACACATAAAGCTTCCCCATATCTATCAAGGGCATATAAAGATATTTATCAGTGGTCTTTTATCTCTCTCATTGAATAATTCATTTGGTAAGGCATCTTGTTAGAACTGAACAATCACTAATTTTCACATTTCTTGAATCTGTGGCTCAAATATTTGGAACTTAGTATCTTAGGACTTGGCCTGACAGCACAGCTGTATTGTAGGAATCTTTTCCACAGATAAGCTGTAAATTACCACTTACTATTGCTAGTCACCCAATCCATGACCAAAATTACCTGGGTATTATTGTATTGACTGTTTTTCTGAGCTAATGGCTCTTCATTCATCATAGTGGATTATCTGTATTTTAAGAGTTATTCTTTAATGTTAATCACAGCCTGTCCCCCACCCCAAAATAGAGCTCTTCTTGAATGTGGAATATGTTCTGGTTTGCATTACATAACACTTAATGTCTCTGTTTAATCTGCTGGGTACTGGGCAAGAGTATGAGAGCATTCACAGTGGTCACTAGCAGCTTGATCAGTGAAACAGTAGCCAGTCACACAGAATGCGCAAAGTAAGAATGCTAAACAAAAAAAATCCAGGTGCTCTTTTGAGTAGTTTTTAATTTTGAAAGTGTTATAGGTGAGCAGAAATGAGGGTGACTGTTACAGGCAGATGTAAGAGCTGAAGTCTCACACTGCAGCAATGTTTATGCATGAGTCTAGTGTCATGTGTCTCATCTGAGGATAGTTTGGACTTAGTAAGGACAGCTATATGAAGCTCTCTAGTTAGCTTTCTAAATGTACATTGTAGAGAATAACTTTTTCCTTGTATTTGAGGGATGGAGAGGGAGTGATAGGGACACTCTAGAAGATTGTGGAATGAGAGCAGAGTTATTTCTAAAATGCACAATGTCTTGGAGTGAACAATAGTAGTTGAAGAAAACCTTTTTAAAGAAGTGGGCAGAAAAAGAGTCCAAAGGTGGAAAGAATGGATGGGGTAGTTCTGTGTGAATCATCTGGGAAAGGCTGTTCCTGTGAAGAGATGTGTTATGTATGTAGTGGGATGATGTAATTACCATGTGTAACAGATAAAAGCAAACAGCAAGGCAAATATTAAGGGATGGAGAAACTCAACAGAGAAATAAATGAAGATAGAGAACTACTGAGGGCATAATGGCGTGTGAATGACTACGTGAATAGCAGAGAGGGGAGTAGATGAGACTGAAGAGTGTGATTTTGAAGGATGGATTTGCTTTTCTTCTGCTTCAGCTAAATAGACAGTGAAGGTGAGATGTATGCACTTACCTGGAAAAAAATATTGTTTCTTGGAGAAGAATGGTTAATTGTCATGGGTACTTTTTAAAGAAAAGCAATGATGGTTTAATAGGATTGAAAGAAAGTACATGTTTTAATATAAGAGCAGGAGAAATTTTCAGAAATAGGGTTAAAATGATACAGTTCATGAATGCTATAACAGCATGTGCTTTTACAATACTTAAGTAATCACATTTTTAAGTGTTTTCTCTTCTCTTGTTGTATTTGCTTATTTCCTCATGGCATCTCTTCTAGAGTTCAGCCTTTCTATTTTGCTGTAAGATGGAACTAACTAGAACTAATGAAAATGGAAGTTTCACTGTCAGAGAAGCTTATGTAGGTAAGGAAAATATTGGAGTACTAAAGTGACTAGCAGAATGTTAGCTAAAGCATTTACATTCAAATTAGCAGAATTTTACCAAAGTATTTGCCTTCAAATATGAAGCATACAAAATACTATCTTTTAATTTGTCAGAAATAAGTATATCTCTTGACTCCAGACGTAGCATGATGCTCGATGGATTTGGTAAGTGACTGAAAGGTGGTGAAATTCTGATGCAAAGCATTTCAAGAGTAATATGATAGAAAAGTTTACCTTTTATTGTTTGGTCAGGTGAACAATAGCAGCAGATTCGGCTCCCAGATAATTTCTTGTGTCTGAAGGACTGCATTGTTCTAGCATGCATGACTAAATCAAGAGTGCTTCATATAGCATTTTTTTAAAAAAGAGGAATAATAATAAGGAAAAAGATTAAGACTTTAATGTGAATAATACACGTGTACAGGTAGAGGAGCAAGATCTCTTTATGGAAAAAGTTGAATTCAAGTTATCAACATAAAGTTTCAGAAATCTTAATGAATTTTTAATGTAATGACATCTCCTAGATCGAATTGTATTTTGTTTATTAAAAAGTCTGCTCTTTGACAAGCAAAGGAAATTTTCCAGTTGTAGTACATTCATATGTTGTTTGTTTCAAAATATTAATTTGGAATGTGTTTCAGGCATAATAGGTAAAATATGTAGCAGATAACTTTGTTTTCCTTCTTAAAAAAAAAATCTAGCTTCCAGAAGACCAGGTTATTCAGAAGTCACTCAAATCAGCAGCTAATAGTGTATATCAATATGGCAGAGAATGGATTACATAAGGTAAGAGTGAAAAAGAAATAACTTTTGTTTTGTTTTAGTATTTTAATTTATTTTATAAAAATAAGCTGTATCTTTAGTTTTGTGTCTGTCTTTGGTTTTGTGTATGTGTGTATGAGTAAATGTTTTGCCAACAGATCTATTCTTTCCAGTCTCTACACTGTGAGTGAAGGAAGGGAAGACTTTGGGAATGATTTCTATAGTCCTTCCCTGGAGAGAAGTATCTATTTTTAAGAGGCAAAAATTCTGTTATCATTTTAATGAGTCAGCTAGTAAAAAATAGAGTAAATAGAGATGAGCAGTTGTAGTTTTTTTTTTTATCTGGCTTTAGATGTTCAATTTAGAAAACGTAGCTTTTTCACTCCTACTAGTTTTCTATTTTTCTGTGGACCATATATTCTATATTATTGAAAGTAAAATCTACATGTTATGAACCATATTGTCTGAAGTATATGTTGCCTATTGATACATGGGATTTTTCATAATTTGGTTTTAAACCAGGTCTTTGAATCATCTGACTTCGAGTTCTTCTTTAAATACCATGTAATAGAAGATTTCTATGTATTGTAACTTTTCGAAGAAAAAGCGAACGCCACCATTATGATTGAAAAACAAGTGGTAGAGCTCTGGTACAGCTTTTATCATTCTTGCCTTTGTGAAGGTGAGTAAATTACTTAAATTAATTACCTATATTAACTATCATTTACTGATTTGAGATATTTATGATAAATATACACTTCTGAAAACCAGATTAGAAAAAAATATGGCATGCCAGGTATCTTTAGTACTAAGTACTTTACTCATAATAATCACAAGTCGGTCAATATTTCAAATGTGTATAACAGGTCATTCTACAATTCCAATTGGAGTACACTTATCTTTGTTCCTAAGCAGGCTGTATCTTTTTAGGTAGGCCACTGAATTTATACTTTGTCCACTTCTTTAGCATTTCATAGTTTAGAACTTTCTGTTGAATTTCTGCCTTCTTGAAAGATTAGGAAACTAGTATTCTACATGATTTCTGCAACTTTGGAATGGTTACATCAATTTGAAACTGAGAAAGAAATTATCTTTTCACTTTTTTTCTATCTTTTCACTTTTTTGCAAATAGTCCTGTCATTGTTATGATAGGTTCTGTACAGTGAATCTTGAAATACTCTTGAATTATTTCCCCATACTTGATACTCCATCACTTTGATAATTTAAGACTTTATTTATATGGTCACTTGTAAAATATTTCTAATGTTCCGAAGAGTTCTTGATATTGGAACAAGTAAAGGTTTCAGTATAATGATCAAAGAATTGAGGAAGAGATTTTTTTTTTCCTGGCGAACTAGTACTTTGTAAGACCACGTGATTTAGAAAGTGCAGTAGCCCGAAGTGGCTAGTTAGGTACTTGTGTTTTACTGAATTTTGTTTACAACAATCAAAAAGGTCCTTTTATAAATAAAATATATGTGGTCGTGGGCTTTGTTACTGGAATAACAGGACAGTGCAAGGGTAAGTAGTAAACTGTTACAGCTAAATGACAAGACTGTTTCAAGGGATACTGTAGCTGAAAGCTCAGAACTGAAATTTAACTCTTTTTAAGTCAGTATATTGGATATTTATGGCAGCAAGCAAACATAAAAGAGTAAAGAGCCAAAGTAGTTCCTTGAATAGCTTCAAAGCTATGCAATTCTTTACTAACAGAAAGTGAAGTAGAAAAAGAGGAAAGCCAAGAGAAGAGCTGTTAAACACCATGGGTCACCAGAGATTACAGTGCTGTTAAGGAGTGGCTGAGGAGAAATTAAAGTTG
Source organism: Crypturellus undulatus (assembly GCA_013389825.1). Classification (NCBI taxonomy): domain Eukaryota; kingdom Metazoa; phylum Chordata; class Aves; order Tinamiformes; family Tinamidae; genus Crypturellus; species Crypturellus undulatus. The sequence goes on from VWPW01031427.1 coordinate 442,919, forward strand.
CATGTACAATATGCTTTTCTGGCCTTGAATATGCAAGACTATTTGATGTTAAATGCCTGAACAAGAAAAGACCCTACTATACAGCTATACTGACAAATCTGTACTTACATACACTGTTTATCAGATGTACAGTGGCACTCTCTACAGTGACAGCAGGACTTTGTATTGCTCCATATGTGCAAGAATACACTGCTGGTAAAGCATATATAGCACAGATTATGTCTGTTCCAATAACAGTAAATTATTTTATTTTTCTGCTGCAGTAGTTGTTTCAGGAAACACTGAAGCGTCTGTTCTGTAATTGCTCTTCTGTTAGAATAACAGCTTTCCTAGCAATCCAAGGGGCAGAAAGAACTTTGGGTACAAACGAACAGTGTTTGTTTCTGGTCTTGCACTGTGTTCCCAGGACTGCTCTTGCACACTGGGGACATTGTCTTACCGTTGGGATGCTGGGGTACAACTGCTCATTTGCTGACTGCAGGTAATTGCTCTACATTCTAATCTTGCCCCTTCTAACCCTCCCTACACCCATTTGAAAATGTCATATGTGGGTTGCCTGCCATCTGGCTATTTCCTGTAGTACTGCCAGAATTTTGTGTGGTCTTTCAGAACATCTAATAACTATTAAGTTGGATGTTATTTCAGTGTACAGAATATCTCTATCATGTCTAATTTACTATCATCAGTATTGTTTTCAATTTTCTAACTATTTTGTTTATGAACATAATAATTAAACCTCATTTTTGAGGCCTGCATAGCATAGCTCTAGTCCAGTTCAGCAGGTAGTTGAAAGAACTAAGCTCCATTGATACTATTTGGTGAAAGCTGTAGAACTGAACTATGAATCAGAGGAACTGCTAACAAAGTGTTGATTGTTCCCCTAACTGCAACTGTCTGAGCAGATCAGGAGATAGAAGATATATATTTTGAGAAGTCCTAGAGATAGTCTATGATATTAATTATCACGGGGCCTGTGACCACTGCTTGCATTTATGGACTGGTTAGATGAAAATAATAAAAAAATAAATCACATGATGTCATAAGATGATGTCATAATTCTGTATTCAGGGCAGCTTCTCCAAGGAGAAGAATCCTGTCTTACTACGTCATTAAAGCTTTTATTTATTTATTTATTTATAAGATCTATTGAATCTACTAAATCAGTTGGCAATTTCTTTGAATCTCTCAATAATACTTGATCAATATCTGAGGCTTTAAGCACTGCAGCAGTATGGTTGATGAGTGACAAAATTCAAAATGGGAACTAGCAGGAAAGTAGCAAACATAGTATGAGACATAATTCTTTTGGGTAGTGACTAGAGAGTCTTTGAAGGGAGAATGAGAACAGAAAATAGATACTGGATAAGGTTGATAAATAGAAAGGACCTATGGGAGGGGAATTCCTGACTGCTCATGTGTTTCTCATCTAAATAAACTGTTAGCTCAAAAGTGACATCTCTGTGCTACTGTGCATTATCAAAGTACTGTGCTTGTATATGATGATGCTTGAAGGGGGATACTTTGTAATATGCAGAAAATACAATGCTCTTGCATGAAGTAGTGCAGTGACTTGACCTGGAATAATACTTGCTATGTTTGACAAGAATCTGCAATTTCGGATGCAGCATGGAAGGCTTAAAAGTTTTGTAGAATTCCAAGAAAAGAATTCAGAACTTAAGAAGGTCTCTTACTATTAAAAATCAGGAGATGCGATGTAATCAACTGGTTGGCCTGCATTTCATTTGCCTACAGCAGAATTTTGGCATCTTGTAGAATTTTGGCATCTTTCTCGGAAACATTTGTCTCAGTCCCTGATCAAGCTTACAGTCCTGCTCCCAAATACATGGCGCTCATACCCCACTGGGGATTTTGGACAACAAATGATTTCATAGTTTAAAGATACTTAAGAAAATAACTGTTGTGTTTATGGTCATTTCCTCTTGCCAGACTGCAGTTACAATTATGAGGTTGTGTCGCCAGAAGAAATTCAGTTTAGCTTTGTGTGACTGAACTTTGTCAATGGAGAAGTAGACACCAGTCATTAGAAAACTAGTTGATTTAACTTGCCACTTTTGTTTTCTGTTATGGTTTGTGTTGAAAAAAGTTAAATGTTGCTAAAAGATAACCATGTAGGCAGTAGCTGAAATATTTTCTTCTATACTTTCAGAAAGGAGATAGATTACTACATCTCAGTTAAGATGTAATGTTATTTAACTGAGATGAATCAGTACAATTAGAAAACTATATATATGGGATGACTTTATCAACTATAATTTTGTCTCAGCTTTTGATTTTTCAAGTGTACAAAGAAATGCTTTCTAACTTGCAGATATTCTTGAAAATAAAAATAAAAGCATCTCTAAGTTTAGATGTATGTTGCACAAGTTCTTCATTAAGCAAACCTTAGTCTGATTTTTCTCATTTTTATGTATTGCTCAAAAATTTTGATATCTTTTAAATCTTTGTCTCCCTTTAAGAACATAACACATTCTGGAAGATGTAAAGGACACAAATGGCACATAAACTGTCAGAACAGCTGGCTTGGTGATATTCTGGACTGGCAAGATGTGTCATTTGCTCATGATGGAGACATTTCTTTTATAGACATTTCTATATATCTATATATCTATCTATACAAAATACTTTTATTTTAACTGATTCCAATTTCCTCTTGTGATTATCACTAAGTTCTTTTCCCCAAATACATAGAAAATTATTGAAAATTGTGTTAGTGTTACTTAAATTACCTAGGCAATTATTGCAAATATACTTAGAGTATCATCAAGCAAGCAAGCAAAACCAATTGTGATCAAGAAGCCCTGCCAGCATCTGCCTTAATATTAGTTTACTAAACTTCTCCTTTCCAACTAGGATTACTGTAGGATTTTCTGTGGTCTGCAAATTTGTTTGAAATATTTAACTTTCTGTAGTCTATTCTTTTATTTCTTGGAGGTTGTTAGTAGGAAATTCTCTTGCTTAATCTGTCTTTTTTTAGAAATTTTATTCAGCCTTAATTTTAGTAAATGGTATGCCTAATGCAGAGTTAACGGCATTTATCTAAAGAAAATTCTTTTAAAAATACCCCTTGTTAAAGCTACAATTGAAGAAAATACTGCTCATGAGACCAATACATATCTTTTGTAGTGTTTTGCGTCAAAACGAATTTGCCACAAAATTCATTTGGTGGAAAGCAGCTTATTTTCTTTTTTTATGAAGGTCTATGGAGAATGAAATTAATATTCTACATTTGTGAATCCTTGATTAAATGCACAGGACCTTCCACTTCCTGGAGAAAAAAATAGATTGAAATCAATCCAAACTGAAGCAACTTAAGTTCTCTAAAAATTGCATGTTAATTCTAGAATTCTTAAACTACAGAATCCATGATACAGTTCCTCTTTGGCTTGAGCTATTGTAAAACAAATTTTGTAAGAGAAATAATTATATATCTAACCTGCAACACAGTGTTGCTGTGGGTGCAATTTAGGCTAGTATTTACCTCTAGGCTGTTCTTGATTTTGGCTAATGTGCATGTGTTCATTCTGTTCTCCATTTGCTACTGCTTAAATGGTTACATATTCTCTTGTAAAATAAATGTGGTTAAAGAAGTTGAAAGAAACTTCTCATTCTAGTGAATATTTTTTCAGTTAATAGTGAAAATTCTGCTTAATCCTTTCTCAAAGTTGAGTATGCAATTTTGAGGCACTTATAAAAATTGCTTAGCACATTTAAAATCAATATGTTGTTTCCTTCTAGGCATGAGAGAGGAAAAACTACATGACAGGTCCTTGCTGTGTCACTTACAACATTGCCACAGGATGCTCAGAAACCTTGACAATAAGTGTGTTGTAGTAATCTAAATAGACTAGAATAATAGAGAAAATAGTGAAAGGAGAATAAATATTTAAGACTGAAATACAGTAATATTTTAAAACTTTCATCTAGCCAGAATACTTTATTTCTCAAAAATCTGCTTTAGAAGTATAGGAAAAATGCCAGTGATTGTCTTGCTTTCCTGTTTGTATCCATGAACTTACTCATCAGCTGTGGGGAAACACCTCTTTCTTTTTCTACATACACTCATGTCTATAATGACAGAATATAAACTGTTCAGTATACTGTAAAACTAACTCCTGATTTCACATCCTTACTGTCATTCCCTTTGTTGGCTTGCTTGTACACAATCTATTGCATAAATATTATTCACACTGATGTTTCAGATTAAAATTGATGAAAACTTAGTTTGTGTGCTTATCTGAGTTATGACAACTTGGATATTTAAAATCAGAATAATTCTAACTTAAATCTGGTGTTTCTAAGCAAGTTATTTTGCCTATTCTGGAATGCAATGGAAATTCTCTGAATTTACATTTTAATCAGAAAATAAAGTTTTTTATGTGGCACTTTCAAGAGCAACAGTGAAATATTAAAATTGATGATGATATAATGGCATTCTAAATAGGGAAGGATCAATGGTATTTAAATGTGTCTTTCTTAATGGCTTAGTCCCAACTGTAGATTTTTTCTCCAGCATTTGAACACTTAAAAATCAATGCTAGCTATAATTCTTAAGCAAGACAAGGTAAATTCCCAGAACTGTATTAACTTAAAAAAAATACAAACCATTTAGACAAAGTGAGGTGACTATAAAATGGGGTATGAATATCCAGCTAGAGTGAGAATTTGTCCAAGAATAAGCTAAGGTTACACAACTTGTAATAGCTGTGAACAATGGCTAAAGTTTGCCACAGAAAGACTTTCTTGCTGGCCTCTTGACTTGCTGAAATATTTTGAAGTAGTGCAAATTGCTGTGTTCTCTGGAAATACAACTATCTGATGATATCATATAGTAGATGATAGACTGTTTTCCATTCATGAAAATCATAGCAAATGTTCATCCTCTTCAGTAAGAGAAGGAGCACTTCCTGAAAGGAAATGATAACAAGATACTCTTCACTTGATGCTTTTCTCATAGTGGAAGATGCTTCTCTATTAAGACTTCATACTGTATAATTAAATAATAGTTGGTATAGATAGCTAAGGAATTACTGGCATTTGTTTCATTTATAACATTATGCATTAATTTGATAATTTGACTATGAATATCAGCTATAACAGACTTTTATATCCTACTTAAGTATTCATTAAAACAATTATACTTAGCTCTAGTTTGATGTAGTTAGACTTTAATTATTAAAATTATTAATTGTATACGCATAGAAATTATAAATAAAGATCCTATATAAAGATACGTTTTAGAAAACCGTCAGTTTTCTTTTCCTAAAAATCTTTGGTGTTATCAGCCCTGTTGCCTTTCAACATTTTATTCTGTTTATTTATTTTTACTAGTATTCAGTAGAAGCAGTAGTATCACAATCCCATTTTCTTTCCAGTGAAATGTTTGTGAAGCAGGGTTTATTGCATCCCGTTCTTGATTTAGAGAGGAAGCTAGCACAGGTCCTCACTTCTGCCTCAAATTTTGCTCCTCATTTTATATTCTAAGGTAGTGGTATTTTTCAGGTGAACAAAGTATGCAATAAGATGGACTATTAAGATTTGCTTTTTGAAGAGTGAAAAAGACTCATTTTTCTCCATTCATCCTTTTCGATTCCCTCTTCTTCCATTTCTTTAAGTCTTAAAACCTTGAGAAAGTGAATGTTGCTGGTTACATTTGTGAGTGATCACTTAAAACTCCCCTGATGGTGTGAGACATTGCTCATGTCTCCTGAAATTGATCATCTTGATTCTTTCCCAAGACTATTTATCATTCCACCAGCAGCCCACATCTCATTCAGAGATTTCCCAGGCAGGAAGACAGAAGAAAATCTTCCATTAAAACATACATACACTGTGAACTTCTGCTGAGCTGTGTTTTCTATCTGTGCCTTTGGCATGACTGATTTGTATTTTCCAAATCAAGTCAGGCTGAAATATAATTTCACTTTCTCAAGTGCTTCAATGAGTTACCACATATGCCAATGACCCTCAGACATCATCTCTAAGAATTCCCACTATGTCCCTAAGAATTTACCCACTTAAACCACAGTGATAAATCACTTATCTTTATACCAAATACATTCCATTCTTCAATACTAATTCAGGTTTCCCCTACCTTTCCCAGAATAGGCTCTTAAGCCCCAAAGCTTATATCAGAATTTTTCTTGTAGACATTATTCAGAAATCAGCTTTTATTTGAAGCAGGAAGCTTTTAAGTTTAATTTTAGGAATAATGTATTATTCTTCACAAATTCTTTCAGAGAGTGGTCACTTTATTTAGCATTGATTTTGGAGCATTAGGATGCCTTAGTTGCTGAAGAGTACTAAATACAATTTTGAAGCTTGACTTTTATGAATTGGACAGCATCACAGAACGACTGGTGGTGGGGCAGGGGTAGTGACACAATGCACTTCACTTTTGGGAAGGAAATAGGAATAGGTTTTATTGATAATGACAATGGTTTCATTAAATTCTATGGCAAGGTCACTTACTATTTGCTGCACGNCTATTTACTGCACGGAAGTTCAAAATATACACAGAATTACCAAGGACACTCTCCCGTTGGGTCACGAGGTTCAAATTGGACCCCCTTGCTCTCTAAACTCCTTCTTAGAGGAGTCTGGGTGCAGCTGGATCCAACTCTAGTCCCAGACCTGGTCAACGGGTTATGTCTAAGGGATTTGTGCACAGTTAGAAAGTAAAGTTTACAAGTTCAAAAACAGAAAGGCGTGCTATAGTCACTTACCACAAATCTGTAGTGGGAAGGATCTCTCAGCCCCGAGGAGTATCCTTGAGAGGCTCCCTGCTCAAGGGGAGATCCTGGCGTGCATCTCACTGCGAGGCAAGTAGAGCTCAATGGGCTCTCAGGCTGTCCCCATATTTATGGGATAAGATGATTGACATATAGTCATTCTTTCAATTCAGAAATGACTGTTGGCTGGTGTACTCACAGTTAGCCTTATCTCGCCATCAAGATAGGGCCATCAGGATGTTATTGATGGTTAATGTCTGAGTGGGGGAAGAAATCAGGGAGGCAACTCTCAGGGCAAGATAATGTGGTAGTTAACACCTTACCAGGGCTATGTGTGAGAAGCCAGGTTGAGCTGGGGAAGGAGCATATCCCTCACAGACAGAAACTCAGGAAGACTGTGATACATCAGCATTCACATAGCCCTGTCCCTGCCTCTTGCACAAGGGAGTCTTGACTTCTGAATAGTCTCATAGTATTTGTCAATACTGGTCTGTCGAGGCTATTTATAAAGCACTGTTTTGGAGAAAGAGATGTGTTCAGTTTTCATATAACTGTAACACTACTACTGTTCCATAAATATTCATGCCAAGTTGTGTTTTGATGAGTTGGTCTCGGCTGGTGAGGTATGAAAATCATGTGTATATAGTAACTAGTTTCATATAGCTGTTTGCAGTATGTTCTGGGAATCAAACACCATTTTAAACACTCACATGCAGGTAATATTTTGATTTTGTGCCTGCTACCAGTGCATTTGAGATATTTCTGCTGGCATATTCAGTAACACGATTAATATCTATTATGTCTGCCTTCTTGTCTTGGTGATGAGAAGTATGTGTCTTAAAATATTAGTCATACATATGCATAGTGGGAAATCACTCTACAATTGGAAACTGATCCCAAAGATGTACTTGTTTTCATGAAGGCAAAACAAAGCTGATACAAACTGCACTTAACTCCAAAGTGAATGCTGGTGATAGCTAGCTCAGCAACTGTTATGAAAAATTTTCCCTACTAAGGAAGCCCATCTAGTGGAACCATTCCCATAGAATCATAGAATCATTGATTGCCACATTCAGACTAACTA
>VWPW01031427.1:450983-488386 GCA_013389825.1 Crypturellus undulatus
GATCACCACCCTCTGAGTTCTGCCATCTAGCCAGTTGCCAATCCACCTCACCGACCACTCATCCAGCCCACACCTCCGGAGCTTGTCCAGGAGGATGTTGTGAGGGACGGTGTCAAAAGCCTTGGTGAAGTCAAGGTAGATGACATCCACCGCTCTCCCCTCATCTATCCAGCCGGTCATCCCATCATAGAAGGCTATCAGATTAGTCAAGCATGCTTTCCCTTTCGCGAATCCATGCTGACTAGTCCTGAGCACCTTCTTGTCCTCCACGTGCCTGGAGACAACGGCCAGTATGAGCCGTTCCATCACTTTTCCAGGTACGGAGGTGAGGCTGACCGGCCTGTAGTTGCCCGGGTCCTCCTTCTTGCCTTTTTTGAAGACTGGCGTGACATTGGCCTTCTTCCAGTCCTCCGGCACCTCCCCCGTTCTCCAGGATCTTTCAAAGATGATGGAGAGCGGCTCGGCTACGACATCGGCCAGCTCACGCAGAACTCTGGGGTGCATCCCATCGGGGCCCATGGATTTGTTGGCATCGAGGTGTCTTAGGTGCTCTCTGACCCAATCTTCCATATTTGAATGGGCCACCTGATTGCCACATTCAGACTAACTAAAGTTTTGGTTGTCAGCTCCTTAGTGTAAAACACAAGGGAAAATGTTAAACAAATACAACTTAGGCTGAAGTAGCACACTATCCTGAAAAATTTTCCCTGTGTCACTGTGTCCCCTCAGGCCCTGCCAGAAGCAGGCTCTCTTGGAACATGACCCCCATTGTTGCAAAGTCAGTGCCAAGAGCAGCTCTGTTACCTTATTGTATCCAGGAATGTATGCCTGTGTGTCAGCTGATAGATTGCTCTCATAAATGTTCAGAAAATCCGTGATTCAGGCTGGTTTTATGTTTAAACAAAAACTGACTTTTATTAACAAGCATTTCATGCTAATGGTTAGTCTTCCACTCTAATAATCATTATCTGTAGGTAGTCAAAATAGACGTTAGCAATCATGCTCCACATTAGCTTTGAGTACTAAATACCATCATGTTCATGGCGTGTAGTTAGTGCAAAGAATCACTGTCCTTGATAATCTGAGTTACAGAAGTCAGTGATCAGGCTTGGTCCAAGTGTACTTCAATAATAATAGTTGAAACATGACTATGCACCTTCTTTCTTCCCTGTCCCTTCCTCCAGATTAGGAATCTTGCCCTTTTACAAACTGATTTTGTTTCCAAATAACTTCCAGGCCTCAGTCTCTGCCCTGGACAGCAAACTGTGCAATGCTTGGAGCATCAGGTGCTGTTCCCTAGCTAGGTGTTATTGTTTTCTTTAATAGTTGCATGTTTTGTTTTTGTTTGCCTTTTTTTTTTCTCTTTTCACCATAGTCTTTTTCTAGCTTTCAAGGTTAGTGCCTCTATTTTCAACCAGTGCCCCTATTTTCAATTCCTTTGCTGTTATCCTGGGATTAAAATTCCACATTGTAAGAGACCTGTGGTGCTGAGCTCTGTTTCACACAGGAAGTTCTATTTACAGGCCTAAGTGACTGAGACCAGAGCCTTGTACAGTTATCATAAAGCTTGTGACCTGTTGTTAGCCATAGCAGTTCATGGCTGTTTGTACTAGGCCACTCTCTACAAAGATATTTGTGTAGTTATGCTATATCAGTGTCCTTATGTTTGCCTTCAAAACAAACTAACATTATAAATCTGCTTAGAATAGCAGATAGTCCCCTTCTTAGAAAATCACTGGCCTCTGGGATCGTGATCAGTCTTCAGAGTAAAAGGCAAATCACCTAAGTTATCTGGTGACTGCATGAAGGTAGGCTGTTGCTGCACCCTCAGAAAGAAGCCTCAGGCTGTAGAGGAAAAGAAGAGGTTGGGTACCCTTAGGAGGGCATTTTTCAACAGAACATCCCCTTCACTTCTAGGTTCATTTCTGTTCTCATGGTAGAATAAAAAAACGGTTCAAAAGATAAGCCTTGAAATTCATAACTTTCATTACATTGTGAGAAGTGTGGACCAAATAGAGTTTCTTATTCTTTACTACATGTTGTAATTCTCTGTCAAATTCCTCAGGGATGGCTATTCCCTCCCAGATTTATAATAAGAAATTGCCTTGTACATGTGTCCACTTGGTTCCAATGCAGAAGTGATCATGTGATTTATATTCCTCCATCTGCTCTGTAAATGCTAACTCCCACACACATACACCTCCCAAGTCCATTCATGAAGGTGTTTGTTAAATCAAGAGTAACTGCTTTTGGTTTTTAAGCCTTCACTTTCTGATTTGGGCCTGAAGAAGAGCTTTTAAAGTTTTCCAAGTTACATCAGTTACATATCAGAAGATAGGATTTTTTTCCTTCTGACCTTTCTTGTTTTACATGTTTGGTTTGCTTTGGTTAATACATTCTGACTGTATTTCTTCTGAATGAAATATTTGTTATGAGACTTGTCTGTTACTTTTAGGTGGGTAATGATCACCCACAGACTCTGAATTCGCGCTTCGTCCTTCACTATGCTGAGCTCTGTGCATTCCAGTTGCTCTCTCTCATAAAGAGCAACTCTGCCACCTCACCTTCCTGGCCTGTCCGTCCTGAAAAGCCTACAGCCATTCATGGCCATATTCTAGTCATGAGAACTGTCCCACTATATCTCAGTAATTGCAATGAGATCACGTCCCTGCAATCGCACACACATCTCCAATTGCCCTTGTTTATTCCCCATGCTGCATGTGTTTACATAGAAGCATTTGAGTTGGGCTCCCAGTGTGCCTCTCATTCTAGCTAGGGCACTTGCAACTTGAGTATGAGGGCCTTCAGAAGTTTTCTTATTTTCCCATTTAGCCTCTTCAGGCTTATGGGCACCCTTCACAGGCTATGGAGTTAACTGTGAGTGGCATGACAGGCCATTGCCTACCTGCTATCCCAATGATACTCCCACCTGGAATCTAGTTTAAAGCCTTCTCAGTGAGCTAGTTCATGACTCAGGACCCTCTTCTGCCTTTGAGAAAGATGGATCCCATTAGATGCCATCATGCCTGCTGCCATGTAAGGCTTCCTATTGCCAAAGAAACCAAAGTTGTGGTGATGACACCAGCCACAGAGCCACATGTTGACAGACAGTATCCTCCTGTTTCTTTCTATATTGCTGCCAGCACTGGGAAGAATGGAAAAGAATATGACCTGCGCTCCTGAGTTCCTGATAGTCTGACCCAATTCCGTAAAGTCCCTTTTGATTGCCCTCAGGCTACGTGTTGCCACTTCTCCTCCCACATGTAGGACCATCAATGGATACTAGTCTGTGGGTCTAACCTGGCTGGGAAGTTTCCTGGTGACACCCTTAACCCGGGCCCCAGGAAGGCAGCAGACTTCTCATAGAGGAGGGTTGCGTCTATATATCAGACCCTCTGTTCCTTGAATCGAGGAATCCACCATGACTATGATCCACCTTTTCTCCCTCCTGCCTGTGGTCACAATATGTGGGGTTTGCCTTTCTGACTGTATTACTATTTTTGGAGGAGAGGGACTCTTGTCTTCACTATCCAACGAGTGCCTTTCCTCCTCCAGGGCCTTGTACCTGTTGGTTAGGGGTACCTGGTAGGATGAGATGGGAGAAGATTTTCTCCTGCCACCTCGAGACTGGGCTTTTATCCATGCATTGCTGTGCTGGTTTCTTCCTCCTAGTGTAGCTGGGGAATGGAATCTGTAACAATGCATTGCTGGACACTTCCTGGTGCCTGCCCCTGTTTCTCCTTCCCTGACTTAAAGATACTTAATAGCTTTTCAGTCTCCTCTTTTAGCTCAACCACCACGCTGAGCAGATCTTCCAGCTGCTCCCACCTCACACAGTTGCTCTCCCTCACACTATCAAAAGAAAGTGTCAGGCTATGGCAGTCCTTGCAGCCTGACACCTGGACAGCTACATGTTTTGCTGGTTGTTCAGTCTGGGTGCCCGTCCCTTTTTTAGTGAGCGCTGACGAGGCTCTGCAATGGGTAATTGCCATAGTGAGTATGTCCAGGAGCTCCCTGCTTCTTGCATGTCCTGCCTGCACGCTGCACCACACCAAACTCACCGCGCTCCCTGGGGGCGGCTTTGTAGGCTGGGCGCTGGGGTGGTGTGCCCTGGTGACTGCCCCGCTGCGTCAGCACCACCTAGGGCTACCTGTGCCTTGCTCTGCCTGCTCGGGTGCCTTGGCCTCACTCTGCGGCTTTTGGCCGCTGATTTAGTTCCTGTCGGAAGGGTCTCATGGTGCGAGCCTCCCCTTCAGAAGGAAATATACTAATACCTACGAGAAAATATATTAATATTTGAAAAAAATAAGTTGGCTTATCCTTCACATCCCAAACCTCTGAGTAAACAGTGTGTCTAGAGCTATGTTGGCATTAGCAGTTAGTGCAGCTCACTAGGTGCAGACTGATTCAAAACAGTTGACATTACGAATCTGACATCTAGGCTGTACGTTATTTATTTACTTTGGACTAGGGGAGTCTGATCTTGTGGACCGAGTACCTGTTCACTGCTGGAATGTGTTAGATATGCTCTATTAATGCACTTTCCAGTTTAGTTTCATCTGAGAGAAATCTAGTTCATAATCTCTCAGAGCTCTCTATTGTATGAACCAAACGTCATGAAAAGGGAAAAGCTGGGGAGTGCTCTCCTTATCCAACTTAAAACATTACTGTAAATATGCATGCAAATTGCATACCTACTGTTTGAGTTTAGCTACCTAAACTACTGCAATAAGGGAAGGAGGATTTTCTTGTTTGCATATTTTAAAAGATGCTTCACTAAGAATCTCTATCAAAATAATTTTTGAGGTAATACAATACTGTACTACTACAATATATTTATAATGAATGAAACTATAAGCTCTTACCTGCTAGCAGCTTGAAATGCTATCAACTGTTGAATGCCATCAGCTGTTGAAATTGTTACTCCTTTCTATATAAAAAAGCTGATAGATGAAGTCAACGAGTCTTCACCTTAATGTCTAGAGAGCCTACATTTCTACCCTGCTTTTTTTTCCTGTGTCATCATTGCACACATATATAAAATATGAATGGACTTTAAACCAACATTACGTTAAAATGCTTTCCCAAACCTTTACCAAAAGTTTATTATTGTTCCCGTGTCTTATGTTAATCTGTTACTGGAATTAAGCTATTTCTAGGTAAGCTGTGGCACATAGCAGGTTATATCACACATTGTGAGAACTTGGAATGACATTGCTGTAGCCATTTAAAATGAAGGAGTAGTCTAGATATAAAGTAATTAATCTGGAATTCTGCCAGGAAGCTAACAGCTCTTCTATTGAGAAACTGTTTTTGCTGATTGATCATAAGATCATACCTCCATTATCTTTTCTGAAAGACGTGAGCAGATGTATCAACTGATACTATTAATCTACTAGATCATGCTCATTAGCCACTGGAACACAGAAAGACAATTATCACACGTTGGCTATAGCTTCTCTGAGCGTAGGAAGTCAGCAGGAAGAAGAGTAGGCAAGAGCCAGCAAACATCAGCAATTCATAGTACAGAGAGAAAAGTCTATATCTGGAGCACAGAAGAGGCAGAAGTTGCTGTTATATGTAACTCTTGGCATTATACAATAATAGAATGCTCTGATATTCAAGTAGTCTGAATCCACAGTGTGCCCTGCCTTGCAGTAACCTGTATTGAGTACCATTTTTGGATTATTTCTGATCTCTTTCTATGACTTGGTGACCCGCCTACTGGCTGAGGGAAAGGCTGTGGTCGTGGTCTACTTAGACTTTATAAGGCCTTTGAAACAGTCTCCTACTGACTTCTCCTGGAGAAGCTGGTAGCCCATGGCTTAGACAGGTGTACTCATCTCTGGGTGAAGCAGTAACTGGCCGAATGGTCGGGTCCAAAGAGTAGTGGTGAATGAAGTTAAATCTAGCTGGTGGTGGGTCATGAGCAGTGTTCCCCAGTGGTCAGTGTTGGGGCCTGTCCTCTTTAATGTCTTTATGGATGATTTGGATGAGTGAATTGAGTGCATTCTCAGCAAATTTGCAGATGACACCAAGCTGGGAGGAAGAGTTGATCTGCTGGAGATCAGGAAAGCTCTACAGAGAGATCTGGAGAGACTGGATCAATGGGATGAGGCCAACTGTAGGAGGTTCAACAAGGCCAAGTACCAGGTCCTGCACTTCAGCCAGAACAACCTCATGCAATGGTACAGATTTGGGGCAGAGTGGCTGGGAGAGCTGGGTGGTAGAAAGGGATCTGGGGGTGTTGACCGACAGCCCCCTGAATATGAGCCAGCAGTGTGCCTCGGTGGCCAAGAAGGCCAAAGGCATCCAGGCTTATATCAGGAACAGTGCAGCCAGCAGAATCAGGGAAGTGATTGCCCCTCTGTACTTGGCGCTTTTGAGGCTGCACCTCAAATATTGTGTTTGGTTTTGGGCCTCTCACTACAAAAAGACATGGAGGCTTTGAAGACTGTCCAAAGAAGGGCAACAAAGCTGGTGAAGGGGTTGGTGCGTAGACCTTATAAGGAGCATCTGAGGAATCTGGGATTATTTCGTCTGGAGGAGTTTCTAGGGAGACTAAAGTCCTCCTGAAAGGAGGTTGTAGTGAGGCAGGGGTCAATCTCTTCTCCAGAATAAAAACTGAAAATAGGACAAGAGGAAATGGCCTCAAGTTGCACCAGGGGAGGTTCAGGCTAGATATTAGGAAAAATTTCTACACAGAAAAAGTGGTAAAGGCTGCCCAGGGAAGTGGTGAAACACCTGGCAATGTTCAAGAAATGTGTACATGAGGCATTTAGGAACATGGTTTAGCAGGTATGGTGTTGAAGGTTTTATGGTTGGACTCAATGATCTTGAAGGTCTTTTGCAACCATAATGATTCTATGATTCCTGGGTGGGGGTGCACAGATCCTGAAGAAGAGAGGTGCGGTTACTATCTTTTCCTAAAGAGAGCCTTCCTCTGAGACTCTGTCCTGGAGAAAAGAGTCTCTCTATCACAGTGGTGATGCTTGGAAAGGAGGCGGATAACTTTTGGGGTGGAGTGTGTGTTGACATTAAAATGAGCTTATAATGAGCAAAGTTACAGCAAAGTTCTAGCAAATTTCATCCAAAAGGAGTAATTTGCCACCATTGCTGGCTCAGTGCCGGACATCTTATTGCATATTTCCCATTGGACAGCTACTGTGCAGCTTATCAGCAGTACAGAAGAGAGTTTGGCTGTGGTGTCTTCTCTTCACTCCACCTTCCTTTATTCCTCATTGTGGCTGCCAGGCATCAGATTGTGTTGCTCCGTGAAGGAGCGTAGTCCGTGCATACCAACTGTGGCTGAAGTAGCAACTGTGTATCATTCCAAGCAAGCTTCCGTAATGTCAAAACTTCTGTTAGAAAAACTTAGTTTTTCTCTAAATTCCCCCTTTTAAAGCAATTTTTCCACACTATAAAATATTTATCTTTAGTTGTATTTTCTTTTACATCCTTTTACATCCAATATATTTCTTACTAAATAAAGCTGTCTCTGTACTCTTTGGAAGATTTATGTGGATATTATTTTTAAAAGAAACAGAAGAATAATCTTAAGCCCTGCAGGCTGGCATAGTGTGTATTTGCAGACCTAACTCCCTTGTCGTGGAAGGGCTTCATTGTTTTCTAACAGTTTCTTCTTTCATACTTCAGGCAACGCATTCTGTATGTTCCTAACAGCAGTTTGTTTCAGTGTATTTTTGCACTTTGTTTGCAGTTTGTTTAAGGCTGAAGGCGCCCCTGCATAGACAGTGTTATTGACTGTTCATGCGTGTCTGCATGTGTAAGCACATATACATACTTGCACACAAAGTGCAAAAATCTTTAAGAGGATTCTAACTAACACACTAATCCTTTAATTATGTGCATGTACTAAGCAATACTATTTTAATTAAGTAATTAGGTATATATACAGCTATTGCTACGATGTTAACTATTTTTTTCAAATGAAGTTACTTGTATGCCAAAATTTGCAACCTTCTTGTATGAAAATTTAATTGGTATGTGGCAGAGACCTCACTAACAGTGGTGTAACTTGCTGGGATTTGATAACCTCCATGTTTCCAGCTCAGCTAGTGAGGTAGTTGTCTTTCTCCTTGCTTCTAAGGCAGGCCCTTGGAGCTAATTTGGAGGCATAGAAAGAGAATAGGTCCTGAAAGAATTATTATGTACATAGAGAACACATCTTGTATCAGGCATTTCTAAGAATAAGGTGTTACCACAGAAATTATGGTATGGACAGAAAGAAGATGACAGTATAGACAGAAAAGCATTTCCTGCCAGTTGGAAGATTTAATATCATAGTTTTAAATTTTTGGTTTGTTTTCATCTAAGGTCTAATTATTCTGTTCAACAACATGAGCAATCAAAGTACACTGTTCCCTCCCTCAAATAATAATTTGATCAGACTGGGAGGATCTCAAGGCAAGACTAGAAGTGATTTGGGAGTTTGAGTCCAGCTAGCTGTTGGTCTCATTCATGAACTTCTCAGCTACAAGGGGAATCTAAAAGAATTAAATCATTACAAGTGTTGTAGAGAATATTAAAGTGTACCTTGTTCACAGTACAGTGCTAGTGCATATTAACTGCTAAGACAGCTTTGAGCAAAGCTTAAAGAAAGCCTGCGTAAGCTAAGCAGCAAAGTGACAGTAGTCGCTGAAAATCAGAAGATATCCTTCAAAAACTGAAGAATTTCATCTATTTCTCCTCAACTCCACCAAACACCATTAAACATTTTCATGTGGAGGCTTCAAAGACAATAGTGTCTTTCTGGTAGATAACAGATGCCTTGTTAGTAAATGTTAGAAGAAGCCTTGTTAGTAGGTAATTAACCGCAAGGGTGTCAGTCTTATCAGCAGATAAAGAACAGAGCAGGAAAAGGAGGAGGACTGCAACACTCCCCACTGCCCCCCCCCCCACTCCAGCTGCCCTCCCTGCAGAATGTCTTGTAGAAGGGGATCTTACCAACATGTACAGATACTTGAGGGGAGGGGAGAAGGTAAAGAGGATTTGTTGTTATTCCCTAGTGCAGTAAGTGCAGCAATTATTTTTGTCCCCTTAGAATTATCTGTTTATTCGCACAATTATCATACTGTGACTGTTTCCCTTCTTTCACAGTCTCTGGGAGGTAATTTAAAATGGTTGCTTATTTACGAAAGTAACTTTTCCCGCTAGCTGTAGATGAAATAATTACAAGTGAAGTTGATACATCGAACATCTGTCTCAGGCTTGCTTGCTATATACTGTAATAGAGTCTCTGGATGTGGAATTTGTTAAGGCCATGATACTTTTACTACAGTGCAATAAACACATATATAAGAAGATACTTTAAGGATAGTAAGAAAACTTTTTTGACGGCTGAGAAGTATTTGTGTGATACTTTGAAAAGGAAGGGTTTTACATAAAGATTTAAACTACAGGATACCGAAACCTCGGTTATTATAAATGCTATTAAATATTTAGGCTTTATACTACTTCCCAATCAATTGTTCTGGGTCTTTCAGAAGGACCTGGCAAACTGCCTTAAACTTGAAAGCTTCACTCTATCAGTGATGGGTTTAAGTAGAGGTGAGGTGCCTTCTTTTTAGTGCAGAAGGAAATCTTTGGGGGAGATCGAAGATTAATACAGACCAACAGGACTGATAAAACTGACTTTATAAAAACTGAAAGGTTTGGTTGGAAGAAATGCATCTTTATTGCAACAAGGAGAAGTGGTTTCTTGCTGTGCCTTCAAGATCACTACACTACAGATAGCACTTCATCTTGCCAGCTTCCTGGTGGCCTCTCTTGCCAAAACTCCTACTATACTTGTTTATATTCTAAATGTGCAACATGAAAATACAACCACCAGTAACTTGTGATTAAACTTGTATTTAAATCTCTGTTTTTATAAAGTGTCTTTAAATAAAATATTAATAGATGGATTCCACCCCTGCTTCTTTAATATAATGTTTATACTTGATGGTTAATGTTCTTTTGGTATCTTCAGAAAAAATAAGATAAACTAAATGTTACAAAGTACAGAAAAAAAATGATTGTTGAACAGATAAAATGATTGTTAAGCAGATGAAATACAAACATTTCTCATTTTTTTAAATGTAAACTTGCATTTACCATTCTTGCTTTGGTCGTGAGTTTGGGGATCTTCTCCTTGTTAAATTTTGTTATACCAGAGACTGACTTCTGGTATAACTAAAATGCAAGTGAGTATTTCACACCTTTAAAATGCTGTAGATTCTAGATATCTTGGTCTGCGATTTGTCATTCTAATATTGTAGATGCTTACCTAAATTGTGAAGTTTTCAGTCTCTTTTCAGTCTCAAATTCATAAACACTCCTTCCCTTCTTCAAATACTGCATAATTTTTGCCTGTCAAGTATGGAGTTTGTTACTACAGTTCATTCTTTAAAGCTTAAATCTGCTCCTAGTTAGTTCTTATTTATTTTGGTGTAGGTATGTATGTGTTCTGAAATATATATATATAAACATCTCATTTTTTTTGAAGAATGGTGTTGGTAAGGTTTGTTATGCACTCATAACTTCTAGTAGATGAGTTTTAAATAAAATATTGGTACAGTAGTCATTTGGGAATCTATATGCCTTTAGGTGGGAGAAGAGGACAAATGATATGAACTGTCCTTGGAAATAATAATGAGAATAGAGTCCAATAGACCTAAAACTGGGAGTGCTTGAATTCTTGCTGGTAGTTAAGAAGGCAAGGTTCTACCTAGCAGTCTAGCAGCGGGGAAGATTCCCTTTTTGGGTTTAATTCTCTCTATAGAGGAGAGATACCTCTGTTGCATGTATTCTGACTGCTCTGCTCTATTGCCAGAGATCCCCAAACACCAAGAGAATGGAACTAAAGGTGTGAAATTAAAATGGGTAGTTAACGTCAGCAAAATTTGCATTTATCATTACTAAGAGGGCCAGTCTTTTGAGTACTTGTGCAACAGATAGAACTGTTCAAAAGGGAGGATCTTGTGGTTGCTAAGGATAGTTTGGTTACTTGCATCTACTGAAATAGTGGCTGGGGGAAACTCAGTACTTTTCTCAGAGTCAACAACTGGCTTAATGTAATGGTGAGATATACTAGTTTTAGAGTATACATTTTGTGACTGGCATCCTAAAATACAGGTTTTCAGACTGATTATAGGACATCTCACATGTGTGAGTGCGCTAGGGTTGCAAAAATGATGGAGTGTCTTTAACTGATTGTTTGCTGTCTTAATGGATCTATGGTCACACTTAATGAAGGAAAAACTTGTTCTGTGGCCAGAAAGTTGGATTCAGCAAGCCTGACTTTTTATTACTGGATTTTCTATAAGCCTTTTAATAATGTAACTTCATAGTCAAGGTAAAAGCTAGAAATAAAAGATTCTGAGACTAAAAGCCAGTGATGGATTTGAGGTGCTCGGTTATTTCCGTCCTAAAAGCCATGTAAGTATGTAAGTACATAGATTTTAAGCAAACTCTTTTTTAAGCAGACTATTTCACTTCATGGAGAAGTGGATTAATCTGGTGAGAATGAGTAGGTATAAGAAGTGTGGGCAGATAAAATTGAGTGAGCAATTGGAAATGGAAAGGTCCAAGAAAAAGTATTTTGTATGGAGAACATACATCTCATAGATAAAAGATTCATTTTTGAGACAGGATGTGGTGAGATGCCAGAGTAGATTTATTTCAGGACTTTATCCTTGGAATACATTGTACAGGAAAGAACAGTCTGATTTTTAACCTTTAAAAATATATATATATATATGACGGATGCCTATCCTTTTTGTAGGGAACAAATGAATAAAGGTCTCAATATTACATTTTGAATTGTATGACCCACAGTACTAATGGCTATTTTTCAAAGCACCTCATATATTATCTTCATAGTAACCAAAATCCTATCTATCATCTCCAATAAAATTAAGAGAATTTATTTGGTCATTTTAGAGGTGGATTTGATGCTTCTGTCAAAATGGCTAAGTTCTATGAACTCTACACTTAACTTGGCTGAGTCACATCGTATTTTGGATTAATATACCCTTCTTACCATCTGGTAAGAATTTGATCTATTATGATCTATTTGTAGGTAGTATTACATAACTATTGTACAAGGTCAGTAGTGTTAAATTAGGATAGGATGAGTTTCAGTTTTATGTTTAGAGAATGTTAAATCAGCAGTTGACAGCTCTTAGAATTAGAATTGGGTGTGCAACCTTCAGTTGGTTGGCTTGCGCAAATTGAGTGGGAGTAGTCAGCATGGATTCACTAAGGACCCGATACCTTTCTGTGATGAGATGACTAGCTTGTTGGATGAGGGGAAAGCAGTGGATATTGTATGTCCTTACTTCATTAAGGCTTTTGGCACTGATTTTCATAATATGCTTATACATAGGCTGATAAAGGACCCACCAGATAGTAGTTAGTGAGCTGGATAAAAATGCCTCAGACACAGTTGTGGATAGCATCTCAAAGTCCAGCTATAAACCAAGCACTAGTGGTGTCCCCCAGAGATCAGTACTGGAGCCAGTACTGTTTAATATCTTCATGAAGTACCTGGATGTAGGGACCAAATGTATCCTCTCTAAGTTGCTAATCGCTCCAAATTGGGAGGAGTGGGTATTACAGCAGAGGGCTCTGCTGCCACTCAGAAGGACCTCAGCAGCCTGGAGATATGGGGCAGAAGAGAACCTCATGAAGGTGAACAAAGGAAAGTTCAGGGCTCTGCATCTAGGAGAAATAACTGCATGCATTAGTACAGACTGGGAGCTGATCTGCTGAAAGGCAGCTGTGTAGCTCTGCAGACCATGAGCCGACAATGTGCCCTTGTGGCCAAAAAGGTCAATGGTATCCCGGGTTGCCTTAGGAAGAGGATTGCCAGCAGGTTGAGGAAGGTGATCCTTTCCTTCCGCTCAGCACTAGGGAGACCATAGTTGCAGTACTATATCCGATTCTAGCCTCCCCAGTACAAGGGAGACATGGCATGAGTCCAGTGGAGGGTCACAGAGATGGTTAAGGGACTGCAGCATATCTCATGAGGAAAGGCTGAGAGATCTGGAACTGTTTGGCATGGAGAACAGAAGGCTTGGGAGGGACTTATCAATATTTAAGAGTCTCTGAAGGCAGGGTGTCAGGAAGACAGGGGCAGCTTCTCAATGGACCCAGGGACAGGACAAGAGACAGTGGGCACAAAATGAAATTCGGTCTGAATGTCAGATTTTTTTTGTTGTTGTTTTTATTTTTTTATTTTTTGGCTGTGAGGGTGATGAAACACTGAAACAGGTTGTACAGAGAGGTGTTGGAGTGGCTGAGGGAGCTGGGCTTGTTCAGCCTGGAGAGGAGAAGGCTGAGAGGGAACCTGATCTGTGTCTATAAGTACCTCAAGGGAGGCAGTGAGGAGGATGGGGCTGGCCTCTTTTCACTGGTGGTCACTGACAGAACCAGAGGAAATGGCCACAAACTGAAGCATAAAAAGTTCCACGGGAACTTAAGGAAGAACTTCTTGACAGTGAGGGTGACAGAGCACTGGAACAGGCTGCCCAGAGAGGTTGTGGAGTCTCCTTCTCTGGAGATCTTCAAGACCCACTTGGATGCAGCCCTGTGCCACGTGCTCTAGGTGGCCCTGCGTGTGCAGGGAGGTTGGACTAGATGACCTCTAGAGGTCATCTATTCCAACCTTAGGCATTCTGTGATTCTGTGATTCTATAGCTATGGCATTACTCCAGTGATTAAATTACTTGTTAGAGACAGAGGCAGAAATTCATAGCATGCCCTTAAAGTGTGGAAGCATGACACTACTGTCCTACAGATGATTCTCTTCCCTAAGCTCAAGCACGGGATAAGGGCTTTGTTCAGATTTAGAAAAACTAATGGTTAAAGAACACTCTTTCTTATCCCTCCTTCTGCAAGGATACTTAAAAATACCCACTCAATACTGCCTTTTTCTGTTTCCTTGTTATAAACCAAACTACATCACATTTAGAAAAGTACAATCATCTGGCTTCTTTTCTCTCAGCGCTATCTTTAGCTGCAGGATTCATAGCTTTTCTCCCTCGGGACACAATTCAGGTCTCCAACTGGTAAATAGCTATTTACCTGGTAGACTGCTCAGAATGAAACCTCCCTGTACAGCTTCAGAAACATTTACCAAGCACTTCATGTTTTCTCTCCTTTTCTTCTCTTTCTCTCTCTTGGCCAAAGACAAGACAGTATAAAACACAGCAGTACAAAGTTATAGAAACACCTGAAAAGCCAGTGAGAACTTCAACAGTTAAGTATCATATATGTGACAGACCAGAAAATGATACAGGCAGCAATGTCATGCTTTCTATGAAAAGCATACATTCATTTAGGGTAGGAATGTTCAGATGCCTAGAGAATAAATGTATCTATATGGAATTTTATAGGGTAGACTGAGCAGCTGTCAGCTCAACAAAATAAATGAAAACTGTAGCTGAGATTTGAAAAATGCACATATTTTTTTACGGAATAAAGAACTATTCAAATGCATGCTAGCAGTACCTGTTAAGGCTCAAAGTAAAATTTCCCAAATGACAAGAACATTTATGTGCAAATATTAACTATGCCTCAGTGAATGCCGTTTTCCCAATTCTGAATTCCTGCTAAGACAGAGCAAATCAATATAGATATCTTCTCCAGGAGATAACAGCCTTACTTACAACAGTGTAAGAATGCTGACCACTCTGCATGATAAATACTGAAATAATCCACTGCAAGAAGTAGTTTCTGTGATATTGTTAGCTTGAGAACTAACCAATAATGGCACCTGATAAGTACAAAATACTCAGCTGTTCCCAAACTATTTGCTGACACTGAACATGATGAGATTATTATAATTATTTATTGAGTGCCAACGAGATAAAACTGCAACATATGGAAATACAACCATCCCTAAGTACCTGCAGTGGACACAATAAAGATACCATAGTATATCACAACAAGCAATTACATAAACTCACTTCAAATAAGAACTACTATTTGTTCTGATAATACTTTTGCTCTAATGAGAGATACCAGTTTGGCAAACTAATTTAATTTACAGAACATTCAAAGACTATTTTTCCTTTGATACTCTAGTATCCTTTTGCTTCCTAGGGAGCTATGGGTTCCTCTGGCAGCACCATTCTGCTAAGGGAAGATAACATAATAACCTTTGATTAATATTATCAGCAAATGATTAGGCTGATGGGCAGCAGGACTTGTGCATATCAAATATAAGTCTTAATAGAATTCAGACAACATCCCTCATGTTCATATTCATTTAGAGAAATCTATACATATTTCTCAGATAGGTATTTCTATAACCAGTCTCATTACATTCTTATGTGACTATTTACCTGTAATCGCACTGATCATATAACCTTTGCTTAGAAGTATTTCATAAAAAATATTTACATTTAATTCCTAATTTATTTACAGTTTTCCTGGATGCTCAGTTCTTCTAATGTTCCAGGTCAATCTGAAAAGGCAAGCACTCCTGGATGAATTTGCTGGTTCATAATAATAATGTCTGTTTTCTTACCATTCACCATATTACAGATTGGTATATTTTAACTCTGCCTTTACCTGACCACATAGTATTAGGCTATCTCAATGTAAACTAAGCAACTTAAATAGCAAAATGGAGGAAAGGAGGCTTAAAAGTTTTGAAATTTCCCTCCTGCATAAGAGTTTGCTTTAGATTGTCATTTAAATATGAAATTATAGGTAGAGCATGTCTCCCATAATTAACACCCACTACAACAATGTAAAATCGTACTGCCTGGCCTGATATACATACTTATCCTGACTTTACAATCTTCAAATGCAATCATCATAAAGACATAAGAATAAGTAACTTCAAAATCAGCAGAACTGGAATCTCTGAGATCTTCCCTATCAGAAGGAATTTTTCAGCGCAAAACCAATTTTCCCTTTCTGCTTCATGAAACAGGAAATCTATTAAGGAGCATACTTCTAGCTCTTTTGCCCATTGGTGATGCTAAATCCAAATTAGCTTTTTAATCTGGAGTGCCCTAAACATGCAAGCAAGGCATTTTTGCTTGCTAGACTGCTTTGGTTATTCTCACATTTCCTCTGAAATGAGGGCTCCTAAACAGTGCCTTCCCAAGAAAACGAATCAAAACATTTGCATGTATATATATTTTTTCTATCAGAAGCAGCTAACTTTTTGATTGGAAAATGAAAATTCCTCAAAAATGTTTAAGACTTCTGGTAAAGGAATAATCAAATGGTACTTTTTGGCTTGATACAAATACAGCTTCAGTATGAAAAAAAAATCAACCTGAAACTCAGTCAATGAAACCTGCAAGGAAATCTAAATTTAATTTTCATGAAATACATTCATCATTAGTTCCACATTTCTGGTGGGATTTCTTTGCCATTTTCATTTTATGCCATTTCCTAATGGTTTAACTTTGTTCTCATTTTGACTTTTCGAAATGCTGATTTTTTCTGTGAGATGATTTTGTTTGCTAAAGAACTCTAGATCTAGAAAGAACATGACTATTAGCACTGTAAATATCAGTGTTAAAATCTACTAAAGGCAATAGTCCTGACAAGTTTCTTTTATATATGCTGCCAGGTGGATCTACATTAGGAATTTAATTTTAACGGTGAAGTCTTACCCTATGGTAAGATGGTACACTCTTCCATGAAAGTTATACTGCTGAAAATGGGTTATTCTATACAGCCAATACTATCATACCAGTGTTCTTTAGATAAATGGTTATCTTAAGAACATCACCAACTTTTCAGGATGTTTCACACGGGAATGGCCTGCTTCTATGCCTTTAAGATTTCCTTCTTGAGAAATATCCAGCCTTCCTGGACCCCTTTCCTGTTTCCCAAGGGACTTTCCCAAGCCACCCTGTCACCCAGGACTGACTCCCCAGGGATTCTCACAACCAATATCCTAAGCAATCCAAAGCCTGCCCTCCAGAAGTTCAACATAGTGGTTTTACTGACACCCCTCCTAACTTCACTGAGAATTGAAAATCCTATCATTTGATGGTCACTATGCCCAAGAGGGCCTCCAACCACCGCATCTCCCACCAGTCCTTTTCTCTTCACAAAGAGAGCTGGTCTAGTGGGGCTCCTTCCTTGGTGGACTCACTTACCAGATGTGATAGGAAGTTATCTTCCATGTACTCCACTAACCTCCTAGACTGTTTCCTCTCTGTTGTATTGTATTCCCAACAAACATCTGGTAGCTTGAAGGCCCCCACGAGAACAAGAGCTGCTGATTGTGAGACTTCCGCCAGCTGCTTGTAGAGTGCCTCATCTGTCTCTCCATCCTGGTTGAGTGATCTATAGCAGACTCCCACCTGGGTATCAGTCTTGTTGGATTTCCTGCTGATCCTGACCCAAAAGTACTAGACTCTTCTATTGCCCACTTGGAGCTCCATGAAATCAAAGCACTCCTTAACATACTGTGCTACCCCACACCCTTTCCCTCTATGCCTGTCCCTTCTGAAGAGCCTGTGGCCGTCCACTGTAGCACTCCAGTCAAGACAGTGATCCCACTAAATTTCAGTGATGGCAACAATGTCATAGTTTCTTGATGCCTTGTGGCCTCTAGCTCTTCCTGTTGCTCATGCTGCGTGCACTGGTATAGATACACTATAGCTGGGCTGCTGGACTCTCCCTCAGCTCTGGCATGCTGCCTCTATGCTCATACCTAGTGATCCCAGTTCTATCCCTCTCCCCCTTCATACCTAGCTTAAAGACCTCTCAATGAGCCCCACCAACTCCTGGGCAAGGATTCTTTTCCCCCGAAAGACAGATGAAACCTGTTTGTATCCCGGAGACCTGGTGCTGCAGAGACTGCCACAAGGTCAAAAATAACCAAAAATTCAACTGATGACACTAGCTGCTTAGCCACTGGTTGAGCAGGTGTTTTTTTCCTGTTCCTCTCAGTGTTCCTCCCTGACACTGAGGGGATAGAGGAGAACACCACCTGTGCTCCTACTCCCTCAGCCGATCTCCCCAATGCCCTGAAGTCCATTTGGACAGACCTCAGGCTTATCTTGGCAACTTTATCACTGCCAGCCTGGAATAGCAATAGTCAGGGGGCCATATAGGACTTGGGAGTCTTTTTGGGATGTCCCTTTCCCAGGCCCCAGAGAGACAAAAGGCCTCCCTGTGGGAAGGGTCCAGTCTGCATATTGGACCCTCTGTTCCCCTCAGAAGGGAGACACCCACAGCAATTACCCTTCATTTCTTCTTATTAGAGGCAGTCTTAAGGTGTGGGCTTGACTGCCTCACCCTAGACAACCCCCTAGAGGGACCTTGGTCTGAGGGCCCATTTGTCTGGCCTTTGAGTTCCAGGACCTCATACCTATTGCCTATGTTCACCTGCAAGTGTGAGATGGGCTCAGAGGGGATTCTCCTGTCACCCTAAACAGGGACCTGTTTCCATTTCTTGCTCATCAATTAATACTGCCCCCTGTGCCCTATGGCAAGAGGGTAGGGGATCCTCAGGTGGATTTGGAGTGCTCCTCCAGTGCACTTCCTGGGATGATTGCAGGATGTGGTTCCGCTAATCTCTCTTCCTCACACTGGTGCTTCTCAGCCTTTCTACCTCCTCCTTCAGTTCCACCATCAGGATAAGCAGTTCATCCACCTCTTCACACCTAAGGCAGGTGTTGTCTCCGCTACTCGACGGTAACATTGAGAGGCTCACACACTGCCCACAGCTGGAGACCTGTACTGCTGCGTCTACATGTGGCAGCTCCGTCTGTGTCCCCACAATATTCCTGACACTGCTTCTCTGCCCAATAGAGACCATGGCTTTGACTGATTTCTCCCCGAGGGAAAAGACAGANATCTCCGCTACTCGACATTGAGAGGCTCACACACTGCCCGCATCTGGAGACCTGTACTGCTGCATGTACATGTGGCAGCTCACTCTGTGTCCCCACAATATTCCTGACGCTGCTTCTCTGCCGAATAGAGATCATGTCTTTGGCTGATTTCTCCCCGAGGGAAAAGACAGAGAGAGAGGGTAGGGAGAGCTGCCTTCCTGACCTGGGAGGAGACTCCCTGCATCCCCTGTCTGCACCGACTGCTGCCCCAACTGTCGTGCCATGCCCTGGTTGTCGTACCACTCCCTGTTCACCTGCTCTGTTCACCGCG
Organism: Crypturellus undulatus; assembly: GCA_013389825.1. NCBI lineage: Eukaryota > Metazoa > Chordata > Aves > Tinamiformes > Tinamidae > Crypturellus > Crypturellus undulatus. Next base: position 470,133 of record VWPW01031427.1, read on the forward strand.
TTCCTGGTCCGGCTGGTAAAGGGAGCAACAGGGTAACAAGAAATGGAAGAAGTCCGAGCGCACACACTTTCAGTTACAATAGTATGTATTCCTGTGTTAATTTTACAACACTTTTCCCAGACATTTAGTGACCTTAGCATATGCTTGTATATAGCTGATCTTTGATGTCTTGCTGCACACGCATTTGTTCTGTTACATGAAAATCCTATATTGTTCTATTACGTGAAAATTGTTTCTGTATCTGTAGACTTCAGTTCTGGACACGGAGCACTTGCCTGCAACTCTAAGAACTCACCAGCACTCAGCAGTGTTCAGCATTCAGGTGCTCAAGTCCTCTGTGTTTAGGTTTTTTTCACTGGTGGAGAAGTACATACGGCTGTATTTCACACAGCTTGCATATGGTGTGTATACAGAGGTGATACACGCAGCTTGCATATGATGTGAAACTGTCTGGTATTAGCCACATTGTGTATTGTTAGCATAAATATAAGTGATTAATACAAGTTTGGGAGGGCAGTTCTATTCATGTAGTTTTTGAGAGAATATAGATGCTAATATAGTTTGGTGGGAAACAGAAACCAACACAGAAAAAGATATATATACTTTCACATAAGCCTCTGGTAAGATAGGACTTCATATGAAATGGGGAAAAGTGTAATAATCAAAGATTATGATGTATTTTTATTTTTTTCCTGCACAGTATTTATTTTTCATGTCTGAGTCTTTGATGATAATCTAATAAACAATACGGTTGATTTTCTAAAAGGCACACATTTCAAAAGGGGCTAACAATATAGGGTATGTGGAGAAAGCTTAATGATTTTAGGCAAACACTTTTGTCACTAAGAAAACAGTTCTCTGCCATAAAAAGTGTTAGTCCAGTGACACTTTCTAGGAAGCTGGTTCAAAACATTCTGACAGAAAAACAAATTTGCTAGCAAGAGTACATAGACTCTTCCAAACAAATTGCCATTGAAATCATGTGTTTAACCGAGTACAGTGCTATCTTAGCTAATGTTAATAGCAAACACTGAGGCCTTTAAAATTCTTAAATCCACTTTGGTATATATTGATTTGTGCAATAAAGATTTTTTTTCTGTAGAGGAATACTTAGTAAAAGAGCGTAAAGCAAGAGGAAGTGGCTTATGCACTGCTGTGAGTGTGAAGAAAGGGAATATTTAACCCAAAACAGCAACCTTTGTGTGTGGTTATTGTGTTTCTCATTTGTTTTGCTTCAGTGCCTGAAGTGTTTCAGCAAGAGCTGGACTGAGTTGCTGCTAGAGTCTAAAAGAAATGTCATCAACAGGATCACTATGTTGTAGACAGAGAGAAGGGCTGGGTGCTTCTGATCCTGACAGACTGCAAACTCAACTTCATAAGTTGAAATGGGCTGAGCATGTTAGCCCATGTACAAACAGAAGGCTGTAATGCCTCCTTTTCACTGAGCACTGCTTCTGTGAGTGAGGGCTGGGTTTCTAGGAGAGGCCAGCTCTCCCAGCAAGGTCTCTCTGTCAGTGTGCAGCTTTGCAAAAGGGCAGTGGTAAAAGCTGTATGCCAGGCTCTTCTGATACTCACCAGACCTTCAAGTATAAGTCAAAAAAAAGTGACTGTACTGAAAAAGTATAGCAAAAAGTAGGAATCATTACGAACAGACCTAGCTTGGAGATCAGACTGCCTTTTTATTTATATCTAAAGAGCTTATTAGCAACCAAACTAACCCTGCAGAAACCATCAGGATTAGGTTCTTTGCATGCTGAATTTGTACTGGGATATTGTGATGACAAGCACATTTGAAAGACATGGTAAAAAGGGAGGTATTAGCAAGTGCAAAGTAAAAACAAATCATCAGTGACAAATTTTCTTATGAAGAATTTCTTTTCAGTTTAATATTCACATGTATTTGTACTTGTGTGTTAATTTATTGCTAGAGTAGTTGTTAGAAATAAACATGTGATCTCAGTAACATTAGCTTTTATAGTAGTTCAGATCTGCTTGATATTTTCAGATGCAAGGTGAAGCACTACTCCTGAGGTTGCTTTTGTCTATTTTGCACACCTGCAACAAGGCAAAGGTGTGCTGGGGGAGGGCAGAAAAGGTACCAGTGTCACTGAAAGCACGGATGGAGCTAAAATTAGGAGGAAGCATTCGTTTAAGTCATGCTCTTTCTGTGTCATTCACTGGTTGTTATTTTGTGTTGTGAAATCAAATGGACTTTTTATCTGGTTTTGGCTTTACTTTTCATTATAAACCTTTCAGGTGTTTTGCTGCTTTATGTTCAGATCAAGATGGCTTAAGCAAGTCAGGATATGTGGGGATCTGAGGGAAGGTGAACTGAAGCCTTCTGGTGGGCACTGTGAACAAGGGTGCAGCAGGGGAGATATTGTGGAGTTACAACTGAAAGGAGACAATAGAATACAAATGCAGTGGAGTGTAAAAGAGGATTTCAGGAATATGAGTTTTGATACAGTTCTTACATAACTGGAGAGCCTTGAAGGGGAAGATATGAAGACTACTGCAAAAGCATTTTAATAAAGCTATTCAAGAGATGAAGTGGTGTGTCAGCAGTGAAAAGGGAAGTATCTGACTATTTTCAGCATGTGAGACAGATGAGAGAGAAGGAGAACAGATTGGGAGATCAGGAAGAAGTAAGCAGATGTGAGGTGAGAGACAATAGAGGATTGAGAGGTGAAGATACGTGAAATAAGAGGTAGATTTTTTAATACCAAATCATTTTGTGAATTATGCTCAGAACCGAAGAACAGATGAAGGTGAAAATCAATATTTGTGGGATACTTTGTGTCCTTCAGAATAGGCCTGTGTTTGTATGTATGTAACAGACAGATATTTTTTGAGCAAGAGGAAATCTAGGTTTTGTTACAGTAAGCTTTGGGGTGATGAATCTCTAAGCTTTGAGGTTCCTGAATTTTTCTAGAAGGAAGTAGAAAATGTGGGGAGATGATTAAGAATGTTTAAAATCAGTCAAAAACTTTGACATATTGTAAAGAAAGAGAGTGAATGTGTAAGAGAGAAGGAATGCTAACAAATTTTAAATAAAAGTTAAATTGATTATGAACAATTTATATGTGGATGTCATAGGTGGTCACCTATGCCAGTCTTATTAGGGGACTGGGTAGTCTCATATCTCTGGAAATTTCCATTACCATGAAAGCACCTTAAAAAAAAAAATTTTTTTTTTTTTTGTAGTAAACTGTTTTATGCAGTAGGGGAAAAGATTTTCCTTGTAATAGGCTAGAAATGCTGGGCCTGATGGAGGTCTCTGAATCAGTTGCTATAACCAGTGCTGAGCCCCAAGCAAAAATTGTCTTAAATTATGGTAGCTCTTAGTGATGTGGCAGCAAATAGAATATTTAAGTGCACTTCAGCAAGGAGAGAGAGCTGCATGTAGCTATGTTATTGCTGGGTACAGGAAGGAAGGGAAGGTTCTGTACATATGTGCAGCAACTGCTGTATTGTATGCCTATCGTATGTGTATCGTATGACTTGGGGCATATGAGGTGTTAATGGGAAGAAAGAGAAGAGCTTTGAGTTCTTCGATTCCTGGCTTAATTCTTGTTTGTAGAGTCAGACAGACACATGTACATTTACAATACAGTGGGATCAGTGACAGTTTTTTCCACTTCTGCAGAAAAGAAAGACTTTGATACCTTGAGCAATGAGATGTTATTAGATACACTTTTCTTAAGGCAACTGAAAATTGGAATGGACGAGGCCTTTGATGGTTTGTGAAACTGCTTTTTGAGGTCACAGAAGCAGATTGAGTTTGTGGCCTTATAATAAAAAATCTGGTGTATACAAAATGTCTGTAGTAAGAGTTGACAGAAATACAGATACAGAATTATTGAACAGCAGAGTATGAGTTCCCAGGTAAAAATCAGTCAATAAGAATCAACCATAGAAACTGCATTCCTTCCATTATTAAGGAATGCACTGTTACCATTCTTGTGATTGTTATCTTGCAATGTTTCCTTCTCCACAAACAGCAGCAGCTGAAAAAGAAGGAAAAAAAAGAACTTTGACAATGTTTGAAAGAAGTCTAGGGAATTCAAATAATGGCAGGGGTAAATGGAGCCTAGCTTTGTGGGGCAGGAATAGAAAATTATTTTCAGTATTTTAACAGTATTTTAAAGCATTGCAGTTTGCAGTGACGTGCATCCTTGTGTGCACCCTGTTCACTAAGATTCTTACAACCTGCATTTAAATTCCGTTTCTTTCATTGCCTTTCTAGGTGATGCTGGTGAAATAATTTCATGTGTAGTTTTTTGTTTGTTTTTATTTTTGTTTCGTTTTCCACATGCAAAATAGAAAAGATTCTCTTTTCCCTTGGGAATGCTTTATAACGCACTGAGGACAGAGTCTAGGTGTGTGTCTGGTAGTGATCTGAGCATTGGTTGTGATTTTTCCACACTTGTAGAAGTAGTTAACTTGTATCCCCTGTTGGTATCTAAGGATTCCTTTGCTTTTAGTTGAATATTGTGTAAACATTGAGTGTCTTTGTAACAGTGACTCAAGGAACTAGAGAATTTATGTACTTGTGTTTGTTAGGCAGTTAATTTCCTCTCTGTGTCTTTATACATATGCCGTGCTGTCCTTACCTTAATGTTTGGGCTATATTCAGGTGGAATATGCACAACACAGTAACTGCTTCCAGCTGCCTTAGAGCATCTTCAAGCACAGCTCTCCTTTTCCTTTCCTAGCCAGGAAGTGTTATTCATGAGGAGAATTTACAAGCAGCGTAACAATTAATAAAGTATAGGAGTTTAATAGTGCTCAAATTAACCATTATAGTTCAGTCTGTACATATGTTGTGTGCTTTTCTGTAGGTCAGATAGTCTAAGCAGAATATTACTGTTTTTTGCTCCCAAGTTCACAAGATCTGGCTGTTGCTTGAGACCAACTTGAGTCTTAGAGCCTTTTATCTTTCTGCTTGAGCTGCCACCTAATTCTTCAGGCATGTGCCCCTTTCTGATGACAACTTTGCAGGATACTCTAGTTGTCTTGATTTTCTTAGTAACTGCAGTTTCCTTGCAGTCAGTATCATCTAATCATATTTACTGACAGGTCATGGGACTCCAAATTGTAGTGAATTGCTTTTGTCTTGCTTATCTCTATGTTTTAAATGTCTATAGAGGTCCTGCCATATTTCTCAGAACCCAGAAGTTCTTATTTCTTGTTGAATGACACATCAACAGCTGATGAAGCAAAATCACAGAATCCCACTTCTTAGGAAGATATTTCAGTGCCTGAGTTTGAATTTACCAGGTTATGGGGTGACAGACGGAAAAGAGCAGTTGAAAGAGCAGGAAAATCTGAGTATTGACACCCAAAAGGTGATTTCATATTTGGTCACTTTTCAAAGGACTGAACACTATGGTAAATAGCTGCTAGAATGCTGTGCTCCCTTTATTTTACAAAGGGGGACATGTTAGTCCCTTTAAAGCCACAAATAACCTACCTGTTCATCAGAGGGTAGTTTAGTTTATTCATAATTTGTGGAAAAAGTGAACTGTACAATCCTCCTTTCTTTGAGATATTTGTGTGAAGCAGTTTTAACGTCAAAAATTACACAGACTATTCTCTCATCCACAAATTAAAAAAGAATCACAGAACACATATTTTGTAGTAAACCTACCTGATGGCTTAAAACTGCAATATCCTTCTCAAAGGGCAAGTGTTCAGTGCTGTGCTTGACCTTTGGGGAAAACAGACTTCTCAGCTTCCCACCAGATCATCATCAGCCTCCCTCCCCATCATCAGTGAGCCTGGAAGCTGCTCTAAGGATACTGAAAAGTGCAACATGTTCACTTACTTCGTGGTGAGAAAGCAAATTAAATGCAAAAAACACTTATACAAAATTTAACCAAATGAAGATGTATGACAGGGAAGGAGAAACTTTGCAGCTTCAACCCAAAACCTAGTGTCAAAGCCTACCATTGTAAACTCCAGATATTGTGCTGATACTCTCAGCCATAAAGAGCAGGCTGGTCTGTCTTTCCCCTCACTTACTTTTCCTTGACTGGGGAGGAGGGACGGCAGTGATGAGATTAGCAGAGTCCACAGGGAACATCCATCAATGGAAAGCACACAGCAGCAGCAAGATGGTGCAGATGCCAATAACACCACCCAAGATGAGAGAATCTCATTGTTTCCTAAGGTTGATCCTTTGAATCAGGCTGTTCACTCCAAGAAACCAATTAGCCAATATAGTTCTGCTCCTCTGACTTACTGCTGCACCTCCAAAATCCATTGCTGCTCTTCAGATCTGTCCTGTGCTCTCTCAGAAGTCTCTCTGTCTGCTGAAAGATCTCCTTGGACTTTAGGCTTTGTTCATTTACTGTGCCTCTAGTGTGCATGGTTTCTTGGTAAGAACATGTTCTAATCCAGTAAGCCTGCAACTGTTAAAAGCAGTATGTGTTTGTGTTTGGCATTTACTCATGTTTTAGTTCACTCTTTTTTAGCAAGAGTTAGTTCACTATTGCTAACTCTGTAAACACCTTGTGTGACATTTCTTTCATTGCTTATGGCACTGCTTTGCTTGTCTATTTGTCTGTTAAAATAAATGTCTCATTTCCAGGCTAAAGTTTTATTCATCTGCTAGTGCAAAACTGTCCACAGGTCTCCCTGAAGTGTCCAGTGTTACACTGTCTTGTCATGAAGAAAGTTAGGAAATTCCAAATGAATTAACAAGTGACAAGAGTGCTCATTTGTTGCTGATATTCTAATTACTGTAAGTGTATGTAAAACATTTTTTCTGACATTTTGCTGCTTTATTCCCTAATGCCTCTGTGTTTTTTTTTTTTTTTTTTTTTTTTTTTTTNTTTTTTTTTTTTTTTTTTTTTTTTTCTCTCAGAGCTCCTCATAGGCTTTTTTCTGACATTAGAAAACTCTGATATCATCAGAAAATGTACCTTGCTACTAACTGCCCAATTTTGATGGAGTTCTCTGTTTATCTGCTTGGTTTCTCAATTTTCTGAAGTGCTCTTTGTAGGTATTTCTGTACGTTTTCTAACAGTGTTTGTGAAACTTGTCTTTTGGGGAAGACTGACAAGTCAACTAGATAAGTATACACCTGTTAAAAAACACACATGCAGAGGTTCCAGATCTAGTTATGAAGATAGTACTGATATTATATGACTTTTACTATATGTAATGTGTATTGGATTTACAGCCTTTTTCTCCCAATATCATTGTATGCTCATGGAGGCAAAGAGATATTGTCGAAGAGATAGTGGAACAGACTACCCGGAGAGTTTGTGGAGTCTTTGGAGATATTCAAAATCCATCAGGATGCAATCCTGTGCAACATGTTCTAGGTGTCCCTGCTTGAGCAGGGGGGTTGGGCTAGATGATCTCAAGAGGGGTTTGGACTAGGTGAGCTCTAGAGATCCTTTCCAAACTCAACCATTCTGTAATTGCTTCAATTGATTCGGTCAGAAAATTTCAAGACTCCCTTATTACTGTCCTTACTAGAAAGAGGATACTGAACTAGAATCAGTATTATTTACTTTCTCAAATATCATGTGTTTGAGCTTTTGAAAATTAATTATAACTACTCTTAGTGAATCATCAGGCACTGAGATAATGTATTTTTCTCCCATACTTTTAATTAAGGAAGGGAAGCAGGAGGATAAACTTCATGTTGTTTCTGAATCATTGCTACCATAGAGCACAATTATGAACATACTTGAGATGTTATATCATCCTTAAGGAATTGCTATGTCTGAGTAGAAACTTAGCTTCTCTGGTTTTTGACTGACAATTTACAGCTTAAATGATAGGTTAAAATGAAACACAAACAAACAACCATATGTTTCCTGCAGGCTTTGGAGTATTTCAGACTGAGTAAAGATCACAGGTGGGATGGCACATATCCTAATTTATGGTTAGGAACCATAGAAATCAGGTAATTAGTAAATATTTTCTTTACAATCCACTTTTTTCAATTACACCTGATTTCAGAGGGAAGGATGAGTGTATTTTGAGTTCTGTTTCCTGTCTTCCTTTCCTATAGAAAGAACAAGAATTTGGGTCAATATCTTTTCTGAGGCAACCTTCCTCTATTTTTTAAGAGCTGTCTGCACTGATTTTATACAAGTAAGATGACGCTAGAACAAGTGTGTATATCTCTACTAGACAATGCCTTTTTTGTCTGCTATGCCCTCTTCTGACCTCTGTTTTGGTTCTAGCTGATGATATTTCATAGGAAACTCTCTGAAGCTGCTTGGGGTAACTGCTGGAATTTCTGAGGATCTCTAACCAAACCAGCCCCAGAATGATGTGTTGAGCCCAAGATTTGACTTACAGCTACTATACTGTTGTGAGTGTGAAACCTTGTACAAATAAGAACATAATATCCATATTGCATATAATTAAATTTCAGATTCCACCCCCCACTTAGCAGTGTGGTAGTAGTGCTGGTGACAGACATCCCCCTGACAAAACTGTAGAAAAAAAATTAATTAGAATAAATGACTCAGAATCCAAGCGTGCCTATTGGAAGGAGAAGGTTCAAGGAATTTTCATAGGAGCAATTATTAGATTATTCTCTATGTAGGTCTCGTGTCTTCCACTCAAATGGCTATTTATTTGGAAGTGCAGCTATGAACTGATTTGGAAATCCAGAATATTTGTTGTATCTCTGTAGCGACAGCTGGAGTAAACAGACATAGATTTTGTGATCTTGATGAACAGGTAAAGCAATGCTGTTGGGACAAGCAGTAACTTTTCAAGCAACATTGAAATGGCGTAGTTGAAGACTGTGCGTGTAGCAGAAGGCGTTACTTCTGTAATCTTAATTCTAATATGGATCAACATTCATAGTGACAGCCTTTGATTATAGGAGAGCATACCATTTTTTCTCAGTGCATAAGTCTGGGGTATATATTGCTAGGATCTAGTAACAGATAAAGGGCTCTTTTGACCACCCTCAAAAAAACAGGAACTTAAGGCTGCTCAGCATGAGGAGTTAATACAAGTGGCACACACAGACTTGGCTGCCACTAGTTTATGTTCAGTGTGAGCACTTCCATAAAAAGGCAGAGGAGTGCTATGGGTGGATGTATGGGCTGCTGCCTTGCAATATTCCTTTCTGATGAAGAAAAGACATGAAAAATAACTGTTTGCTCTAGGAATCTGAGGTGCAGCACAAAGTAGTAGCATTTATGCTTAAAAAGTCTAACTAATGACCCTCTCTGACTCTGTAGGAGCTTGGTGATATCCCTCAGCTGTGAGTGGATCCTCTGGCAGCTCTCCAGTCCCCTGTGGAAGCAACAGCTATGAAGAGAAACAGTGTGTGGATGTATCAATGCCCAATAAACAGAGTCACATAAAACCCATCGTGTGCAAGTACATAATGATGTTCTGTGATGGAATTTGTGACTACCTTACATTAATTTATAATGGATATTTAGACTGGAATAGAAATGCTGAAGAGCGGTGAATTGTGGGCATGGAGGAATGCTGTGAAGGGGCGCGGGAGGGAGTATTTGTTGGAGGTTTGAATGAGCTTCTGTTGTTTAAAACATCTGTCTGAAATGATCTTGAACTCCAGTGCACCTAGATTCCTACTAACAGAAGGCACTTTTCAGCAGGAAGGAGGGAAGGTCATGCGCGTTCCATGGTTCCTTTACTATATTGTGTACTACATACCCATTGAATGCTGTAAGGAATCACTGTACTGGATAATCCAGTACCTGCTGAGATAGAGGCATGAGATTTAGGCATCTATAAGGCATGAGAATTAGATCTGTGAGCAAAAGGTTTTTTTGTTCGTATGTTTTGCTTTGTTTTGTCCTTATTCTAGTACTTGATCATTGAAGAGTTGGGTCAATCATTTTAATAGAGTATCTCAATTTTGTCACTTGTAGGATAAATGGGGGTGCAAAGTTTATTGGCATGTGAAAGATAAAATTAGCTTTATACTCAGCTGATTGTTACAGCATGCTTGGTTCTCATGTGTATGCTTGATGTTGAAGAAGTACAAAGCTGGATGTAAAGCATGACTGAAAAACTGTAAGAAGATGCATCTTCCAGTGATGGACTTTCAGAGCCTCATTTGTTAAGCATTATTGCAAAACATATTGAGAGGTGCCTAGGTGAATGAAGTGTATAACTACTTTTATGTGAAAAAAAACATCAAGCTCTTAAAAGGTCCTTTAATTTTACAGAGACAGGCATAGCAAGAATCAAAGTACTGGAAGTCAAAGGCAGACAAACTCATATGAGAAATGGTGCACATGTTTCTAATGGGGAGAGTGACTGACTACCGGAATAAGCTGACAAGTTTTCAAGGAAAGATTATGATGCCTCCCTGGAAGATGTACCATAGCAAAATAAGATATGTTGGTCTTGAAGCAGAATTGACAGGCTTACATGGTATAGTAGATTTTTTATAAATCATCTAGTAGTTATTTCTAGCTTTAAAACAGAGCTGTACATACATAACAGGTCTTTTATATGCATATAGATGCTAATTTTTAAGTAGCAAATACAAAACCATGTCAGTAGATTATGTTTCGGCTACAATTTACATCTTTAAAGAATACACACAAAGCTGACACATGCAATTTCTCTTGACTTAATTTACATACAGAGTAATAAGAGCTTTCTTTTGAAGGTAGTTGTCAAAATGGAAACAGTATTGCTCGGAAACATTTATATTTTTGGGACAGTTAAATTAGTAGTAGAATTAGACAATTATCAGTGCTCAAAAGCCTATGTTTTGAATTGGAAGAAAGGGTGTCTATCCAGGGACCCTCCCAAGATGAGAACTTTATGAAGGACAGTGTGTTCGTTTTAGGTCAAGTGTGTTTTTTCCTTTTAATATCAAAATGTGATCTGAAAGTGTAATAAATGAAAGGGTCACATAGTTGGAGACTTTTAGAGAGACTGCTTTGCATGTTCATAACTTGGATGTGTTTTTGCAATTATCTGGGATCCAAAATGTGCACAAAGCTGTATGTTTCGTGAAAAAAATGGGAGGAGGTTGTTACTCTGTCTTAATGACATTGACTTCATTACCTTTTTGTAGTACAAAAATAATAGAAAGGATATATTCGCTGGTAGTAGCTGGCACTATTTATCACTATTGCAGTATAAACTAGAAACAAATAAATATATGGAGGAGCAGGAGAGACAATTATGGTTGGATTAAGCGTTTATGGTTGCACTAAGGGCGTACAGTTGGACTCAATGATCTTGAAGGTCTTTTCCAATCACTATGATTCTGTGAATTGGCTGTGAATGGAGACTGAAAGACTGCACATTTGTGAGTACATATGTGTGTATGTGCCTATACATATACACCCAGGTTGAAAGTTTCTGCATAAAAAAATAGTAATTGAAAACGTGGGCACATGGAAGAAAACCAGAGGTGAAAACATATATATAATATAGAAAAAATATATATAATCTATATTATATATAATATAGATCTGTTAAGGAGAGGAATGAAAAGAAGGGAGGATTTGGGCTTTGCAGACAGGAATTGAAATGTCCATCAGCTCTTAAAGGACCCCTTTTGTCTTACTATCCCCTTGATTTGACAGTCCTTGTGTTTCCCTTTTTCCTTCCTAGATGGATGTATTGGAGCAAAGCTTCTCTTTTATTTTTAAACTTTTCTACAAATGATTGGAAGCTCTCCAGCAGAGCCCTCCTAAAGCTAGAATGTCCTGGAAACAAAGAGCAAGGACAGATTTGAGAACAAATTACAAGTGGCCAGCTTGGGGACATTAAAGCAGGAGCAAGGAACAACCCTTTCTCTCTCTGTGTTTTATCTCTTTTCAGTCTTTTCTAAGGAGTAAAGAATTACAACCTACATCCTAATGTAGGAAGGAATGTCAAGGAGACATGGAAAGAGTCTGGCAGTGAAAATAATCCGGACGTTTTTAAAGGATGTTAACACTTATTTTTAGAAAGCTAAAAGAGACAACTCAATCTGAGGCAAGCAGCTGCATGCAGATTGGACTGGAATGATTGAACTGGAAGATTTGGACTGGAATGACAGATTTGATTTCAAAAACACATTAGGACTCAGCCAAAGGGCACCATCACCCAGATACTTTATGCTCAAGTAACCAAAGGTAGCCTCTCAATATTTATCTAGCAGTAAGTAACAGGCTACAGCAGCCTTGCTGCTCCCTATGACTGAATGCAAAAACAGGTAAATCCTCCCTGTAACCATTTCAGGTTGCCTTTTTGCTTTTACTTGAGGCGCTGAGTGTACCAGGCAGAGCACAGAGTGAGGACACAAGATGCTGAAGTTGTTTATGTTACCCATGCTGGCCTTAGATACCCCATACACTCAGTTTTGTGAGAGCTGGCATTGATGACCTTCATCATATCCGTGCATGAAAGATGATTGTCATAATGGTGATGGTGATGGCAGTAAACTTGATTTCTTTTTAACATTGAAACAGCATAGGTTAAAGATACTTCCCCCAAAACTTTGTCTTCTGGCATATTTAAAGAGCAGCCGTATCTTTGCCTGATCAACCATAAAACTTTATTTGTCCAATCAGTCATAACCTTGCTATATCTTAAGCAACTCTTTTTCAGCAGCACCTCCCTCTGACTGCTAAGCTGCATGTTTTAAGAATGGTATTAGCAGCATTACTGCCATTGTCCTGGGAAGAGAGGATGAAACATGTATACTCATGCTATCTGCAAAGCCCACTCCTTTTCATCATGTTAGTGAGATCCTCTTCAAAGTAGAGTCCAGCTCTTGCATGAGTCTGCATTCCTGTATCAGCTTTAAAGGCAGTTGCTGACCTTCTCTCAAAGACTGCCAAGTTAAGCTAGTCCTGACATGAAGAAGAAGTTAACATATTTTTTGGAATGCTTAGGTTTATTAGAGATAGAGTTAACTAGCCTTAACTTAAGGAGACATTGTCAGCTTAATCTTAGCTATCATTAACATGTTTTATAAAAAAGCTGTGAAAATACTTTGCCTTGTAGGAAAAAAAATCCACTCTTTTTAAAACTAAGGGAAGCACACAGACATGTTGTGTTTACTGTGTGAAAGGCCAAGCACAAAGCACAGAGGACTGACCCAGAGCTGACAGCCAGTGTAAACAAAAGTGAAATGACTTTTCTGTTTTATTTTCTTATTATTGTCTGTGCTGAAGAAATGCACTAAGATTACCTCTCCCTTACCCTTCCCAGCAAAAAGGAGAGAAAAAAAAATAAAAGGAAAACTTCATTACTTTGAAGTAACTCCTTTTGTGGAATTCCTAGGCATTGCTGCTGCTCTGATGCAGTCTAACAGTCTTCTCTCACTGTATCAGCATTAGGAAGTGTGGGATATGCATAAAGAACCTCTAGCTAACAAACTGTCAGTGATAGTAGCCCGCTCTCAAATCCCATGTGATGTGAATAGGTGAAGGGGACGTGCATAAGCAGCAGCATCCCATAGCCAGCCCTGGTGTCTTTTTATCCTGTAGCGAGGTGAAGCTTATGTGTTGCCAGTGTAGTGCTTCTGTCCAGGTCTGTGCAGCAGTGCCTCTGGCCGCAGCAGTGCCTCTGGCCCTGCGTGTGCAGGGCGGTTGGACTCGATGACCTCTAGAAGTCCCTTCCAACCTTAGGCATTCTATGATCTGTGCTCGTTTTGTTTGCTGCCAGGTCTGCTCTTTGATGTACGTTCTGCTGAGCACCTGTGCCTGGTCTTAAGATGAGCAATGGGATGTAGGGTCATAGGGAGATCTGTTTCCACTCCAGGATCCAGGTTCAAGGAGCCCTTTGGGGATTCTTTGTACCTTAGTCCAAACCTAGCAATGTGGCCCTTCTCCTCCTGTCTTGTAACTTCACATGCACCTGTTGTCTTCTCTGCCAAAAAAAATGTGTTTTAAGTGAATAATGTCTGCCTTCACGTTCATATAATACTCTGAAGGAATCCATCTCTGTTCTTTGACGTTGTAAGAGCTGACTGTATGGGGAACCAGCCTTGTAACTTAAGTATTTCTATCATCTTCATGATCATTCCCCTGATCATTCATGATCATTCATGCGTTGAAAAGGACTTTCCTACCAGAATGCATTCACCTAGTTCACATGGACCTCTAATTACTTGGTTTTGGCATGCAGGAAGTTACAGCCATGCTGTAAGTTCTCTGAATTGCCTTCAAACAGTGCTTCTGTTCTTTGGCAAATTGAACATACCTAACTTATTCAGAGGAGGATCAGTGGGTGTATTGCAACCTGCTAGGAAGTACTTCCTTAAAGGAAGGATTTGGAGCTCTTCTGTAGCTAGAAAGCCTAATGCTGCTGTTACCTTGACAGTCATAGGCAGGACATGATTCATCCTGGCCTTGGATCTGAATCTTACTTAGTTCTTACTGTAATTCCTGGCATAGGTTGTTGTTCTTTACTGCAAGTTAGAAAAAAAGATTTCTGGATGTTCCCTCAGTGGAGGAAATAATAGATTATTATGTTTAGAGTTCAGTTCTCATCCCTACTGCAGACTTTGCAAATTACTTTGGGCAGATATCTCCTTGCTTGTAACATGCAGATTCTGATACTGCTTGTTGTCAGAGGCTAAAGCAACTGTAGCAATATGCACAAATAGAGTAACGGCCAGGGTATTCAACTCTTATTCCAGAGGAGTCCATTTGTCGAATCCATGCTACCTCTGAGGAAGAACCCATCCCTTCACTAGCAAAATGACACATAGTGATACCTGAATTGTATACGTACGTAGCCCTGAGTTATCATGGCTCAGTAACTCATCACTTTGGTTAGCCTGGACCACTGGTATTGAAAACCAGTGACAGATGAGAACAAACAGATCATACTTCACCAATCACTTGCTATTGCTTTCACAATATGCAGGAACTCTGTCCTACTGGTGAGCATATACATCAGGAGAACAAAATGTAAGGCCTAAGACCTATTCTTTTAGCCTGGATTTACATTTCACAGAAGCTATTTCCTCAAAAGCCTTAACAGATTACATTTTTGATTCAAATTTTTTTTAGACAACTGATGGACTTTTGAACAGTACTTAGCAAGCTTGGAGTCAAATTCTAACGAGCCAACTGTGAGACCTGACAATATGATTTCTGGAGATATGTGCCAGCAGGCATTCGAGTTCCCTCAACTCAAAAAGATCAAAGCCGAAGATGAGTGAAAAAAAATGATCCTATGTCTTTACAAATGTGTTATTTTTTCCCTCCTTTTTTTTTCTTTCCTCACAAGGAGGAATATTTAAACAGGCTGCATTGATTGGCGTCTTATCAGACTGCTGGGAATTGCTTCAGGGTGTGTAAGGCCTTCCTTACTGGGCTTCAACCACTTTATGATCAGGCCCATGTTCAAGCTCACCTTTCTACTTTTGAAAGCAAATGTTTGTATTGCCAGAAGACAGTCTCTTAAACACAGAAAGGAATCAGAGCTCTCTAAGGTTCACAATAAAATGTAATCCACAAATAAGCCTTTTTCATTATAGATAAGTTCTCATTAAACAAATAGATGACATGTATAAATATTGTACATGGTTGTGTTCCTTTAATATCCCTTGAGGTCAGTCCAGGTTTCTGAACAAATAACCAAGGTAGGGAAAGATCTATTGCTACTTTTGCAGATTTCTCTTAGGTATATCTTGAATAAAATTTGAAACTATTTTTGCAGTTGTCATGGGATTGCCTGGCACTGTGGTGTCATGTTCAGAACAACTGTTCTGAAAGGAACTTCTGTTTGTGACTGCAAACTCTTTAAATATCCAATTTTTGTGTTGTTTTTCTCAAAGGAAATGTGTAAAAGGGAAGTGACTGTATGCTGGCATTTTCCTGATAGCTACATTTTGTAATGATCTCTCATGTTTAGCACACTCCTTCCTCTTCAAATTTGCTGTTTAAAATAATGTTTCATGATTAGGTTCCTTTCTCAACCTTTTTCTGCTAATGAAGAAGAAAAAAAGGAAGAGAAGCCACCAGTCTGCTCTAGGGAGGATGAGCATGACTTCTGATTTCAGCTCTAGCATAGCTCGCTTCCTGCATGTCAGCCTGCTTCTGTCATTATAGAATGACACCTCTCCCCTCTGGATGCAAGGATTAGCAAAATCAGAGGTAGTTCAACTCAAGCACTCAGGAATAGAAATAGCCTAGATCTTCACATGTTGAAGGCTTGTCTCTGAAGGGGCACACATTTCAGAACCTCAGTGACATAAAAAGCACAAAAGTTTACTGCAAGGCAAACCCACGAACTTTTTGAGGAGTTTTTGTCTGTACTGTGATTTCACAAATTTGCTTCAAGAACTTATTCCCCTATCCCAGCCAAAACTGTTTCCCTTATCCAACAGGGGTTTTAAAAACAGTTTTTCCCTCTCTTCCCTCCTAAACAGCATTTGGGTGAGGAGGGGGAGGGGGTTGTTAAAAACCCAAGGGAATGCTACTTGCTTAGTTAAAGAAGAATAAATGAACTAGTATGCTGCAGGCTGAACCTATTGGTGAATTGCTAGCAATGAATGGCCATCTGTTGAGTTTCAAATTTTCATATTGTCTGCAATATGGATAATATTTTTGCAAAAACATGTAGCTAATTCAAAAGATGTTTTACCGGTATCAAAGCACTTGAAATCTTACTTCTCCCTCCCTCTCTAGGTATCTGTATACATATAGCAACTTCTGGAAAAATCATACCGAATTTAGACAAGATAAGATAAGATAAGATTTCTTTTCTTTTTAAGTTTACATTTCATTACCTCAGCAAACTAATGTGGAGCTTATTCTGCTGTAGGTTCTTCTCTTTTTCATTTATCATAGAATCATAGAATGCCTAAGGCTGGAAGGGACCTCTAGAGGTCATCTAGTCCAACCCCCCTGCACACGCAGGACCACCTAGAGCATGTGGCACAGGACTGCATCCAAGCGGGTTTTGAAGATCTCCAGAGAAGGAGATTCCACAACCTCTCTGGGCAGCTTGTTCCAGTGCTCTGTCACCCTCACTGTCAGGAAATTTTTTCTTAAGTTCATGCTTTACTTTTCGGCCGTTACCTCTAGTTCTGTCGGAGGCCACCAGTGAAAAGANTCTAGAGGTCATCTAGTCCAACCCCCCTGCAGACGCAGGGCCACCTAGAGCATGTGGCACAGGACTGCATCCAAGCGGGTTTTGAAGATCTCCAGAGAAGGAGATTCCACAACCTCTCTGGGCAGCTTGTTCCAGTGCTCTGTCACCCTCACTGTCAGGAAATTTTTTCTTAAGTTCATGCTTTACTTTTCGGCCGTTACCTCTAGTTCTGTCGGAGGCCACCAGTGAAAAGAGGCCAGCCCCATCCTCCTCACTGCCTCCCTTGAGGTACTTATAGACGCAGATCAGGTCCCCTCTCAGCCTTATCTTCTCCAGGCTGAACAGGCCCTGCTCCCTCAGCCTCTCCTCATAGGGCAGATGTTCCAGGCCGCTGATCATCCTCGTGGCCCTGCGCTGGACTCTCTCCAGCAGCTCCACATCCCTATTGTACTGGGGGCCCAGAACTGGACACAGTACTCCAGATGTGGCCTCACCAGGGCTGAGTAGAGGGGCAGGATCACCTTCCTCGACCTGCTGGAGATGCTCCTTTTAATGCACCCCAGGATCCCATTGGCCTTCTTGGCCACGAGGGCACACTGCTGCCTCATGGTCAACCTGAGGCCCAGGCACCATGATGCCCAGGTCCTTCTCTGCAGAGCTGCTCTCCAGCAGGTCGGTCCCCGGCCTGTACTGGTGTCTGGGGTTATTTCTCTCCAGGTGCAGGACCGTGCACTTGGCCTTGTTGAATTTCATGAGGTTTCTCACCACCCAGTTGTCCAGTCTGTCCAGGTCCCTCTGGATGGCAGCACAGCCCTCTGGGGTGTCAGCTACTCCTCCCATTTTGGTATCATCTGCAAACTTGCTGAGAGAGCCCTCTGTGCCTTCATCCAGGTCATTGATGAATAAATTGAACAGGACTGGACCAAGGACTGACCCCTGGGGGACACCACTAGCTACAGACCTCCAGCTAGACTCTGCACCACTGATTATCACCCTCTGAGATCTGCCATCCAGGCAATTCCTAATCCACCTCACTGTCCACTCATCTATCCCGCACTTCCGGAGCTTGTCTAGGAGGATGTTGTGAGGGACGGTGTCAAAAGCCTTGGTGAAGTCAAGGTAGATGACATCCACCGCTCTCCCCTCATCTATCCAGCTGGTCATCCCATCATAGAAGGCTATCAGATTAGTCAAGCATGATTTCCCCTTCGTGAATCCATGCTGACTACTCCTGAGCA
>VWPW01031428.1:0-41720 GCA_013389825.1 Crypturellus undulatus
ATCAAGCGAGTAAGCTGGAGCTGATCAATCGCCCATATGTAACAGCATTAGCAGTAGGCGAATGCCGTTTGTTTGCGGATTGACTATACCCATTTTCACAAGCAATTTAAAAAAGTGTAGCCATCTATTCCAGCAGAGCAGGGTGCTAAACTGCTCCCAAACTATCCAGCTCCCAAATTCAGGGCACACTGGAAGCGTCTCTTAGCAGGATGCAGCCCGACAAGAAGCACAAAAGCAGATGCCAAATGAAGTCGCCGCATAAGAAAGCTTTGGAGACGGGGATGGTGCAGGCAGTCACGGTTCTCCTGGGAAGGCCACGGTCTCGGGCACGGCAGTGTGGGAGGTGCATCCCTGGGCAGAACGGAGCCGTCTGCCGCGTGTTCAGCTCGTCCATAACTGGGAGCACTTGGTGTCTGCATCGCCTGCCCGAGCCTGAAACTCGCTTAACGCATCAGAAGGTGGTTTAGTTTCTTTCTTTTTTGTTCTTTCCTCCATCTGTGAATACGAGGGATCCAAAGCTAGTCCGTGACACAGGGCTGCCCCGTCTCTCGAGCAGCCCTGGCTGAGCACCCTGAGAGCCCCCAGAGTGAGACGGGGGCTCCAGGGAGCCGGTGCCGCAGCCCTCGCCATGCAGCAAAGGAAAACCCATCTGCGGGCACCGCCGGAGCCTGAAAACAAGTATTGAGTCTGCACAGAAGAATGGGCTGCTCTTTGATACTGTTATTTGTATTAATAAAAATATTCTTCAAATATTTGGATGAATGGCAACATAAAAAAAGCCTGAATGTGCTATCACTGCTTGAGTGATTTCTTAAAAACAACCTTCAAAATCACTTGAAAACACTACAAAATTTATCTTTTTTTCTGGAAAAAAAAAAAAGAAGAGTTACCTTCATTTATTACATGGCTAAGGATTAGGTCTGTAAGCTGATGCAAACCAGGGCAGTAGAATCAATTCATAGCCCCTGAGGGACTGGATCAATTAATTTATCCTTACTATTATATCGTCAGTGTCATCTTCCTTATGCTTTTGATATTAATGCTGCTTTAATCAGCCCAGCAGCCTTCCTAAGTGTGGAAGAACATTATCACCATTCAATTTTAACCTCACTTTTTTTTTTTTTGGGAACAATTGTTCCCCCCAGAAAACTTGACCAATTTTTCATAAAGGTGAAAGCAGCCACGCTTCAATCCTTGCTGTATAATGAATGCAACTCGGCAGTCCTGCGCGGGCGGCAAAGGCCAGCAGATCGTACAGAATTTAAGTGTTTTCATCTGATCCCATTGGCCCATGGCAGCAAGATGACATCAAGCTCCAAGAGTTTTTTATGGTGTGTTTGAGTTTAAACGGAAAGCTCTGGCTCAGGTGCTCCCCCAGCCTCCAGATGTCGGCGGTTTCAGAGCATCTACGGCTTGTCCAGCTGCAGTGGCTGCTCAGCCAGAACACGGATCCCAGCCCTGCTCCCAAACGCATCACAACGGGGATGGAGGCGCCTGCCAGCGCCTCCCTTGCTCCGGCCCTAGATTGCCCGGCCCCAAGATCGCAGTTGTTGACTCCAAGGCAGCAAGTTACACTGGCAGGAATGGGCAGACGCTGGGGAGCCCCATGGTGGAGATTTCTCCTGCTGACCCACTTTCTTTAAAAATAAATAAATACACAGAAAGCAGGAAGAAAACACCAAAATACTTCAGCTCATTTAAGTCATTATACAAGGCTTTGTAGGCTTTGTAGAGCAGAATCATGACTACATCCAAAAGCACTACAAGGACAAGGATTTCATTACCTTTTGTTGGTCTAGTTACAGGCTAGTAATCCAGAGCAGATTACTGGAATATAATTGGCCTACATACTATTTACTATATAAAAGTAAGTTGCTAGAGAGTATTCCTGTGGCTACTTTCTCCATCCATGCATGGAGAATACATTTTACTGAGTTGATTGGAAAGGAATGCGTTAGCTTTTAATTTCATTTTTTTGAAGAAAACTACACATTCATTCAGCTTTCTAGGAGGCTCCTGTAAACAAAGAATTATGTTCAGGGCCACAGCCAGAAATAAGATATGTCAAAGGTCTGCAACCCATTCAGCAGAGAATCAGCCCATGGCCCAAGGGCACTTCCTTAAAAGAGAAAGGGTAAAATAACGGAGGTCAGGGTCCAAAACGCAGCTCCAGCTTTAATCATGCTGTTGATTTAGTGCATAGTGCGCCTTTTTTTTTTTTTTTTTTGGCAATTGTCACAATCCATTTGTTTTTTTGACATGAAAACAGCACCAATATCTCTAGATGGACCGTGCCCGTTCCTGACACCGCTCCACGCTCAATCCCCGTGCGGCTGCACACGCTGCCACGGAGGTGCAAATACGTGAGCCCGGTGTGTACGGAGAATCCGCTGCCTCCAGGCAGTGAAGATACATGGAAAGGGTGAGGAGCAGAGTGAGCACAAATGGGCTACGGAGGGCCATAGGCTTCTCTGCAACAAGTTCTCCCACTAAAGTCCGTATTCTTCAAAAAAATTAAGCCATTTCAGTGAAAGTTTTGATAGGATTGTTTTTTTTTAGATTTGGGAACTAAAAGGGAAAAGAGAAACCTTCACCCCAAGTGAACCCCCAAAACTCTCAGTTTCCTGCCAGGCACCAAGAGTTCCCAGGAAAGGGACAGGCAGTGGATGCGGAGGGAGAACATTCCCAGAGTATCCCCGGAGTCCCAGGGAAATTCATAGCAAGATCCTGCAGTTCATTCTTAGGCAAAAGTCCCCACTGGAGGCTGTATATTCTCCCAGGAAAAACCACTGGGGCCACTGACAAGGGCAGTCTGAGGGCAGCATCTTTCCCGCGGTACCGATACTGGGCGCTGGCAGAGCGTGCGGCACCGCAGACAGCAGCTGCCCGTAACACTCGCTCCCGGGACGCCTGTTGGAGAGAACTAATCCCTCTGGGGCAAAGACCAGCATTATTGCTCGCAGATCTGTACTCGTATCTGTCGCAAATGCACATTTAAGTAACAAAAGGATGCAATAATATAGTATTAGCCCATTTCAGGTTTGTACAGCAACTACTTTATTATTTTCAAATGCAAATGTTTGCATTGTTTGCTATTTTACAATTTTACAAACTAGGTATAAAAGACCATAAATAAATGACATAAGTTATGTGTACCTAAAATTCATGGAGGGGAAAAAATTACAAATTAAAACAAAATAGAAAATCTATATATCTAACCCAGAGATCATTCAAATGCACGAACCAAGAAATGCTGTTAGATTTTTTCAGTATGAACTAAATTATAATATGCCTCATACATTCTAATTTTAACCACAGTCCTTGCATATTCCAACATACTTGCAGTGATACAAAAAAATAAATGCACTCTCTTTTTATTTGTCTGATTAGTATTTCAGAGTTTTTTTTTTTCTGGTTATGAAAATGTCACGTAAAAGAAAAATACTGCTTTTTAAGTCCCGTTCACTGGTTACTTACCAGCCTTTTTGTATTTTATACATATATATTTTAATACATCGATCCACCACCAAGTTAGCACAGCAGGAGAGCTGGACGAGCCCCAGACGCGGCGCCGGGGGCTTGTGGCAAAGGGAGGCTCCGCGGGCGGCATCGGCTCCGCGCGCCCTCCCGGCCTCCTGCTCCTCCCTCGGCCTCCGGCTCCTCCCGGGAGGAGCTGAGAGGGGACGGGAGGTTGTAGGGAGCAGGAGCAGCCCTGGGATCCCGTTCAGGCCCTGGCCGTGCTGCGTGCGCAGCTCTGGGTCCTGCTGCACGGGCCTCTGCTAACTACTCTGACCTTAGAAGCCTTGTGGCATTTTTGTTCTTCAGCTGTGCTAGGAGCAAAGGAATCTGTTTTTGTTGTTCAGTTACCAGATAAAAAGTTTTCACAGCTTGCACACAGCTTGCAGGGTGCTTCTGTGAATGGAAGAATTGCATATATTTGTTCGCATTCAACAAGTCTTTAAAATCCTACTTCTGCAGATAAAAAAGGCTACTTAAGAATTCAGTTAAGGGTCACCAATGGATGGATATGCAAGTGTTGCCTCCATCCCCTTGTCATTGGAAACTGGTTGGTTTTGATCATGTACAGGGTATAAGGTAAGAACAAATGATACTTACAAAAATCTGTATCACCCTTATGGATCCTGGAATCCACCACTCCAAAATTAACGTGAAAGGGCCCGTTTTAGGCTGCAGAACTACTCACTAAGCTTAGTGTGGCAGCGGAGGAACACACTTGCACATACAGAAACGGAGCCCTTTTCTGACCGCGTGTGCTGTTGCTGCCAGCGCAGAGGGGCCCTCGGGTGACTCGCACTCACCTCCCCCAACGCGTACGCACCGTTTGTAGGACATAACAATCCATTCAAGGGAAAAATATATCACTGCAATGGCACCTTTTGTGTAAAATGTCACTTCGGCAACGCATACGGGCAGCTCACAGGAACTGGCTTCCTTGCGGTGGCACCTGGCCTGGTGTCCATGCTAACGTGGGTCGTGCTCTGCCACCTGCACCCCTCCGAGATGCAGCCGTGACAGACGGGGATGAGGACAGGAAATAACAATATATATAAATAAAACCAAAGGTAAAAAGAGAAAGAAGGGATGAAAAAAAAATCAAGAAGTCTGCAGGGCTTTGACACAGTACATTCCTCAAGTGGCAACTGGATGCTGAGTCTGAGTTAGTTACGTTCCAATGAGGAAAAAAAATGGAGGGTTGGAGAAGAAAAAGAAAGCAAAAGTCACACACTCTTCAGGGACCAATGACTGTTCAGTGTGTTTTTCCCAGAATCAGTGCTAGGGAAGACGTAACTGGGGATCCAGAAGGCTTCCTGCCCACTCTTAGGGTCCTCCATGGTCAACAGGTCGGGCTGGGAGCCTTGGAAGCAAACTCTTGATTTCCCTGCACAGAAGAAAACAGCAATGTATTACAATAGCAGACACGCACAGCTCCCTAGATCTCCCCCATGAGCACTGCTCCCTCTGTCCTGGCTTTGTCAGCCCCTCCCTTGCGGGTACAATGGCCAAATCACCTCACGGCAGAAGTCCTCAACTCCCTCTGCCCTGCGAAGAGAGGAGACGGGAACAAGTTCCCGGGATCCAGCGTCTCCCAAAGCAGGGCGGGAGGATTTCCTAGGACGGTGGCGGAGGCAGGGAGGGCTGCAGGTTGCCCAGATGCCAGAGGAGATGAGGCCAGGGCTGTCGGGGGCTCCTCCGTGGCACTGCCCTGTGTCACTGATGGGCCACCAACCAGAGCGGGAGCTTTCCAGTTCCAGGCAGCCATTTCCCAACACGAGATCCCTAAGGGAGAGGCCCAGGTAGCAACTCCATCCAACAGCCAAGCAGCAGCCGCACTGTAAACCTAGTTTCAGTGCCATAATGTAAGTGGATATATAGCTTAAAGGGGGCATGGATTACTTTTTAACCTGCGTTCCTCCAGCTCAGATCACTCGCGAGCGCGTGTCCTCTCGCCAGCGTGTTTCATCCCTAGTAGCCAATAACCACGAGCAGCAGCTCTGCACATCGGGCACCTCAGCTGCCTCAGCTCCACAGCTTTCATTTCATATGGACAACATTTTATGTTCATTCTGAATGGAAAACTGAAGTATTTTGAACAACTGTTACTAGATGCCAACAAAACAATTCTTCAAATTGTCCAGGAAATTGGGTGCATTTTGGTTTTATGGAAAAAAAGACAAACTCAACTTTATGTAACAGATTTACAGTAATGGGAATCTTAAAATATTTCTGCACTTAAGGAGGAAAAGAGTTTTTGCTGCTGAAAGTACAACTGTCAGGTCTCTAAAATGAGCAGCCCGTTCTTATGTTGCCTGGAAAAAATGATGGTTTAAAACATGCTGGTTTAAGCAGTTTTTTAAAAGAAATCTTAAATTCCTCCAAATGGAAAAGCTTTTATGAGTAATACTGCAGAACAGCTCGATGGGGTCCAAATTTAGCACCCCATATCCTGAACAAGTTGCTGTCTGTAAAAGTCCAGAGTGAGGGAGAGCTGCTGGTTAAGAAATCAAGTCACTGATGAAAGTGACCCAGACTGATGGGAGCAGCTCTGTGGATACCGTATTTGTCCAGCTCAGCTGTTTGGCATCTAAAACAAATGCAGAAAAGATGTGAGTGTAAAGCACCTCCATCATTTCTGAAGTCGCTGTCAGGTGCAGAGTGGAACTAAAACATTATGGACCAAAGAAGCAATCCTATTGCTATCAAAATATAAATCTCATCTTCCTGACATTATGCCCAGCCCACCAGCAGGGCAATGTCTGTTCAGGTGCCATGAAAGTCCTCTCATTTCCCATCGCAGCATATATGAACCTGATCCTCTCTCTCATTTAAAGTCTTCACATAAATTTCCTCCTCTCAATGACCTTGGAATCCAATTTACACATTCCTGGGGTCCCTTCTTACTGATCAAGAAGTGTTAGAGGAGCCTCAGTATTAATTGAGTCGCTGCGACTGGGACTCGTCTCCTGACAGCCCAAGTGCCCATCCGAGGGCAGGACATCTCCCTGCCTTCCCTTCTTGGCACATTCGTGAGTATCGGCACTTCAGAGGGCTGCTGGCCCTGTCGGTGTGATCTTGCACCTGAAATAAAGGTTCCCTGCTCCACTGACCTTCTCCACGCGGCAAAGGGAACTGCTCCTTGGAAGAGAAGCAGTCTGAAGGCTCCACAGCGCGACGGTCACAGCTGGCTACTGGCAACACGTGCACAAAGCGTCTCTACGCGGGAGGATTCGGTAGCCCGAGAGCAGCCCGGCATCTCCCCACGAGTCCAGTTTTGCCCAGTAATCCAGGAGGTGGGTCCAGCCCGCGAAGGGGGAGCTCACTAAGGACAGGCACTGATCAGCCACGTGATATCCTCACTGAGGTTTCTGCAAGGTATTAGTGATGCATCAAGTCTGCAAAAAAATATCCTCGGGCAGATTCTTCATTCCAGTGAAAGATGTACAACTGTGGTTTCGCCCACAAATAAAACACTATGGTTGTAATCCTACGGGTCACAGGGGGAAGGAAAGTTAATTCGTTTCTGTTTTTTAAGCACAGTATCTGGCAGCAAACATAGCATCAAAACTCGAATGTGACTTTATATTTATATAGATACATGTATTTTACATATCGTTGATCAACAGAGGAGTACGTTCCAAGAAACAATTTGTTCCAGGTCTGGTTTAAAATGACGCTTGTCATTTCTGGAGGCCCCTCCCGACACACACGCTCACGTTCCGCACTCTGTACACCAAGCAATGCTGCAGATCTTTATTTCGACGGGCGAGGAGACGACGAAGTAAAAAAAGTGCAGTTCTTCAATTAAAGTGCATGGATGAGGTAAACTAATTTCAAGAGTTCTGAGTTTATTCAGTACTGGCTCAGACGGGGACCATCCTGCCGTGCATCTGTTGCATCTGCGTGCGCATGGCCTGGACGCTGCCGAGCAGCTTGTTCTGGTGGGCGCTGGCGGTGACGCCGATCCTGGCCAGGTCCCTGCGGGAAACAAGAGCAGAGCGGGGCTGAGCGCCGCGCGTCCAGCGCCGGCGGCGGGGAAGGGGTCTGCAGGCACCGCAAGCAACACGGCGAGAGCAAGGCAGATGCACAGAAATGTTTAATTGAACAGCGAAGGCAGCGCGGAGGCAGTTAGAGCTCTGCTCCGTCCAAATGAAAGGCATTCCACCGCTTTAATGAGCGCAGCGATATGCAGCACAAAGCAAAAGAGGCCGATTAAATCCAGATTTACCCGTTTTCTGTTACATCGGCGCGTACTTACTCCTGGTTCATGTGCACCACGGCCTCAAGGGTGGTATAGCCGGCAGCTGTGAAGTTATCCTTGTACCGCTCCATCTTAATGGCTTGGAGCCAATCTCCAACAGAAACCACCGCCGAGAACTCGGGGGAGCTGGGATCCAGCAGGGCTGTGCTGGGCCTGGACACAACAGGGAAGGACACAGAGGTTGATCAGGCAGCTGAATCTGGAGCCAGGTTTAGTCCCTGCAACTGCTGCTCCCAGAGACAAGGAAATGCAGGAGCAGCAACCTGGGGATCCAGCAAAACCTGGCGCTCCCCGTGCCCAGAACGCAGCAAAGTGCAAGGCAACGGCCCTGGCCGTGGATTTTGTAAATCACATTGCTTCGCTAAGCCCGTACAGATCACTGCAAGGTATCTAACCAAGGCGATTATCACGCAGCAATTCGCTGGCAAGCTCGGGCGGGCGGGCGCGTCGCTCCGCGCTGCCCACGGCGCTGGGCTCGTGCCCATTGCGCCGGCTACGACGCTCCCGCTCCACCGTCTCGCACAAGAGCGGTGATTGCAGCCTAATTACACATAATTACGCGCCACGTATAGTCATGTATTACATTAATGTGATACGCATACTTGAAACCCCGTGCTCCAAAGAAAGAAATATAAAGACATATAGATAGGTGGGCACATGAAGTGACCTTGAACAGGCTACTGAATTTGTAAAAATGAGAAAAAAAATAAAGATATATATATATATATAAAAGAAAAATTCATAGATGATTTTTTTATACATAAATACCTGTAAAGAGATATATACTTTTTTCACCAAAGAGCACATGAAAATTGCAAAAAAAAGCAAAGTGGAAGAGTATGTAAATGATCAAAGCAGACCTTGTTTCCTTTCTTCTAAGATTTTTTTTTCCTGATTTGCTGTAAACAAAATCACCTTACAAAGCAAAAATATTTGAAAATAATAGAGCACAGCTGGTGTGAATTAGTGAAGCTCCTGTTACTTGAGCAGTGTTTCACTGGCATAAACCAACTGCTGCTCTGGCCCAAAATAAAGATTTTTTTTTTTTTCCTACAACACTGGGAGTTTCCTTCCTCTCGTGCTCCTTTCACACGTACCAGGTATGCCGTGCTTAGCAAACAAAACAAAAAGGTAACGCGGGATCAGTGGAGACATGAAACCGGCTTTCCCCAAAATTAAATTCAAATTCACATAAAAATTAATCCACGCCTCCCCAATGCCCGCAAGGCGCTGGCAGTAATGCCGTAACGCTCATTTGCAAATCCGACACAAATCCAGGTTTATAAAACTCGATGATGTACTATTCCTGCAGAAAACCACATTATTGCTGCAGCACGCCGGGGACCCTCGCGGCGGGCAGGAGCCCCGCGCGGTGCCGATCCCGCGCGCTCCCCCGGGCATCCCCATCCCGGACCTGGAGCTCTCGCTGCCCGTCCTCTTGAGGCTGTTGGGGTTGCGGATGAGCTTGTCCAGCATGTTGACGATCTGCCCAAACTTCGGCCTGTCGCTGCGCTCCTTCTGCCAGCAATCCAGCATCAGCTGGTGGAGAGCGATGGGGCAGTCCATCGGGGGCGGCAGCCGATACCCTTCCTCGATGGCTTTAATCACCTGTACGTGGTGCAATTAGGAAGGCATTAGCGAGCATCAGATGCTACTCACATCTACCAGCTGAGTATCATTTATCTTAGGGAGATCCGAAGTACGGAAACGAATCTGCAGCTGAGTGAAACAATATGGGAAATTGCACTCAGCCTCGAGCAGCTGGTGGCCTCGGTGCTGTTATTTCTCCTTGGCAATTCAAAAACTAAACGGGCTATGGCAAGTAGAGAAGCAAATCTGAGGAGCTGTTTATGAGGACTGAAGTATATTTGTGAGTTTAAGAGCACTGTACAGACTTCAACCTAGGCAGCAGCAATTAATACCGAAAACATGAATATTAGGTACAGCACCCAAAGCAGCCGCTGGATTCAGCAGGGATCCAACGGCATAAGGAAGGCAGAAGAGCCCATGTTAGGATGAAGCAGCTGCCCTTGGTGGAGAGAGGGCTGGGGAAGCCACAGCTGGACAGCAAATCTGTTAGTATCTGGCAGCTCTGGGTGCAGCACACGGAAGCCCAAGTTTCCCCATCAACTCCAGAAGGCAGCAGATGATCCCTGCTCCCTCTCATCCTGGTCTAGCTCACGCCGGCAGCAGCTCAGCCCTCGTACGGAGCCTCTTCCCTCCGCACCGCACGCCCTGAACTAGGAAACGCCGAGGTGAGCAGCCATCTGTGCAGCCTCGACAAAAACGGGCTGGAAAGCGCTGCTCTCCCCACAGTGCAGGGGAAACCCACGGGGTGTCCGGAGCGCACACCGCAGAGGAGATGCAGGGCGCCAGCAGCGGCTTTGCTGCGCGACGGGCACGGGGCAGCGCGGAGGGTGCTGTGTTCGGGCTCAGCCTTGCTGATCTCCTGCTAGCAGAGCAGGGCAGCGCTGACCCAGTGCCAGAAGAGGCATTTCGCATCAGAGGGGAATTCGGATTAAATCCGCTGTCCGGATTAAATGCCATCCACATCTAGACACCCTTTGAAAATATTTGGTTCTACCTATGAAGGCAGATGACTCGCGAAATGACCTAACCACTCCCAGGACCATATATTCAGATTAACATTTTCTTCTTCCTTTATGCTTATAAATCCCCTGGGAAAATAATTATGGATAATCTATGTCTCATTTTCACTGGATTTTTTTTTTTAATTTAATAAAAAAATCTATTAGAAAAGCCCTTATTAGTATTATTATTAAATACTCTTCAGAAATTGCAGTCATTGTGTATGTTCCCTCTTGGAATACACTGAAGTAGTCCAGATGGTACAGTTAAACAGGACATGCATAATTTAAGGATGGTCATTTAGCAAAGCTGCTTTTTAATGTCCTCGAGGGGCAGCTATGTGATTGTTGTGGGGATACTCTAACTGATAACCAGGATTGGATTTCATATGTGTTGCCTTAGATATCCTGAAAGAAATATAATCATTTGGAAGAATTATGAGCA
The DNA here is from genome assembly GCA_013389825.1 of Crypturellus undulatus. Lineage (NCBI taxonomy): Eukaryota > Metazoa > Chordata > Aves > Tinamiformes > Tinamidae > Crypturellus > Crypturellus undulatus. The sequence continues at coordinate 10,811 of VWPW01031428.1, forward strand.
TACTGGGTTTTGAGGAATTAACTACTAATAAGAAGCCTCATTAAAGTGTTTTTTCTTTCTTAATGACTTTCAATAACATTGAGATTTAATATCAATATTCACATTTCTCCTCTTTCAGCATTATGATCTGACAGCTTGAATACATTCATTTCTTTTTGCTCTAATCCTCACTTCTCTTTCTTTAACCACTTATAACTTCACTTCTGAAGAGGAGAGGAAAAACAGAAGAAAAAGAGAACGGAAAAAGAAAAGAGAAAAGAAAAAGAGAAAAGCAAAAAAAGGAGACAGCAAAAAGAGCAGAGAGGTCAGGGAAAGAGAGAGAGGATAGATGCATAAGCTCTAAATGCTAACTTGAGAATCTGCCTTGGCAATATATGAGCCTTGAGGTATTCATGGAAGTCTTTATTCTGGAGAGGTTCACTGGTAAAACAGGAGTTACGATAGCCTTTTTAAGAAAACGGGAGAAATGCATCATAACCACATGGCGATCGACCCAGGAAAACATCAGCAAGACATTGAAAGAAGGAAAACCAAGGGGAAGGGGAGAGCGGGAAGGACGAGGAAGCCTCAGGAGGAGCCTTACGTCTTGATTGGACATGTCCCAGTAGGGCCTCTCCCCGTAGGACATCACTTCCCACATGACGATGCCGTAGCTCCACACGTCGCTGGCCGACGTGAACTTGCGGTAGGCGATGGCCTCGGGAGCCGTCCACCGGATGGGGATCTTGCCGCCCTGGCACAGGGAAACAGGAGGATGGCGGTGGGTGCCGCGCAGGGGCGCGAGTGCCGCCCGGCGCCACCCGCCGCCCGAAGCGGAGCGTCTCCTGCAGCCACTCCAGGATCGCTCCCAGACAGGCAGTCGCTTGTCCTCCTCTTGCCATGGAAGTGTCACATCCAACCAGGAGGCAAGGCCGCCCATCTGTTTTCTTCAGTCACAGGGAGGCGAACCAGCAAATTGTTAAAATGTGTTTTTATCCTCCTGCTTAGACATCGCTGCTTAGGGCAATGCAGAAGGATGAGAAAGGGCCAGAGCTTTTTCAAAGTGTCTGCTAGAGATTTAGTTGACAAAACAAATAAGTACATGCTGTTAATTACTATTTCCTTGCTTGCCTGCCCAACCTGTTTGCCCTGTTCCAGAAAAGTGGGTTTATAAACATTTTGTTTTTCAAAAGGGTGAAACAGAGACAGGACGAACTGGGAAGATGTCTGAACGCTGCGGCGTTTCCCATGGGCAACATCCCAAACCCTGCAAGGGCAGGGAGAAGGCGAGCGAGGCCCTGGGCTCTCCCAGCCCTTGGAGCGTCATTCTGGACCATGGCACAGAGCGGCCTGGGCAGCAGTTGCAGAGCTGCCTCTTGTTACTCTTTTTTAAACAAATAAAACACTTGGGGCATCTGATCTGGGCCACTGGGGGTTCTGCTCTGCTCTAAGAGGAACTCTCTCCATCCTGTTTATCTGATTTTGCCTTAGCTGAGTGATCCCAGGCCAGAGATTTCTCCTTTTGTTTATGCTAATATACAAGGTGTTTTTAATTGAGCTTTTGCTTTCCTGCAGTTACATCTGGGGAATGACTTAAGCTGAACAAAGCTTTTAGTATTTTTTTTTCATTTGCTTTTATGCTTTTTTGATTAAGTTTATTTTGGTAGGTTTTTTTCTCAGCAGTCCTGTAGATACTTTTATCCATAACTGAGTGCAGTGTGTGCATACTTAATAGTTTATTATCTTCATATATTTCTCAAGTGTTTATGATGGACCTGTTCCAAAGCCCATTGAAATCAAAAGGGGCTTCGTTGGCCTTTGGATCAGGCCCTTTGCAAATCAATTCAAAATCAAATCTTTTGCGGCCACGGCACGCCTGCACTTCAACGAGGTCTAATACTAACAAGGAACAGAAAGCACCATCCCCCTAAAGAAGGACCCTTTAAAAATTGCACTTTACTGTATCATCTCTGGTTGTGAAAAACTTGATTCCTCCTTCCAAGCACAGATGCACGGACACAGATGCATTGCGTCCATATGGTTGTCATTTAAAAAATTGTCAATAAGCTCTTTTTATTTAGCTGTTTGAGTACAGTGGAGTTCATCCAAATTTTCCTGATTCTTCATTACTGATACCAAACGAATACAAAATTGCACTGATTCCCTGTAGTTCACTTTTGAGAGAAAACATAACACTCTATCTGCACTCACTAAATTCAAAGGGGGACTTTGCAGCCATTTGTGCCTTGCCCTTGTGCATTTGTCTGAGTTTTGATTTCCCTGAATGCAGCTTCCCAGAGCTCTGCTGCTGCCTCTTCCACTTGACGCCCCTATGAGTGAGAAATACCAGGGCTAGCCAGTGTTTAATAGTACATGAGTCTATTCTTTCCTGTAATGAACTGTGAATCCATTAAAGGATGAGTGTGGGGATTAAACTGCAAAAAAATGGAGCACTGCAAACAAACTCTGCGCTAGGGAGAACAGATGGAGAATGGCAGATATTTAAAAACAAAGAAAATAAGCAATTAAAAAAGAGACTTTATAAAATCTCTGACTTTTTTTTTTCAGGCACACGTTAATTACCGAGGTGGTGGTACAAAGGCTAGAAATGGCTGGGATGTTGTTTTGTAGGAGGAAGTACTTGCATTAGTATTATTTCACGAGCAGCATACTAAAATGGCTTAGCAAAGTTAGCAACAGTGGGAAGCTGACATACAGAAAAAATGGGAGGGAAACAAGACAAAACAAAACAAAAAAATGAGACAAAAGCATTTACCACAACCAATTGGGAATGCAGGCCTCAAAGTTTTCCCAGCTGAAGTAATTTGGGTCAAATTTATGAAGATCTTTGGGATGGGCAAAAGTGTGTTTTTTGCTTTTTTTTGCATGTATGTTTGTGACAAATCCACTCTTGTTGTCTCAACCCTCAGCGGGACTTGTCCCTTGCAAATAATTATGTACCTCTGTAATGTCAGAAGGAATAGAAACCCAGGCTCTAACCCAGGTCATTTCACAGGGCAGAAACACTGATGTAGCCACTGATGTAGCAGTATCACCACGTCAGTTTACACCCACAGTGGAGCCTGGTACAATGTTTATTTTTATGCTGTGATATAGGTTTTAACTTATGCCTGAGATTAATTCAAAACAAACCACGTCATCTCCCACACTGTCAGACAAAAATAGGCAGGACAGCCAAGAGGATGTTTTCCTTCCTTCCTTACCCTCGTGGTGTAAGCTGCTTCGGGGTCGTCTTCCAGGACGCGGGACATGCCGAAGTCGGACACCTTGCAGACCAGGTTGCTGTTGACCAGAATGTTTCGAGCCGCGAGGTCCCGGTGCACGTAGCTCATGTCAGACAGGTACTTCATCCCCGAGCCGATGCCACGAAGCATCCCCACCAACTGGATTACTGTAAATCTGCCATCATTCTTCTGCATACGAGGAAAGACAGAAAATCACAGAGCATTACGCTAAAAGCTACATTATTGCCACTGCTGAAACTGGCAGAGAGCACATCTCTAGATCCCCATCTTGTCTGAAAGAAAATGCAGTCTTATTTCCTCGCCCCCTAACTAGTGTCTGTAATTCACCAGTAAAGCACAAGCCCAGAAGTTTTGTTATGGCTTCCTGTGATGTATGTGATGTATTCAGTTTTAATGAGTCTGCAGAAGAGTGATGCTTTCAAAAAACGGAGCAAATCAAAACTGCTCCCTCTTAAACATGGATTAAAGAGCCTGCTATTTTAAACATTACATTTTTATATAAATATACATCATTCTTCTTTACATTTATTCTGTTTCTTTATAGGAACAAAACCAGAAAAGAAACAGAATTATGAAGTATAAACATAATGTCTTTTAAAATGCTGTATTTCCAATATCCCTTGGCAAAACAGAAGCAGAATAAGAAACCAGAAAATGCTTCCCAGTATAAAATCCCCTTAACTTATTCGGAAGCAGTCACCTACCCTGAGGAAGGCATCCAAGGAGCCATTCTCCATGTATTCAGTTATGATCATCACCGGTTTACCTAGAGTTCACAGAAAGAAAAACACAAATCTGTGATGAACACTGATGTTAATGGGATAAAAATGGGTTGCACATGATTTTACTGCCAAGACACCTGTCTTACACAATCTAATTTAATTTGAAATGCACCAAGCTTATGCCTCAGCTGGGGGGAGCACGAGAAGAATATTATAGGCCAAGAATGTTTAAAGGCCCATCTGGAAGGTTAACCCTTTGGGTGACTTGTTGGCAAAGCCTCCAGTTGAAACGACTCCTGCTCTCTAGGGAATGTATGAACTGATCACTGCCATCTAAGAAGAAAAGATCTATTCAAGCTTGACAGAAATCTTCCTTGCAATTAAATTGTTTGCAGACAATATAGCTTTCCTTTCCAAAATGAGATTCATGAATGCTTCGGTCCTTTCTCTCTTTTGAGACATTAGGCGAGTTGGAAGACTGTCTGCAGCTACAGGGTACTAAAAGACAACTACTTTCAGAAATGCAAAATATACCCTGTTCCTCCCAACTTTCTCCATCTTGAAGCTGTATCCTGTGTCTCTCATTATTTATAAATGAGCCAAAGCCATTTGCCTCATGAAGTCACCCACAGGATAAATGATTCACTGGGATGTGTCACACGTCGGGGCAGTGCTTCAGCAGCGCTCACCTTCCCACGGCGCAGGGCAGAACCAAGCCTGGGCAAGCTGGACAGAAATGTGCCGTTGCTGGCACAGGATGCTTTCTAGGCACTTTTCTGTCTAAAAATGGTAACACTTGGTGTTACCTTCATCTTGAACTCTAAAATAACACTTCATGTTACCTTCAAGTACTTTACAAAGTCACACGACCCTGAATTTGAAAACATTTGCGTACGTACAAGTAACACTAATTATTTCCAGTGCTTAATTACGTTTGATTTTCAACATCTGAATATTTGCAGCAATCAGTCTAATGTCATCTCCATTTTAAAAGACAGCAGTGGTAGATGTGGAGAAGTTAAGTGACTTGTAAAATGGCAAAGCCTGCTCCCGAGATGCTCACTGTTACGCCCACCTCAAGGCAGGGGAGCACATGCTGGTGAGCACCAGCCGGGGATGGAAGCTCATCCTAAACCCGTCACTTCCTAGAGCTTGGCGTTAGCTAAGGAACTACAGTGGTTTCTCCTACCTAAGGAGAATGGCCCAGAGAAACTGTTCTTTTGTACATAACTGCCTGAAGCAGCTCTGCGTAGGGGACTGCTGCCAGGGCAGGAGGGATCAGAGGACACGTCACCCAGTCCACGGACACCGTGGATACCAAGACGGAATCACCCTATCAGAAGTACGCGGCCTTTCCTTGCTTCTTTCACCAGGGAGTAGCTGTTTGAGAACATGCAGCTATGAAAACTGCTCTGCTGTGAATGCTGCAGCACTGAGAAGCTCCCATAATCATGTCTACTTCAGTGCATTTTTTACCAAGTTCCTCTCTTGTTAGATTTCTATTCTGAACTAACCCTTTTTTGACTGAAAAACAATATGCTGTAAGAACCAGCTATACTGAAAATTTCACATTGTGTCACTTAGGTTTACATATATATATATACACATACATACACACACATATAAAATGCATCACTTATTTCACTCATCATTATTCGTTTTCCCTGGTCAGTCCTAATCTAGCATTTGTTGACTTTCCTGTCCCTAACTCTCCTGCCCTTGCCAGCTGACACAAAACTCCTACTGTTTTGGCTGCCTGCAAACCTGAATACCTGTGAAATGCCAGCCCAGCAGCTGGGCCCTTGCTGACTTGTGTGAACAAAGCAGCAAGAGATGGTGCTGTTTGAAGCAGACTGTGGCGTGTGGGTTTGGTGACCTTGCCTGGGTATTTGCATCCATAAGGGAAGAGATGTGATAAAACACCATCCTCTCCCTAGTTCACCTCTGCAAACATTCTTCAATGAGAACACAAAGAACTCCAACCCAATCTGCATATTTCACCATCTCATTTATCCTTGCAACTGTGACCAGGAGCCGTCCACAGAACAAATACACCTAAATGAGTTTTAATTAACCTTCCTCAATCAAAAGACACTATGTCAAAGCAGAAAGGAAGAAAGGGAGACTCTTTCAGTGCATTAACGCATAATTTCATTACTAAGGCACTTCTTGAGCTGGGGAGGGGGAAGCAGAGGAGAAGTTACCATCAGTGAGTCAATTATTAAAGTACTTGACTAGCAGCCAATAACATATTCATGGTTCTCTGCTGCCTCGCTCCCCTCAACCCCCACCTACTCCACTATTTATCTTACATTTTAATTTTCGGTTTATTAAATGCACTCATTTATCACAGCATTCAGAAACCTATGGAGAAATTGAGATGAATGCCTTCTTAAGTAGCCCTGTTTACCCAACACCCCAGCTCTGAGGTAACCAAGCCGGCCAGCAGCACAAACGCTGCTCGCTGCGAGCCAGGCAAAGAAACGTTCTGGGGTCAGGCGACCACCTCCTCGGTGAGAATCTCAAATCATTTTAATTCAGTGACAACTGCATTATGCAAATGCCTACCGTCATTTATAACTGTCAGAGCTGTAACTGCTGTGGGGTTGAGAGCCCCGGTGGGATTTCAACACTAAGAGCCTGTTCTGCCTCTTTCTTTCGCAGAGGTGCTACAAGAATCACCATCCATGGCAAACACAGCGACCCGAAGAGAGACTCTCCTTTTTGTTTTGAATAAAAGTATCTCTACTGGAGATACTTTATGTTCTGCTAGTTGCCCTTTATAGCTTCTTCCCTGCTATTTTTTATTCCTTGCCCCATTCACATGCCGAGCGCCTGCTCGGCCTCATGCTCTCCCAGCGGCGGGCAGCAAGTTCCACAAATCCCCGTCTCCGACAGGGATTCGCAGGCTCCCTCACTCATGTCTTTGCTGCCCTGAGAACAGGAAGCCCCTGAGCCCAAAAGGGCTTCCTGGATCAGGAGGTGCCACAGCTGGAGCCGGGCGCCTTGAACCCGCGGCCGAGCGTGAGCGGCCACTTCCCAGTGAGATCCGGCGCTCTCCTCCTCACACACAATTCCTGCCTGCAAACAGCCTTGAACAACACTAAAAAATAACCGGCCAAACAGAAGGATCAGCCAGGTAGTTTCTGCAAAACTAGAGAGAAGTTATCATACCTATAAATCAAAATCCACAAATAAGCACGTTTCTTACTAAAACAAACTTACTTCAGTTCAAAGCCCTCTCTGCATCTGTGCTTTCTACCTCAAACATACAACACTAGTTTGTTTGGGTATTTTTCCTGCAATCATTCTAAATTCTTGGCTCGCCATCTGCTTTCGCCTCTCCTGTAACAATCAGCTCAGTTTCACAAAGATGCGGAAGATGCCGGCTTGGCATAGCAAGAAGGAAAGAAAAGCCCCGACCCCTGCAGTATTTAATTCCTCCTAAAAAATCTAGTACAAGCTGCCTGCAGATAGAGTATCAGTTGAAACCATAAACCCATTTATAGCTGACAACAAGATTAATGACTTGTCCTGCACTGATTTCCTCCTATTAGCTATCAGTGGATCTGTTCCATCTGTCATTTCACAGGAGAGAGGGTAAGAAGGAAAAAAAAAAAAAAACCACTCCACAGATTTAATTTCTCAGTGACTTCCAAATTGGCCTTGTCATGGAAATGACCTACTTACATTTAGTGACTACACCTTCCAAGTGGATGATATTGGGGTGGTCAAACTGTCCCATGATGCTGGCCTCGCTCAGAAAGTCTCTTCTTTGTTTATCGGTGTAACCAGCTTTTAGAGTCTTGATAGCAACGCAGATCTCTCTTTTTCCTGGTACTTTGAGACGCCCACTGCAAACTTCACCAAATTCCCCTTCAGGAAAAAGGCACAAGAACCCATTGGTCATGAGTCTGAAGCACTTGACAACACTTGGTGTTGTCAAACTGTAACTGTCAGTTCATTTTGGGGAACCATCATACAAAGACAACTGAATGATAGCTTTCCAAAAAGTCAATTTAAAACTCCATTTACTGCAAAAAAATACAAAAGTTTTGGCACTTACCCACACCAATAACTTTTTCAATCTTTATGCAGGAGGCATCAATTTCCTTGGCAAATTCCCTCACAGCTTGGTTTGGATCCTCATATGTAAAAGGATCCACATATGTTCTAACACCTGCAAGGCAGAAATGTTTTATTTGAAGTCACTGATCTACATGCTGCTGAACACAGAACATATGAGACTGAAGCCTTAATGATATACAACACCAAAGAGAGTGTACAATAAAAAAGTACTGTAAGCCAGGAATGACTGATGAAGAAGGAAGGACTTAAAAGTATTTTTCCCCAATGGAACTTTTTAATCTAAACATTTAATATTTTCCAGTATTGACAGAAAAAAAGATCAGGCATTTGCCAATAAATGAGCTTCACCAATCACCACCATCACTAACAGGCCAATAGCTGGACTATGGATTCATGAAAGCCATGAAATTTCCCTTTTGGGAAAAGAGAAATTCTGAGCTCACATCCTAAATTTGGCACCTGGGTGACAGTAGGGATTCAGTCCTGAAAAAAAGGCAGCAAAGTTTGCACTTCCTTTTCTGCAGCACTGCCTCTGACCCATCCAGAAAGATGGAAATACTCCTCAGCACAGAAGTGTGGCAAAAAATCATACCTAGATAGCACTAGCCAAGAGGAGGAGTCTGCTAGTGGAAAGGAATAAAGGAAACGAATAGATGAACATTCTTCCTGTCTTTCCCCCCAAATATATTTTATACAGACACTTCTAGTATCCCTGTTAAGAAAATGCATACTTTTTGTATATGGATGGTTGCAACATGGAAAACAAATATATTCGTCTCAAGAGGAATGTCATTCCTTATTTCCTAAGCATCAGAACGTCAGATATGTTTTATGAACCAACTCAGAACCCCCCAGCCCCACTGCCTTTTACCTTGGTTCAAGTGTTTCTCCTCGTCGGCCTCCTGCTTAGCCTTACTGTACTTACTGCGTCTGTCAAAACACAAAAAAGAGCATTACGTTCAAAATAAACATCTTCCTTTGAGACAAGCTCCTCTGCTTGACCTGCTGGGACTTGAGCTGCTCACACCTGCCACGGCCTGTGTTCTGCAGCTCCCGGACGAGAGCCCGGACACGACCTACGGCGGGGCAGGAGCCTCCTCCGCGCAAACTGCTCCCAGGGTTATTGGCATCATCAGAGCATCAAGGGAACACAAATGTCCGGATTTGCATCTCGGCGGTTACACAAAGAAAAGACAAGCTTGCATTTCAGCTACTACTTCTTCAAACGCGCATTTGCAATGCAGGGCAAAAAAAAAAAAAAGGGCCAAGCTGCTTTTTTAGCAATCATATATGGATTGAAACGCTCCAGCAGAGGTGTTTTGGTAGACTGATTTTCAAACGTAACTGGGCAAATGCCAATACCTACCCCTCATTTAACAGAAAATTTTGGAAGTCTATAAACACAGAAATCACAACTGAAGCAAAGATATCCTGGCCATCAAAAATGCAGATTTCTTTTTAATTGACAGATAATTGAGGGGGACAACAAGAACTCCTGATGGCAAAATCCCTCTACTAAACCTCTGAAGGGAACACAGTAATGTATTGCAGAGTATGTTAATTCTATAGATTATTATTTCTACACCTACACACACAATTACGCATCCAGTTATATATTTAATTAGTTCAGCCTTAAACCTCAAAGGGTAAATGGCATTAAGAAAAGTTAATAATACAAGTGGCTCCTCTGATAGGGAGGATATTGAGAAGTCAGCTCTGTCAAATGTGTATTGTGATTACAAGTTCCCTGGTGTTTAAGGGTTTCTAGGCATAAAGGTTTGATTTGGGCTGTTACAGATAGTTCAGTGAAAATTCAGTACAGACATGAGAACAGACAGTGCCAAAGACAAGGCCTCGCTACTGCCCACTCCTCAACTTGCCTACTCCTATGGAAGTCAGGGGCAAATGTCCCATCGTTTCAAGGACAAGCTTGAAATTATTTATAAAATAAAAGGCATCCTGATGAACACGCCAAGAATACCCTAGCTTTGAACTCTGAAGTCTCACAGCTCCCAACAATATCAGCTGCCCTTGTGTTCAGACATAAAAAGCAGGAATGCCCCATAATTGGTTGGGAGCTTCTTTTTTTTTGGATGAAAGTCAATTAAGCACAAATGACTTCAAATCACAAGAAGTGCATTATTAAAAACCACGCTGGATCCAAGTGCCCATTTAAAACATTTATTTGCCTGAGGACTTAGAGTGCTGGTGTAACAGAGCAGAGTTAAATGAAAGGACAATGTTCTGCTCCGAGTTACTGAGCTGAACAGGGAAGAGTCAGCACAAAATTTCACCCATATTTGCCATATGGGACCAGGTCAGGTAAGGGGACTGCAGAGATGGCTTTGGATACTACAGAATTTCTCTCAGAGCAAAGAATAAAAGTAATCTGCATTTTAAGTAGGACCCCTTCAAATTCATTTTATTGTTATTCTGATATAGATGGGAGATATGAAACACAAATGTCCTTTTTAAGTATAAAAAAAATACTCTTTATCTTACTTAAAAACTTAAATCACCATATTAACAGCTAAAAAATAACCTTCCCCCCACTAAAACCCAAGGATGGGCAAAAGCAAAAGGAAACAAAGGGATTACTGTTCCAACAATGAAATTGCAGCTAATTAACTTTAAATAATACCTTCCAAGCTAACTACCTCCTTCCATGTCTCCCTGTGTCACCTGCTGACCTTTGCTGCCTGGCTCCGGACGCTCCCGGTGAGACACCTTTGTCCCCGTGAGACACCCTGGGAAGCGGGCGCTGCCACCGAGCGCTGCCCACGGGCAGGACAGCGGCCTCGGCGAGTGACAGGGGCGGCTTTGTCACCCGCTGACTCCGTAATTACAGGCACTGGGGCAGCCGGTCGCGGCTAAATAGATGCCATTCAAGGCAGGGACACAGGAGCCTTCGGAGCAGTGGGGGTCAAATCTCCAGGTGGGTCATGGAGAGGCGGGCAGGGAACTGCGCTCAGGTGCGGCCCGCAGAGCCGCAGGGGATGGGGATGAGGGCAGCGCTCAGACCCACAGCCAGGGCAGGCATCGACCCCAAACCCGGAGCTAAACGTGGGCAGATGGGGTGAGCTAGGTTGGCAGAGCAGAACACAGAGAAATGCAACAAAAGAGTTTGACAGAAACTTTCAGAAGACCAAAGGGTTTGTAGAAGCCATCTTCCTCCATCTTTTAAAAAGTATCTTACTGTTTCACTTGTTCCTAAATCCTTCAAAGCTCTATGTGAAATACTCTACTTATACGCAGTGTTCCTGTTGGGCAGGATAGGGTTTAGAAACACTCCAGCTACGCTTCCTGCTTTTGATGGTGTGAATATGCTCGTCTGAACCTCAGGAAGCTTAAACTAACGTTTAGGCAGGTCAGTTCTCCTGTTAATATAAATGCTGTGGTCGCAGGACAGAAAAAAAACCCATAAATTGAAACAGCTCAACTGCCTGAAGGCAAAGTCCTCTGACAAATTCTGTTACGAAGATGAACTTTAAGATCTGTGTAATGACTTAAAAACACAAAATATTAAATTAGTAATAATAACCCAGTGTCCAAAAGTGGTCACCTACAGTCTCTGTCCACTGCCAACATTTAGCTCACGGATGCCAAGAGGCCACATCGGCAGGTCAAAGCAGTTTTGATTGTATAAATATGACTTTTAGGTCATGGCTATACTACAAAACCTCCTCATGGGGATTGTATGGACAGGAAAGAATTTTCTCTGCAAAAATAATTTTGAAACAATGTCTAATTATTTTGCTATTAAATTTTGCTGGTATAGGGACATCACAAAGCATCCCCAAAGTCCACATCTCTAAATGACATTGGGAAAGTGGTTGAAATCATTAGCGCAATAGTGGATATTAGACCCTGTTTATTGAGAGTAACTTCCAGCTACAGGAGCGCTGTGTATTGAGGAAGGCTATCGATTAGCAAGGTACCCTGCATCACTGTGCACAGAACAGCTGCCCTGGCTTAGAATTTCATTCATTTTGCTGTCTCTCCTCTTCCACAGCCTCTGGGGACCTACCGGTACAGAGCTACGGGGCATCTCTGTTCCCACTGCACTAAATGACTTTTACGTGCATCCCCAGCAGTGCCTGGAGCAGCCTTTTGCCTGTGCGACCCACCTGTTGTCTGCTTCATTTTCTGGCCAGTTAAACACTCGTGGGCAGAAATAACTAAGGAGGCAGCCTGGGCAGTGAGAGCACACACGAGCGAGGCTGCCAGCTACCTGGCTCCAGGCAGCCTCTCCTTTGACAGCTTTATGGCTGATACTAAAGAGAATCAATACGAGGGCAAGGGGTTGACATTTCATTTTCTAAAAAGTGATCCATTGAGGGCCAATCACCAAGCAGTGTTTATCAGCCTTGGGAAGTGACATTTTTTTATAGGGGGAGAAGGGGAAGGAATAATCTCAGAACAACTCGACAGGCTCAATTCTCCAAGGTGGCGACTCATAATTAGAAATCCAATGTATCCAGCTATCAATCCCGCCTTAAATAATAAAGTGATCAATAAAGCAGAGAAGAGATTAAGTCATCAAGCTCAGTGATGCTATTTTCCATTGCAATGGCTTTTAATAAACCTGTCTCTCTGCATTACATTTCCATATGTTCTGTTCATCTTTCTTGTTGCCTTTGAGTTGAATACCCACAGAAATCTATAACGACACACGAGTACTTACTTACTAGATATTATAATCATAGTGACTTAACTGCTCTTTAAGACATTTAGTGAGCAAATCAAGAGGAAGTTGTGCATGTTTACAGATGTCAACATTAAACTGATCAGAGACTGATCAGTCTTGAAAACTCGCATCCCTCAGATCCCAGGCTTGAGATGAAGTAGTGATATGTCCAATTTTCTCTCAGAAATATATGGAGCCAAAATCCTGCTGATATTTTTGATAAGAACAAATGCTAAAAGATGAAGTCAGAGGCACTCACACTATGTTTCTGCTACACTATCCTCCTCATTCATAGTATTTTTCCTGATACCTGGGTTGTATTTGGGGGAATGAACAAGTAGTTGGTAGATTATGGTTCTGCCCCAATCAAATAACCTATTGATTCAGTCTGTGTGTTGCTACATATGATGCTGAATGACTGAGGCCTCTGTTTTACAGTCATTTCCACTCAGAGTGGAAGGACTAATCCAAGACTGATGCAGACTCGTACAGACAGCTACTGTCTAACACAAAACCATGAGCACAGCAGTCCAATCGCTTACTTCACAACAGTATAGTTGTTTACTCCCTGTATATAACAAGTCACTCCAAGAAGATCTACTGTACTCATACCCATTAAACTTAACTTCAAAATACACTATCCACAAATCTCTAGTTGGCTTGCTTCTCAATGCCAGTTATTGGAATCAGCTTTGCATTTGAAGGGCAAATAGAGCTGGAACTATTGCCATTACATCACATGCTGCTGTGGTACTAATGTTAAAAAGATCAAAGCTACATGGGAGAAGGCTTGTAATGCAAATGCACTGTTTATGATGCTAATCAAAGAATTTAGCTTTGTTTGGAGGAGACAAAAAGCTCCCTCATGAAAGACAGGGGGGAGAGAGAAGCTTAAGTTCTTACCTCCTGCTGATGACAAAGGCTGCAATGAGAATGACCACAAGAACAACACTGCCAGCCACTGAAACCAGAAGCACTGTGGGATTGGTACCATCGCCAATGATGGGGGAAGGAACTGGAAACAGAAAAGGGAGCATTAGTGTCAGACACCCTCAAAAAATCAACCTAGGTAGTGCTCAATGAGGCATTCTGGCTTGTGGAGGCAGTTTAGAGTAGTACTCAAACCCACTTTCAGGCCTTCATTATATAGTCATTTGACACAATTTTCCAAGAGGGCCCCAATTAACTGAAGACACGATGTTTGATAATGATTTGGGGAACCTCAGTTCACTGGGAACAAGGACTGCCTCTCCTTCTCCCCTTCAGTGCTGCTCAGAGGGTATAATGGCTATTTTTTTTCCCTTCTAATTGCTTTCCACTCTTCTTTCTTTACTTTTATTTTTTTTCCAGTGGGGCCAGATGATCACTCCCTGGATGACACAAAGAAAACAAGTTGTCTTAAAATGTCTTCTCCCTTCCTGTTGGATTGATTATTTTCAGCTGTTAATATCCTAAATGATGCTGGCACAGACTGCTGCAACTTGAACAGACCTGTACGGCCAGAATTAAATAGGCTTGGTCACATCACCTCCCTGCCACTAAAAAACAAACATGTTTTGTGGTAAATCTGCTTGTGGCCTTGAACAAAGGGAAAAGCTATACGGAGAGTATCATCCAAACATTCTCTCTTTATATGACAGTCTAAAGGAAACTGCAAATCCATCATGTCTTCATTGAACTACATCAATAGCTTACAAAGGGGAATGACAAAGTTGTATTCCCCTGCAAGTGAGATAATCCAAAAACATATGCAAACATCTCACATTTACATTAAACAGTAATATGTACATAAATCTCTCAAGAATCAATGACTTCCACGTATTTACTGGATGTACATCATCTTATGCCATGTTGAGGTATTTTCATTTCATTCATCTAGAATATAAGCTACCAAATGGATGTCTTGGGTCAGATTCATCACATCACTAACAGCCTTTAGATGAGAGATGTCACATTGGACTTGGCAGTTAACAGTCACACCATGAGTTATGCAGCTCTGGAGGAACTTTTTTTTCCCAGAATAGTTGCCCCATAATCCAAGCATCTGAAGGGAAACTCCCAACACACAGCGCTGTCACGTGCACGCTGTTCTCTCAAGGAAAAGCCAGAGATCGACGGGCATGTTTCTACCTGTGTTAGTGGTGAACTCAAACGGCCCGCTGAAGTCTCCGTAGCCCGCTGCCGTCCTGGCCCGCACGTGGAACACATACGACGTCAGCGGGTTGAGGCCTTTGATGTCCGTGTTTCTGGAGGCCGTCTTCACGATGCGATAGCTGCGCTCGTTTTGGTCCTGGCGACACAAGAACAGGGCGGTGAGCAACAAAAACACCCCGCTGGGCCGCGCACGGAGGAATCCCGCTGCCTTGCCAAAATGTTATGATGAAACACGATGACTAACGGCGATGGAGCTCTCAAAATCCACCTCAAAGGCCCCACTGCCGGCCTTGCTCAGCACCCCGAGCACCGTGTTCTCGAAGGGATCCCTGAGCGAGCCAAAAAGGGTGAGGAAACTCTAGCTATGGTGATGATGGTGAGCACTGGTTATTTAAGAAATCACACAACAAATTCATCTGGAAAACAGCCAAGTCTTCATAATTTTGTAGATGAACAAATGACACCAGCATTCAGACACGCTGGTGCTGTTTTTCCCTTCCACTAGCCAGGAGCCATATAACAAAAGAAATAAATTAAAAAAAAAAAAGAAAACTTGAAAAGCATCTTTCAGAAAGTCCCATCTTAAAAATTATTCTTATTTTTTGGCTGGAAAATATTATAATTTAGTTTCACTGAAAATCATCTGCCTTTTGCTCTAGGTGTGAGGAAAGCAACAAAGTGATTATCTTAAAAAAATTAAGAAGTGTGTGTGCATATGTGTGACACTGCAAGAGCAAAAGCAGGTAATTGTTCATCTTGTCAGACAACCTTCAAACAAAATAGCTCTTTTCATGGTTCCATACTTGAGAAGTTATTTGTAGGAATAACATCTCCCTCTAACTCAGAGAGTATGAAGAATGTAATTTTCTTTCCTTATTCTTTATTAAAAGCCATCCAACCCACACCACCACTCTAAGCCGAAGCTATTGGCAAACAGATCTTATTATTATTAGTGTGTTATATACCTCATTATTATCCTTCTGTCTATGATGTAAAGCTAATGCCTCACTTCTGACCAACATTATTGATTCTCTTTATAAATATGCTTGCTACAAAGGCTTGGTTCCTAGGTAAGAAAAAATAACAAAACAGATTCATACCACACAACTGGAACAACCTATATGTCTTACTATTTCAAGCAGTCATTCAAAGTGCATGGAATCCTTAACTGGATATTATTAAACTAAATCTATTCAGTTTCAAATAATGGGATCTTATCTGGAAATAAATCATAATTAAATGAGGTTAAAAACAAAACAAAAATCTCCCCAATCCGAAGCACAGCTCCTCGCTCGTCCCTTGCAAACAGTACCTTTTCATAGTATTTGACTTCGTATTCCAGGATAACTCCATTTGGCCTGTCCGGCTCCAGCCAGGCCAAGGCAACGCTGTGTCTTGTTATCTCTTTAGCCTGGATCAGAGCAATTGGGGATGGAGCTGCAAAAAAAAAAAAAAGAAAAGAAAAAAATATATAACCAACAGGTTAATAATAGGCTAAAGTACAAAAAAAAAAACCCTTATTTTCACCTGAGTTAGTCACATGCATTAGGTTTTGGTCCATACTGATTCTTCTCCTCCATATCCTAGAACTAACTGGTGTTGCTTCACTGTTTGCTTTACAAGAACTATGAAATTCCGGAGGAACCAATCCTGTCTTTCCTAAAGCTGATAAAATTAAGCCCAGAACAAAGCTCAGCACACACGAATCTGAACGCTCCCATGGAAGGCAGCAAGCTCTCATTTCCCACCTGGAGGAGGAGGAAGCCCAGCACCACGGGCCAGGTCCTGCCTGTGTGAGCACTAGGGGTTTCCCAGCGAGACGATAGCAGAGATGGGCCCATCTTGTACCAGCCTGGCACAATCTGGCCCTGTCCTGTGTGGCGCAAGATAAACACGTTCCACAGATTAAGTAGGACGATGCTGTCAAGGGGAAGGGCTGAATGATTTTTGGCAGAACTATACCCAGCAACAAGCTAAACTCCAAGATCCTTTAACCTGCACAAGGGCTGCAAGGAAGCGGATGATGGAAGATGCCCTACACGTTCAGCAGAGCCTCTGAAGGCCGAAGTTGGGGGCTGGCCTGGGGGGGGACGTGGCCTTCTGCCCTCCCCTGCGATAGCGGCAGGTTCATGGTTAAAATGGGTTTTTGCAAGATTGATGAAGCCGACTGCCCCTCTCTTGCTGTTGTGTTGCTGTGCGGTCACGTCTCTAGCCAGCTGCTATCAAGCTCTTTCGGTGCTGACAATAGCGGGTATAAATGGTGGAGTCTCCAGGGACAAAAAGGGACATTCACGAAATTTTTAATCTTATCTAACAAAGCTGTCCTGTATAACTAGAGATTAGAGGTCTTCCTAAATTGAATGTATTTCCTCTTTTGTCCCCTGAAGCTGTAGACAGGTTGCTCTTTTTCTTCCTTTTTCCTTTTTTTGTTTTTCTTCTTTTTTTTTTGTTTTTTTACTCTCAGCTTTAGGAGGATCCATGAAAATATTAAAAAGGGAGAGAAAAAAAAGAAAGAAAGAACTTGTCCTTGAAACAAATATCCTTGAAAAGCACCAAGACAGACAAATAAATAAAACAGTCACGGCAAATGAAAGGAAAATTGAACGTTGAAGCCCTCAAGCCTACTTGAGCGTATCGGACAGTTGTGATGGAAGTGAAAATCGCCGGGAGGGCCCCGCAGCGCGAGAGGGTCTCCCTGCAGCCGGGAAGACCCCGGGAGCTGCCCCAGGCCTGGCTCCTCTCTTGGAGGGGCCTCCCCAGCCGTGCTCCTGCTCGTCCATCTCCCACATGCACAGGCAAAAACTGGGTGACACAGGAGACTACAAACCCGGCCGATGGGGAGGACCCACGTGTGCTCCATCGTGTTGGATCCGTGGCAGGACTGGGAAGCTGCTCCCTAGCCCCACAGCTCCCAGTGAACAAGATCAGCTTTCCTTTCGTGGCTCACAAACTGGGTATCCGATCTGTTACTCTGCAGCACACACGACATTACCAAGACACCAGCCTGAGAGAAACCTGCTTGGTTAACTGGCACCTCATGTTGAGGTGATATACAATGAGCTCTACCAGAAATCTGTCATTTACTCTGGTCTGACCATAACAATTTCTGACAGAAAGTTCACCTTCTTACCTTCACCCTCTTTTTAACTTGCTTGGCTTTCCATTTCATTTCTGCAGGCATTTATATTGGAATTCAGTAAGTCCTGTATTAGTAGGCTGGTAAAGTGCTATATGGAAATGCACTTTTGCTCTGTTGTAAAATAGCTATTCACAGCAGAAGAAAATACATTAACCACCTCTTCTTATGGAAGATGCTTACTTTTCTGCTGTTTAACAAATGCCTTCTTGCATCTCTCAAAAATGGACAGCGCATCTTAGGCACTTCTACTCCAAACAGGAGTAGCCAGCCTCCCTCTGGGCTCCTAGAGAGGAAAGAGGATTTGTACATCAATTCCTTTGCTACTGCTCATAGTTAGAGCTGCAAGAACGGCCCTCGTTTTTCCTTCCTGCATATCTGTTGAATACTAGCCACGAGGCAACTCCTTCCTAATTAACTTCTAATCTATTACCCTGTGCTGCGCTGTACAGACGAGTTTCTGGTTTTTGCTGTTGTTTGTTTTTGTTGTTATCCTGCTTCTCCGTATGCTACAGAGAAAGCCTGAGAGTGCAGGTGTCCATGCCGTGAGGTACCAGAGTGGCCAAAGGCTGTCAAGGAGCAATTTGCTCTCTCTCTGGCACAGAACTGGCAAAGTCTACGCAATAGGATGTTCATATGCAGTTCCACTAAAGGTAAACTGAGCTCAGAAACCCTCTTTTGCCATATCTTCTTATTCCTGCAAACAGTCCTGTAAACCAGGCTGGCAGGTCGGTTGGTTTTCTGGGATTCATCATGGGAGAGGCAACTCATCAGCTGCTAGGGGCAGCTCTAGCTCCAAGAGGGTGACCGGGCTCCATACCCGTCCCCTGGGCGGGCTCGTGCAAAATATTTATATTCTTTGCTCCTCTCCCCTCTGCCTGTATAATGCCTCTTAGGACGGTATGAAGATAAACACGTAGCAGATTGTAAAGTGATGCTTTGATCGCGAGCAGAAGGGAAGACGTTACCGCCTCGTACCCCTGAGCGCGGTAATTGCTCATTCTGTGCACACACACTGCTAGAGAAATCGTGCGGAGGACAGCTTGATCAAAGGGAATAACATACAGATTTGAGGTGTTTGCACTGGTAATACAGAAAAGTTTTGGAGGAGAGCAGGAGATTACTTTTTCTCTCACCTTCTTTACTTTCATCTTCTCTACTTTCAGATATTTAGAAAGAAATACTAAGTAAATCTTGTTCCTAATTCATCACGGCTTAAAATAGCTGGGTTTCTCCCGCATGTGCACGCACAGCATGTACCAAGCACCAATTCTACCAGAACAGTACATTTTACAGTGAAGAATGATGAGATATTTTGGTGTTTACAAAGGGGTCCCTTTAAAAGCTACACTAAGTGCAGCTTTCCTCAGTTCAAAGCTCAGCAGTTCCTCACCCTTAAAAACTCCACTCCCTACTGATGTGAATGTTGCAATTTTCTTTTATCTACTTCCTCAGTAACCTGCCATTAAACACCTACTAGTAGTTTTATTACTGCCGTTCTGAGCTTGTGGCCTACAGAGAGAGAAGGAGCACAGATGCACTACGGAAACTTCACCCAAATGCCATAAAGCCATATCCCAAGGCTAACGAGTGCTGAATTATAACAGTTCTGAGGCACTTTAAAGGATGGCAGAAGCAGAGTGTCAGTTTTTCATTAGTGGTTCATTACTGGGGGGGAGGAACGAGGAAGAAAACAGTAAATAAATAGATGCAATAAAAGTCTTTGGCATGTAGGCATCCATGAGTTAAAGCAGCCCGTTATAAAACAAAAATGTGAACATTTGGATATCAAAGATACACAATGCCCAGTGTTTCAGTGAAGAAGCCTTCTTAACCACAGCAGGGTTTACTTTCCACTCCCCATGATTTGAATTTAAATGGATCATGTTTACTCAAGGGGTCTTTCACTGATTGAAAAATATACCCACAGTTTGCACATTATCTCAGCTAAATTCAAATAACATATTTAAATTTAATTACTTGAAGCTTAGGGGTTTCTTGCTTTTCCTTTTTTCCCTCAATTGCATGCAACAACACTTATTTGTTCTTATCAATGGCTATGCACTTTGTCAAGCATTAAAATTAAATGCTTGAAAGCACTAATGATGTTACTGTGATTAAGGGTTTTTACCTTCCAGGGTAGATACTAAAAGCCTGTTCCATTACTAATTATTAAAAAAAAAAATTTAAGAATCTAAGACTGAAGAAAAGTCCTCTTAAAATTGAAACAAGAAAACTGAAACAAGAAAAACAACAAAAAAATGGAACAAGAATACATTTAAGGAAACCTGGCACACTTAAGGTTTTCTCTTTGAATATCCTTCTTAAAATTTGTTTAACATTAAATGTTGTAAATGACATTATCAAGTAACTTTACAGCAGAACAGGGATATCCAACATGGAGAATCAAATATGTTTTTAATGATTTCTAAAGGCAACATTCTCCAGACCACACTGATAAGAGAGCACATTCTCTTTCTGATAAGGGAGCACCTTACTTTACGAGCTGTCACACCAACTTCAAATCAAGCGAAGGGATAAGGAACCAGCCCTATTTTGTTAAAAATCCCGGATTAAAAGGAAGCAATTTGCTCTTTCCTGAAATGCTGGTGTTCTGTTCTGCTTCCCATCAACCCCTCAGGCCTTTCACCTGCTTCTCTCTCTCTCCCAGACAGAAATGCTCCCAATCCCTTATTTTGTGAACGATACCACTTCTGGGCTCTGAGAACTCCCAGCAATTGGCTTCTCAAAGGAAAGGGAATGCATTGGAGCTGTGACCAAAAGAACTGACAAAGAATGGTAGGAGACCAAGACCAAGTCCCCAAACACGTGTATAACCGGTGTACCCAACACAGGGACAGGCACATGAAGAGTCCCATCAGGGAATCTATTTGTACACACACAGGGGAGATGATGGCGCACATTCGAAGCACTGAGCTCGAATTTGGCATTCCCACTCTTTGCTGCCAAAATGATTCCTCCCTTTTTCTCCCAGGGACCAGCAGAAGCCTGCCAGACTGGCTGCACACCTTAACAATGAGCTACGTACTTCATCTTTTCATTAATCCTCAGGTAAGTTTCCCTGTATGTAAGTGCGGCAAGCATCTGTACGAGCAATGGTTTGGCCAGGTTTGGACTTGGACAAGGATCTAGAAGCCTGATTGCTTAACTGAGCTACTGGAAGCCTCCCAAGACATTCCCGAGCGCTCTGTCTTCCCACTGTCTGCCTTTGCCTCCCTGAGGAATGACGACTGGCGTGGAAAACCTCCCTGCTTGAAAGAGAGACACGCCGGGGTTCAGGCCAGCGTGTTCAAGCCTTAGCATCTAAAGCAAAGGCTTTAAATCTGCACCGCTGGAGTAAACTGCCCAAGGTTATCCGCCCACATTTGAAAATCCTGGCCTCTGAAACGTGAAGCAGCGAGACAGCCGAGCTTGGCCTCTTTCTCTCAATCCCTTAAATCAGTCATAATACTCCTGCAAATAAAGTTTCCTTCCTTGTTACTAGAAAACATGCTGCTCCGGCAAAAAACAGCTCAGCCACAGGGTAGTCTCGTATGACATCTTCATTCCAAGATGAAAGGCACACATTAGCTCTCCGTCTCTCCAGGCTCCACAGTGCAGTCGCTGCATGCACGAGCTCTACGGCAAACAAGTGACAAGCTCTCAAGCCTGGGGACCAGCTCACATCAGTTTTGTTTATGGTGATATCGTCATAAAGGAAGGCGTTAGAAAATGAGATTTTGGAGACTGTTAGCACTGCATTACTGTGTTTTAAACATTTCCTCTGTTTTAAAGATTTCATTTCTTGCCTCTCCCAAAAGAGAACCTGCACTGCAAACCTTGCCAGACCACAGAAGCTGGCTCTGACTTGCCTCAAACCAAAAGCTCTCAGAAAGATGCAGGCTGTAGCTGCAACAAATAACCACAGCTCAGGATTATTAGCGTGCTGCATTTTTACCATCCTACCCCAGCTCCAGTTCTTGGATAACTGCAGGAACTGCGGAAGATCCGCAAGGAGACGGCTTATGTTGCTGGCTCTAAGTCCCGTTCTGTGCCAGTTTTAGCAGAGACTACGTTAGCACACGGGAACTGCTCTCCTTTAGAGCAGACCGCTTGCAGGGGCTCTCTGTGGTCAGAACTCGGCAGTTCTGCAGGGCTGGTGGTGACAGGGGTTCTGCCCAGCCTGGAGGCAGCTTGTCCTCGCTATCAGCTGCCGGGGACAAGCTCTTCACACCGGGATGTTATAACTGCCCCTCCAAATCACGATGTCACCCCATGCACTGCGGGTCTGGAGGAACTCCAGAGATCCGAATCTGTAACCTGCGCTCCCAAAGACTGCCCGAAACCAAGAGAATATAGAACCACACAGCATTTAACACGAGCTCTGTATTGCAGCTCAAGCACGGAGTCTGTTTAGTCTGAGGATGCTTGTTTTCTTGCTGCTAGCTTGCTAAGAAATCCTGTTGGCATGTTCTGACAAGGATAACTTTATAGCTGCCAACAGAAACATGGCAGGATCCTGTGTGTATATTTCCTTTATGTATGAATGCCAGTTTAAAACAAACAGGAAAACAAGGCTTTCAGTTGGAAGGCAATTTATAAAAATCTGTCTGAACATTACAACCACTTAAAAAAAAATAGCACTGAAACATTTCTAAATGTTTAAACTAGAATGATTAACACAACAGGGTGAATGTACTTAGCCCTGTAAATTGCTCTAAGAAATTGTACAGCTATAAGCAATTTGTTCAGATTGGGAATTAGTCAGCAGCTCTCTAACCTGGGCAGGTTTCAAGCCACTGGTCACAGAGCAGGTCCCAGTGCAGCTCCTCTTCCCTCCAGCTGAGGTGAGAACTTGACCCAAAATAAACAAAACTAGATTCTGTAGCCTAAAGATCTCTGCTACGTAGCACCGGGTAGGGAGAAACAGAGGAAAGGGGCCGTGGCCCTGGCACAGGGGTGTCGCCATCGCGGAGGCCTTGTGCAGGCCCGGGGCAGTGGTGTGGGCACAGATGACCCTCACCAGGGCCCCCGGTCGCTCTGGGAAGCCAGAGCTGCCAACGAGGGCCGAGTCCTCTGCAGAAACACCCTGTCCTTCACCTTTGCTTGGAAGGAACATCTGCTGAGACACGTTTTCAAAACAAAATCCTCTACTGCCTTCCCAGGTCCTTCCACAGGCAAGTCAAAGCTGTCCCCAAAGATGCATGAGATGTCCTCAAAGGATCTCCAAGTCCCATTCCCCATGCTCTCCCCCAAGTCCAGCAAAGTCCTCCTCTCTGTTTTCCTATGTTTCTGCCCACAGTTGAAGTAACACACACTGCTCCTGTGTCCGCACACACTTCACGAGTCAACAGACAAGATGGGGTAGAGTCGTCCTTAAATTCTGCAGGACCAAAGGAATAACTTACAGCTTCTATGCCCTGCCAGCATCTATGTGCTGCTTTTCAAGTATTTAAAATAACATATCAGCAACCAGCAAGACAACACGGAAAATAATGATCCTGCTTTATAAGTATCCCGGTGGGACAGCCTTTTATCTCCTATTGCAGAGGACGGCTCTGACCCGATGCCTCATGCCGCTACCTATTAACACAAAGCCTCCTCCTTGCTCCCTACTTACCCCTACCACCAAGTCATCTGAGCGGGGATAGTTCAGTTACAGTGAGAAGCTTAATTCACTACGGGTCAAATGTGGAATTGGTACCCAAGGCAACACATCTCATAATGCTGCTCTCTTTGGTTCACACACGGTTGCTTTTATTTACTTGAAATAAAGAAGTCTAGATGACACACATATGTCTAATGTCACTTATTGTCACCATTAAGAATATTAGATTTTCCAGAAAGAACTGCTTAAAGGCTGCTCTGAGATCCAGACAAATAAAAGTGCCTGCTCTGTTCACTCATGCTTTGGATAAATAAATAAATATGTGATGACTCATTTTGCTAAAGTAGCTTTTTTTCTTTTTTTTTTTTTAATAAATAGCTTTGCTTGTGTTGTCTCCTCTTGGCTTTTGAAGTGCTACAGTAATAGCAGAGAGTTAGATTTTGGCCATTTCAGTTCCTGAGATCAATCCACCAACATCAGAAGTGCCAAGAATCTTGGAGGAATAAAAGATAATAAAATGATAAACATTTTACTTTAAGTGGGATACCCACAAGCAACAGACTCCAACAGTAACTGCAAGGCAGGTTTCATACAGACCCTCTTGAGCCTGTGCTACCTAACAGAACCAAAACACTGGACTCACCTGACAATAAAATCCACAATTCCCCTTTTAACGCTTGAGAGTAACAGATTATTTGCAAGGCACCAAAGCTAAGGCGCTTCACTTTTATTTACTTTAAGCTTCATCACACACCAAAGGGTGGTGCAGAAGGTTCAAATTTCTGTATTTACATTTCAGATGAACAAGCTGTAAATTTTAATTATAGCCAATGCTGAGAGCATTCAGCTGGAACTTCAGTAAAGTGCCTCCTGCGCAAAGGTTAGGTGGATTCCGCCCAATACGAACCCTTCTCTGGGCTGTTGGGAAACTCGAGACTCAGTCAAGGTTGCGCTTCTCTGTGCTCCCATGAACGGCACTTTGTGAAGGGCACTGGCCTGACACACGAGGAGACAAGTTCCTCAGCGCTTCTAGGACACAGCAAACCACCTTGCTGAACAACCCCACCGCAATGCCTCTTCTTGAGAGGAAAAAAAAGCTACTTTGTGCTTCTGAAAATAAAATTAATATAGATAATTAGATTCCAGGGCACCAAATTCTCCTGGGCTTTCACTCTCGGAGCTCTTCTCACACTTCCTCTCATTGGAACTGAACTGAGCCCGCTCTCCCTCAACTGCAATTTGCAGATTTCTTCAGGAAATTAAAAATCATAAACAGACCCAATCAAAGCAAAAAAAAGAAAGAAAAAAGCACTCTGCATACAGTGCCGCCGTGAAAAGCAGGAAAGCGAAGCGATCTGACATTCTCTGTTCAGTAAAAAAATACGGACGAGAGATGATAGGTGCAGAAATCTTTAAGCTTTCTGAAACCTATAAATCTTAAACTCTTACTTTATAATGTTAGTAAATGATTACATCAGAGGTGACACATAATTCAACTTATAAAGGGCTTTTATTACTTCAGTTTTGGTTTTATTCTAAGTACTGAAAGCTAGTGAATTATTAATTTAAAAATTAGAAAAAAAAACAAATGGTGTAAGCAATTAAAAATTAAAGTGGCCGCCTTAGTGGAAAATGGTCAGAAAGATAATAATTGTTAAAACTTTCTTTGCAACATAAGTGCCATTACAAAGACTGAACAATTTCAATACAAAAAAGGAAAGAAAAAAAATCAACAAAAACCACACAGCTCAGGGGCTTATGAAGACCTGGGGTTGCACAAAGACACCCATGACGTTTCTTTACTAAAGGAGTATGGAGTTAGGACACTGAGCAGAAGAAAATCAGCAAAAACAACAATCCTAAATTAGCTCAGCAGTGCCATGGCTGGGTCTGCATTCTGAGCCCGGACCGTCTTTTTCCGTGCTAACTGCTCAGTACAACTGGGGACATGAAATGACTCACATCTAATGGCTGATCAGAAAGTCCCCGTGTCCTCCCGCGGGGACTGAGCGGATCTCAGTGCTGCGCTCGGTGGCAGCCTCAAGTTGCCTTGAGGATGGAGAGTAGGAGAAATGGCCAGGATGGGAATTGCAACGAAAAATACAACCTTCATCTGCACACAAGTCTCAACAACTGAATTCAAAATTTCTTCTTCCAGTCCTATGCAAAGCACTTGCCAGTGTTATGTCTCAAGGTAAATCCCCAAGGTTTGTGCGTTCAATTCGGCTTTGTTATCAACAGCTCCACAGACTATCTACACAGATGAAGCTGATAACTTGTATTTATGGGTCATTCTGAGTCCAAACGAGCTCTCAGCTGAGTTCTCCGCTGCCAGCTCCGCGCAGGGCTCCCCAGGGCCACNGAATTGCAATGAAAAATACAACCTTCATCTCCACATAAGTCTCAACAACTGAATTCAAAAATCATTTCTTCTTCCAGTCCTATGCAAAGCACTTGCCAGTGTTATGTCTCAAGGTAAATCCCCAAGGTTTGTGCGTTCAATTCGGCTTTGTTATCAACAGCTCCACAGACTATCTACACAGATGAAGCTGATAACTTGTATTTATGGGTCATTCTGAGTCCAAACGAGCTCTCAGCTGAGTTCTCCGCTGCCAGCTCCGCGCAGGGCTCCCCAGGGCCACCCCGTCCTAGAGAGTGGGGAGCTCGCAGGACATCCCCACCAACACTCAGCTCCCTGCATATCCCAGTCGCTTCCTTATTTATGTGCAAGCACCGGGCCTTGATAAACTAGAAGGAAAGACACAGCCATTCCATCTGCATCCACTTTTATGCTAAGAGAGATAAATGGGGGCTGATGCAGAGGACAGATTTAAAGAACGCACTATGTTATCTAGACAAGTGCAATCTTCCCAGGGAGCCACTGTAGTGGCTTGTCTGCAGATCATGCCTTTATTTGTTTGCTAAAATAAATGGACACCACACAAAACTCACTTCTCATATGTGACACCTCTTCCAGCCCACTACATCTTCCTATTTCGCTCGCTCAAAACTGCCTTATTGTATTATATATTGATGGGACCATTCAAAAAGGCCTAGAAAAGTAAAAATAATAAGAAAATAATTCAAAACTCTGGTGCTTTGCTCTAGGTCTTCAGTAAGGAAGGAGCTGAAAGACATTTATATTGAAAGTACATTATAATTTTACTATCTGTGATAATCCATTAATACTTTCAACGGATTCTAAAACAGACAAAACCAGAGGGATTCTATAGAATTGTAAAAGAATTTAATAAAAAAGCCTGAATCATCCCATCTTCTTTTAAGACTAGGTGGTAGAAATCAATAGCAGGGATATAAATTCCCATGAATTCTAAAGGAGCGGTTCAGAAAGCTAAGACGATAGTTATTCTATTAAGTTCAGCAGGACTTTTGCATAAAGAATTTTTTGAAATATGCAGGACCAAATGGATAAAAGGCAGATGGTTTTAGCTTCCTACCTGCCTTTAGACAATATTAAAAAAAAAAAGTCAATTTTTGTTATTACAAGCTTGCAAATGACTACTTGGAGGGCCCCTGAATGTGCTCTCAGTGCACGGTACCAGGGCAGGCTTCTGCGAGTCTCATCCTTGAATTTAGTAATGAGGGCAGATTACCCTAATCTAAGGCGACGCCGTGAAATCCGTGTGGCGGCCGCATATAGAGGCCGCACAGCAGCCGCCTTTGTGCCGTGGGGAGCCCCCCGGGAGCCCTGCCGAGCGCAGGGGCGCCCGCTGCCCGCCTCCTCGCGCGGGCGTCGCTTCTGAACGCGAGGAGACGCTGCCCAAAGGAGCGAGCAGCCCTCGCGCGGGTGCTCAGCACGGCACGGCGATACCCGCCGGCGCGAGCGGCCCCGCTCAGCCCCGCGCCGCGAGGCCGGGCGCACACGAGGTTACTGAGTAGCCGCCACACGGGACGGCGCGAGGTTCCACCCGCGGGGACGGGTCCGGCGCCTGCGAGGAGGCCGAGGCTGAAGCGAGAGCCGCGGGTGACCGCGGCGCCCCGCGCGCCACCAGCCAGCGCAGGAGCGCGGGGACTCGCTATGTTTATTTGTGCCGCTCTGCGTGGCATTTNAGCAGCCCTTGCGCGGGTGCTCAGCATGGTGATACCCGCCGGCGCAAGCGGCCTTGCTCAGCCCCGCGCCGCGAGGCCGGGCGCACACGAGGTTACTGAGCAGCCGCCACGCAAGACGGCGCGAGGTTCCACCCGCGGGGACGGGTCCGGCGCCTGCGAGGAGGCCGGGGCTGAAGCGAGAGCGGCGGGTGACCGCGGCGCCCCGCGCGCCACCAGCCAGCGCAGGAGCGCGGGGACTCGCTATGTTTATTTGTGCCGCTCTGCGTGGCATTTTAATTAGTAACTGTGCGGATTTAAAACCGGTGAATGGGCACACAGGGGCACTTGTGCAGCCCAGCTTTTGTGTTTCCACTCTCAAAAAAACTCCTGTTTGAGGACACCAGCGGGGGGCTAATGGAAGCTTTGATAACGTTCTCTGAAGCCTTTTATTGTTGCTCAACTCCAGACTGGACGCTGGTGTCTTGCTGGCTGCTTTCCAATTAATTTGGTCAGCTGCAAAAACAACCTGAGACTTTAGAAGCCCACCTAACCATTTGGTAGCCACAAACATTCCTGGACAAAGTCTCCTTCCAAATAACATTTCCTTTTAAGCTGTAAAAGGGAATTGTTCGGGCTGGCTCGTGAGCTTAGAGAAC
The DNA here is from genome assembly GCA_013389825.1 of Crypturellus undulatus. Taxonomy (NCBI): domain Eukaryota; kingdom Metazoa; phylum Chordata; class Aves; order Tinamiformes; family Tinamidae; genus Crypturellus; species Crypturellus undulatus. The sequence goes on from VWPW01031428.1 coordinate 39,158, forward strand.
ATTAAATGTCAGAGCAGGGCCAATGAAAGGAAATGTGCAGTTAAATAATCCAGAGGAAATAAAAGCTCCAGGACCATATCTTGATCTATGTCAGCTTAGTAGCTATTCATCTGTGCCAGCATAACTGAGATCAGAACATAGTCCAAGGTGCCTATTAAAAATAAATTTATATAACTAAAAACATGGGCAATGCTACTCAGATCTGAAACTGAGCATGTTTTTTCCTGGGAGGGCACATAACCAACTTCCATTTTCCACAGCAAACTATGAGATCTTTTTAAAAAAAGTGACCAAATTTTTATTTAAATGCTGCAATTACTTCTTGGCACCATCTGACATGCAACTTGTCTAAGCTGCTCACTGGACCCTGAAGCTGGTTATTTACTAAGGATCTTTAGAAAGCACTATTTTTTTTTTCCTTCCGACCAAGGCTTGTATCCCCCACCTTGAATACAAATTCATGGAAATGGGTGGTGCAGACAGCTTTGCAAGCCAGCAGGCAGTTGTTATTTTAATTATTATTTCTTTGTGGAAAGTTGTAGTTACCTTGAAATAATCATTTAATCCCTCCAAACAATAGTTTTCCCAGTTTCGTTTTTAAGATGGTAGCACATATAACTACGGATTTATTCTAGGCCATTAATCAAAGCCAGTGCAAGATATTAATAATATCTAGATTATTAAATGCAGGATAATTGAAGATATTAAGCTCCCTTATCCAGGCACATCACCTTACTCAGTGAAGGAAACACAACGTCACACTGAACACTGCAGTTTGCCAAATCACGAGTATCCCTAACTGATCATTTCCATGCAATTCCCAGAATCTCCTGTGTTGTGATTGCTCATCTTATTTGTGAATCTCCTACCACATCCATGCTTGAGAGGCCCCTGGTTTCCCAAAACTCAGTACTTGGTTTGCCCCAGAACTCCTCGCAGCAACTTGCTTCCATGGAAATCTGGAGGCAGCAGAAGCCAAAACACAGATCCCTCAGAGGGCCCAAGAGGAAAAAAGAGTAAGGTGGGTTGTCATCCTGTATGAACTGTCAGATCACCCCACTGATTATGGCAGGTGAAGCTCCACGGCAGCTGACAACCTGTCCCAGCCCTGTGTTCACAAAAGCGGTGTCTGAGTGTAAGAAATTGCTGTTTATCCCTAGCAGATAAACATAAAGCCTCAGACCCACACTGGTTTCGATTCAGGAGCAAGTTGCATACAATTAGTCTGCAGTCCTATAAACCGCTGCCGCAAATCACTCGGCGTGTCACGCTCACGTATCAGCGCTTTCTCAAGGCCCTGCTTACTAGTTTTGAATCTCTCTCCCTATTGAATTCGTGCTCGACACTGCTCCATTTGAAGAACAAGGAGGCTGCCGATCCATCATCCTTAGTGCAAACACCTTAAAAGCAAAACAGAAGCCTCCCCTTTTCCATTACCCCGGCGTTTTGCAGAGAACGGTGCAGCGGCTGGAAGCGTCAAACACGCAGCCCATGCTCTGGGCACCTGACAGGCAGCTGCTTGCCAAGAGTCCCTCCGGAATCGGGTTTTGGGACGCGAGGGTCGGAGCGCCGTGACTGCTGACAGGCACCGCGATGGCTGCGTGGAGCGTGTGCCCGTGGGAAGGGCTCCTGGAAGAGACTGTCTGCAGCCCCTGGTCCTGCCCGGAAAGGAGGGGACCACATGAGCCGCAAGCACTTCCCAAAGGGCTGCGTGGAGTCCTGGGTTTCTTGAAAGGCTGCAGGCAGGTACTGCTGTGCCCAGCATTGAGGAAACTCCCACACGCACCTGGACATCTGCATCTGGGCAAAGATACACACTGAGCTCCCTTCCCAGCTTCCACACCTGACTGCTGCAGCTCAGTGCAAACCTGAATACTTTGCAGCTGCTCCAAAACGCTGGTTTCGTAACCGTATATAAGAGCACATTAATGCTGCTCTCCAAAGCCGAAGCCCTCAGCACTCAGCTGCTGCGGGTCCTGGCTATGACCCGCTTGCAGCCTCCCAACCTCATGGAGCCAGGGCAGCAAAACCAGCCTGTGGAGGCGTAGAGCTGATCTGGACAGGCTTCCCGAGCTCCCACGGGGAGCGCAGCCAAGGGGTGAGGAGGACGTAGGATCAGAAAGTGTCTCCTTTGGCCAGCCTGGGCCCTTCAGACGCATTGGGGACTCTCGGGCACAACCATGTGATGCATCTTTTGCCTTCAGGTTCACAGCTCTCCTTGCCGGCTGTGCTGGCAACGACACCTTCCTCAAGGTGATGCAGCCCTTCACAGGGATGTTTCAAGGCGGCACTGAACATCTGGCCACCGTAAGCACAGGGAGAAAGGGAAAACAAACCCTTTGCAAGAGCCGAGCATAAAACAAGGCAAGGCAGAGCAACTACAGACCAGGCTGCTCCTAAAGACAAAACTCATTCCGTTGACCACCTCCCTGTTGATGAGATTCGCAACACACACAGGTCGCATCGCCCTTTTTGCGCCTCCTCGACCCACATACAAAATCAGGAAATGCATGTTGGTTCTCAGACAACAGAAACCAGGTACTGCTACTTCTATTGAAACTAG